>CM047590.1:8648570-8669590 GCA_026184515.1 Peronosclerospora sorghi
TTGAATATGATACCAAGGGCGCATGACTTTTCGTTGGTTTCACCACAATGAATGGACCCGCCGTTGTACTAGTAAGTTTCGCCTATGTCTTTACACCCTAATGCACTGCTGACAGTTCGTCTTCATAGTTTGCTTCCCTTGTTATATCATGTGCCCTAGCACCCCTTTGTTGTTGAGTATGATACCCGCGAGTTGGCCGTCGCGTGTCCCTTGTCATTGGTTGAAAAGTCTCACTTAAATCAATACAACTTCATACACCAATTTCACTCAACACGAGTTGGCCGTCGCGAGTTGGCCGTCGCAGGTCTCTCCTGATTGGTCAAAAATTCTACTTATTTTTCCACATTCATACCAATCACAAACAAATTAGCCGTGAGCGAGTTGGCCGTCGCGAGTCTCCTCTGATTGGTTGAAAATATTTTTTTCCAAAATGGAATAAAACCACTTGAAAACAATCGAGAATACCCAAGCTGGTTAACTGGAGCAGCCGAGGGCGCATAACTTTTCGTTGGCTTCACCGCCATGAACGGGCCCACCGTTGTACTAGTAAGTTGCCTCTATGTCTTGACTCCCTTATGTACTGCTGACAGTTCGTCTTCATAGTTTGCTTCCCTTGTTATATCATGTGCCCTAGCGCCCCTTTGTTGTTGAGTATGAGACCAAGGCCGCATGAGTTTCGTTGTCTTTGCTGCCACGAACGGACCCGCCGTTGTGCTGGTAAGTTGCGCCTGTGTCCGTACTCCCTTATGCAATGCTAACAGTTCATCTTTACAGTCTGTTTGCTTCGGTTATTTGATGTGCCTTAGTGCACCTAGTTTTTGGACCTCGAATTAGACAGTTATGAAGCTGAAGACGCTCAGCTTAGCGTTTAGCGTCACTGCCATGATGCTAGAGTTAAAGCAACTGTGTCGAAACCTTGTAAAATGTGGGAAGCATCACTTGGCACTAGTAATGAATTGAAGCATCTTGCTAGAAGACAGAAGCTCCGCACTACTAACATCATGTTACACTAAGTGTTCGTATTGTTCACCTATTAAAGGCATGACACAATCTTTGTCACTAATATTCAGTGTTTGAAGGAATCACCAGCGTAACAAACGTCATCGTGCTAGTGTATAGAGTTTGGCGAGATAAAAATATACCAAGAATTAATAAATGCCGCAGATCACCTTCATGCTGTAAATAAAGACTCCACTTCACCACAATCGCCTCTTGCGTAACTTCAGCGTAAGCGAGCAAAAGGCACGCACACACATACTTCTTAATTGCCATACTTCAGATATTTATGTGCAGAATATTAAGCGGATCGTAGCACGTCATTTCAAAATCTCGTCCACAATAAACAGTTCGACGAAAGCGCACAGGAGCTTGACAATCTTTGAAAATCGACTTCAGAGCTGGAGGACACGCTCCAGATAGCATTCCTAACGTCTCTGCCACCACGCGATCATCGTGTAACAACTTAATCGACTGCGTCCGTTTTTTTCACGGTCGCTAAGCGCTAAACTGTTTAGTCAAATGACAGGCCACGTGCATCACATGCATACAAGTCGGAATCTTAGTCATCACAATCTCGTGACACCCTGCAGTCATGTGCCGCGCTTCACTACATTTCATTTTCTTGAGTGGCCACATCTACGCACGTACGTGACTTCTTGACTACATTGAAGACTCAGTCCATAGTTGTGGTAATTGCTCGCATCTCCTTCGTGTACAGACTCGAGAGGCTCCAGATTGTCCGCGTCGCTACAATACTGCGCCACCTTATTCTCCAAACGCTTTCCCCATAACACGTCGTCGAGCAATTGTGGCCACATTCCGGATTCTTCATCACTACTGCTTCTTGACAACGCGATGGATTCTGCGCCAACTCAAACGCGCGCTCGCATTGCACCTCCTCCGAGTGACCACAGCGCCGCTGGATCGTGACGGTCTGCTTAAAAAAAATGGTCTTTTGGGCCATACTCCACTCCTTCATGCACACATCCCACTGTACAAGCCTCTACCGTCCATTGTTTTAGTGATTCTGCAGTCGGACAAGACACCACAGTCTCGTGGCTACATCGTGGCAACGATACTTGGACCTTCTCTTTGCAAACGAATTGGCGCACGTTGGTAACAAAATCCTGCCGCGCATGGCGCGATAACGTCAAGATGTGTTGACAAGGCGGTGTGAACTCCAATTCTTCCGCGCACAAAGGGGCAAGTCCCCTACAGAATCGATCGAAATCATTGCATGAACATTTTTTGATGTGTTTGCATTCCGGGTAGACAAAAGGCGTGACCGCGTCGCGGTTGCATACAGGCCACGCCGCAGCTCCAGCTTCGATGGCACTGAAGAAGAGCATTTCATCTTTTCATTGTGACCACAAGGTAACGTGACTTCCACTTGAATATCACACAGATAATTCTTCAACACCTCGTCAATAGACACACCACGAACACTCTTAATTCCGTCCAATTCCTTAACGGTGGCGCAATCGATTCTTTATAAAGACGTTCAAAACCGGCTGATAAGATGTCCGCAGCCCGAGTGATACCCGATCCGTCGTTATTAAAGAGCTTGCAGTTTGACCACATGAGTCGAACATCATTGGCGAAATGTATCGTATCTAACTCTTTCACACCCTCGGCCACCGTGTTGCTATCGACGATATACGCTCCTTTTTAGTTTGTTTTCAATCTTTGATAAATCCATCGGTTGCTTCACCACTTTCGTATACATTGGAACATTTTCAACTGGAGATAGAAATTGTTTCTAGGAAGGATACGACTTTAAACACTGCACAATTTTCAGACACTTGTCCAAGACAGTTTTTTCTCCCGCCACTGCAACGGAATACGCGTCGAATCGCGAGGGTTTCTTACACTCGTCGCATTGCCAATCGCCTTCGGGCAGATCATTCTCAGTCATGCGCAAGAATTTTAAGTGAAACGAGCGCGGACACTTATCACAACACACAAGATCACCAGCGACCTAAAAAAACCTCATAATAGTCTAAGTTCGTGTCCAGCTTGCTTTCTGAATCAGTTTTAACTTCATCTTTACCATTTCCTCTTCTTTTTCAATATAAGATTCGTCTTCGGTATCATCATCATCCGTCTTCTAATGATTAGCGCGTTCAGGAGGTCGACCTCTTCTTTTGGACGGAGCGTCGACTTTACGTTCGTGTGAACCTCTTTTCTCGGTTCTAGAAGATGAAGAAGGTACAATAACCTCAGCAGATATTTTGCGCGGACGTCTTGGTCCACGATGCAGTGGTGGTGGTGGTGGATGTAAGGACTGGTTCATGGTTGTATCAGCTCCATTAGAATCGCCACCGGGCTTGACATTATTCTTCGTCTCAGTATGATGCGGACGTTCACTTCCATTGCGCTGTTTTGTTTGCTCGCTCATGACTGTGTCGAGACTGAGAATCTCTTCGAGATGCCACGTCTTCTGAAACGGAAGATTTTCGACTATCTTCGCCTTCGCTTGCACTGGCTTTGCGCTTCAATGTTAAATGTCCTTACACAGATCGGGTGTCAACGTCTACGCGATCACGAGACAGGCTAGCACCCGAATCCATGGAGATGGTAAGTGATTGCTTTGGGTTTGAGCTTTTCGCTTGACAAAGACTTTCTGTCATCTCACGACTCTGACGCACTTCGGGAGATGGCTTGACCTCCGCATTAATAGGTTCTTGCGCGATTCCTTGAGGTCCGTTCTTGGTAGCAGCCCCATTTGAACCATAGCGTAATGTATTATGACTACTGTCGTTACCTGAATGACTTCGGGTATCAGCTGGCAATGTGATGGGGGTTCCACTTTGATTCAACGAGCTCAACAATTGAACAAGAGATTTCTCCGACTCGGTACAATTCATGACGGTCGCTGCTGATGGAGAATCTACAGAGCCTTGATGTACACGTGGAGAGTCAGTTCGAGCAGCAACTCGGGGATCAGTAACTTGCGTGGCATCGGCTATTTTATACGTGGGCGTTTCCTTGGCTGCTCGTTTCAGAATGGGGTACACTGGAGCAAATGTTTTGGTTCTGCCTGGGGACTGGAGGAATTTGGCACCGCGGAAACCTGAATGATCGTGGTTTGTATACTGGAAGCCTGCGTGCTCGTTTACTTGCTATCTCATTTCCTCGTGCCGCGCACGTTGGCATTACTTTTCTCTTGACTCACGGCGGGCATCATATTTAATATACGTGCATTGAACTTTGTGCCACGTCCTTAATTTTCTTGTCATCAGCAGGACGGATGCATGATAATTCATCAACTCTGCATCTTTGGTGACTACCACTTCGGATTGATCCGGTCTTTCGCGTTCCAATGAAAAAGGATCACGTCTTCCTTCAGCTTCACCAGATCATTGTTACAGCGCGCCAGTGTGTGGACCGCAGATCTATTAGTCTTCATTTCCGCCTACATCAGCCGCTGAGTCTCATGAATCTCACCTCAAGAAATCACTGGAATGTCGCTCACAGGTACAAATACCACCTCTGTCGTTGCATTCTCGCGACCCTCCTGGTAAAATCCCAATAGATTCATACTAATGTCAAAATCCGGAAAACCAATTGCGCCGAAGCCGATGAGTGTCTCATAGCCGCGAATGCGTAGCTCTCCTTCCTCTGTGGTTTCGTCCGCATAGACGTGGCCACAATTGTCAATAAAACCCATGAGTTGAATGGAGCTTTGACTGCGTAAACTCTTGTGGAAGTCGCCATTATTGTTGGTCATTGTGTCAAATATATCAGTTACGTCGCTTCGCATTGTCCCGTCGAGTCCCGTCGTGAATTCAGCGCTACATACTGAAGGCCATTTCCTCGAAAATGCGATTAAACGATTTGTGACGGTGCGGATGGGAGTCTATTACCATCGTTACCATCAGAATCATTCAATGATTGGTCTTGTAGTGGTGATAACGCGTCGTGATATTGGTGCAAACTATCAAGTGCATTTTGTTAATCACGATCGCGTAGAAAAGACAGATACCTCACGGAAAGCACGTTTGTATTAGATCTGTGCATCGTATTATGGAGTAAGCGGAGCTGATCGTCTGTCGAAAAAATCATCCATTCGCTGCATGCCAGGGCGACTATTGTTCCGCTTCCCTTCCATATCTCACATCATGTCGCTTAGAAAGTAGTTAAACTGGTCATTCGACCATACAGCCGCGTCATTTACTTCCCGATTTATTTCGACCGTTTGTACTTGCTTTACCAAAGACAGTGGATCAAGCGTCGTGCTTGCTAAAGTCATTCCATGGCTCTGTCGTATATTATTCAACGGAGTAACACTCCTCGACTGAATCGGCGATAAGGGAAACTCTTCCTTTTCCTTTTTGCTATCATTCGCATTATCTGGACTTCGGTACTTTGGCTACGACTTGACTCTCGATGCAACTGCGTCAATTTAGCCACTTCACGCTGCAATCTTTTCCAATTGATCGATTAGATACTGCGCCCGTTCCATTGCAACTACTTCACGACGACATTTTTGTATAATTCGTCATGCAGCTCTCGCACAATCGTCAACGATGCCAAGAGCTGCGACTCTCGCACTCGCAGCCCCTTTTCCAGCGCTAGCACACGTTTGTTATCGTCCTCACTCGAGCAAACTCTTTCAGTGCATTTTCGTCCCTTTCATGCTTTCCACCACTGGATTCGTCTCGACTTGTCCGTCCGCTTTCTTCTCTTACTCCTCACTTTCTGTCTCAAGATGCTGCGCACCCTTTTCGTCTTCCTCTGTGCTCAGTTTATTGCCCATGGCTTATTTATTTATTTATTTTTGTAACATCTCGTGACTCTCCATACAAGTTTTGCATCTGCTGGACCCTTTCGGGTATCTCTTCGTACGGTCGCCCTCGATATACATGTTTTCTTCGTTTTATTTTACAATAGCCGTACAGGTTTCACACATTTAGTACCCTGACAGGTTTTTCTTCGTACGATCTTTGTTGTTGCCGTACAGGTTTCACACCTTTAGCACCCTAACAGGTTTCTCTTCGTACGATCTTTGTTTGTTATGCGGTTCTCCGTGTCGGTTTCAATGGATGTACAGGTTTCAAAACTTTATTACCCTGACAGGTTTCTCTTCGTACGATCTTTGTTGTTGCCGTACAGGTTTCACATCTTAAGCACCCTGACAGTTTCTCTTCGTACGATCTCATTTATACACAAATTTCACAAAAAAAAAATTCTAATTCATGGAGCACTCATAGGCTCACTCTTCATATTACCATCTTCATTGTTAACCATATTGCGTTAATAAAATTAAATGGCGACGTGACTTATCCACATATTCCAACAAACTTCCAGTTCTTGGCTAAACATGTATCTTGTCTTTGTATTCTGCTTTTCTTTTGTTATTCCACCTAATGCAACCAAATCGGGTCCGCATTCTACTCATCACAACCAACATGGGTTCGTGATAGGGATGTACTACATCGTCAGGGTTCTTGCTATTTTCTTGAATGTCTTGTTATTTTTCTCCTTTAGTGTTTTATTTTGTTAGGCTTCTACATTGCCACCTCAGCTGTATCCTCTTCTGCTGGGTTCCGACTTCCTTTAGATCCAACATCATTATCTTCCACAGAGTGTGAACCACCATTTATGTCCGCCCCTTGCCCAACATTAACCTTTTATTGGGTTGAGGAGTTCCATTACTTGGATTCTCCATACTCCTTCTCCCACATTTTTATCCACCAGTGTGACACATTCTGAAATCTCTGTTACTTCGCCACTTATCGTCAGTTCAGCTTGTGTCTTACCCTCACTGGAGGTAGATTGTTTTGTCAATTTTTCTTGAATTTTCTTATTTTCTTGATCCTCGTCCAAAGTGAGTGATCCATACATACAACATGTAGTATTTTTCTTGGTGTTCTTCCTTATGCAGGTTGACAGCGGTGTCGCTTCACTTTCAATTGACAATCCCCCACCTTTTCTCTCTACAGTGGTTGCAATGCACTGTGGGGCTAGGCGTTTAACAGCTCCGCCACCTGAGCTTTGGTCAACTCTCCTGACTTCAATTTAGTACGAATATCGGCAATCTCTTCAATGAACTTCCGACAATATTTCACCTCATGACCAAAGTTCTCACAATGCTCACACCTCACCAGTTTCCAACAGTAAATTTTATCATGTCCCCGTCGGTTACAGTGTTCACATATCACAACATGGTCAGTATTAGGGTTTGTTGGCGTTCTCGCACTCTTGTCCTCATACGTCGGTCGCACCCGCTGTAATGCATGTACTTCCCCGCCCATCGTATACACGCTAGGTTGCGGGTCTTCATACATAGCATCAGCATTCTTACGTGTAGCTACCTCCTTTCCAGGCCTCATAAGCCGCGCTTCATGTTTAATCAATAATCTTTCTAGCTCTTCAATATTTGAGAAAGTGATATTTTGATACTGCATCTGTATGGTGCGATCATGAATGGTATCAAAGAATTGTTGAATGTGTTCTTCCAATAGTGAAGCATTGAACGAATTTCTAAAGTCCATTCCTGCTCGCAACGCTGCTGCGTTTAATCGGTACAGATATGTAGTAGCCAGCTCATCATCTTTCTGCGTCAATCTTGAATACACAACTCGAGGCGACACTTTGTCCACACAAAATCTCTTCTGAAAAAGCGCGATCACCGTACCCCAGACATACTTCACTGAATCTGCTAGTTGCTCATACCACCATGACGCTGTTCTTGTCAAACTATCAACAAACATTCCCAGGGGTTGCCTATCATTCCAATGTGATATATTGGCTACGTGTGAGAATCGAGCGACACAATCCCGTGCACTTCCAGCGTCCTGCCTATTCCCATCAAACGATTTTATCTCGGTATTCTGAATGATGGCTGTAACTGGTTGAGGTGAGGGTGCCCATGGATTTGCATTTCCACCAGGCATACCATACCCTGAAGTATTATGATGTGTCCAGGGCTGTGTAGCTGGTGTATGATACGATGTACTAGGTGCTACTCTCATTGTATTGGGTGCTCGGCTAGCTGACAAGGTCGCAGTGATTATGGCTAATTCTTCCAAACTTAAATGCCCATCTTGCATCATCTTCACCAAATTGGCTACCACTGGATCTTGTTTAGATGCAGCCATCCTTAAACCCTGTCTATGTGCTGCCACCCCTGGTTCTTGCTTAATCCCAGCTGATTTGGGTGTGGACATGATTTCATCGCCATCAGATGAAAACTCCAACTTCTTTTTAGTTTTTGCAATTTTTCTGGGCCGCAACTGTGGTACTTCATCAGACTCACTTCTGTCAATGAGCTCCAACATACTCAGTGGTTTAGACTCCCTTACCGGTGTATGTACATTATCTGCTATTATGTAATAAGTGGGAATGATATTGCCAGTTTCTTCCCGGTATACCATTAATGATGTTTCCCACTGATTTTCTGCTAATAGGAAAGACATCATCAGTCCAATATCTTCTGCAGTCCGTGCAAAATCGTAATCACACGCACTCTCAAACTCATCCCGTCTGATAATCTCATACCCCAATTTTGGAAACAAATCCTCCAGTGCCAGCACAGAGGCTTGTAAATTCCCAAATGTAGTGGGATCTTCTCGCACCCTAAAGTTGGGTGCAGCCTGCTTCACCTTACGTATCTCAAATAACGAAAACCAACAGCTCTAATCACCTGGTAATCTGAGCACCTGTTGTTGATATTGCGTCATCTTTGCACATGCTTCAGAAACTGTGTAAGTCCTGTTGGTATCATCATCTGAGTATTTCAGTGTAAAATGGATATCTGAATCATCTTCTTGTGGTACTAATGCCATTGTGTAAGTTTAATCTGAAGGTCGACGTTAGTCCCGGGTCGCGGCACCAGTTGTCGTGAAGGAGTTGAAAATTGTAATAAATCCACTTAATCAACAACAGAAAGAGGTAAAAATCCTGGTCCTCCTTGCTTTACTTCCCGGGTGCTTAACACAACCGCCCGAACCAACAAATCAATCAAACACACTAGGAACACACTTCCCAAAAGCAGTTCCAGGCTGCCCCCAACACTAGCTAGCTTTAAAGGCTGCTGCTCCACTTACTTACGCGTTCACGCAACGGTTGCTTTTTATTAAACTTGGTTTTTGTATAGGAACAGTAGAGAAGGTTTTAGAGGGCCGCCAGAGATCTTTGTAGTTCAGGAGAAATTTGATTCTATTAAAAGTTACTAAGTCCTACATCGAAGTCAGTCACCTTTCTTTACTTACTACTTCTTGGTTACTTCAGCGCTGACTTCAATACAACTTCATACACCAATTTCACTCAACTCGAGTTGGCCGTCGCGAGTTGGCCGTCGCGTGTCCTTTATGATTGGTCGAAAAGTCTCACTTAAATCAATACAACTTCATACACCAATTTCACTCAACTCGAGTTGGCCGTCGCGAGTTGGCCGTCGCAGGTCTCTCCTGATTGGTCAAAAATTCCACTTATTTTTCCACATTCAAACCAATCGCAAACAAATTAGCCGTGAGCGAGTTGGCCGTCGCGAGTTGGCCGTCGTAAGTTCCTCTGATTGGTTGAAAATATCTTTTCCACAATAAAATTCTTGACCACTTGAAAACAATCGAGAATACCCAAGCTGGTCAACTGGAGCAGTCGAGGGCGCATAACTTTTCGTTGGCTTCACCGCCATGAACGGACCCGCCGTTGTACTAGTAAGTTGCGCCTATGTCTTGACTCCCTTATGTACTGCTGACAGTTCGTCTTCACACTTTGTTTGTCTTGTTATATCATGTGCCCTAGCGCCCCTTTGTTGTTGAGTATGAGACCAAGGCCGCATGAGTTTCGTTGTCTTTGCTGCCACGAACGGACCCGCCGTTGTGCTGGTAAGTTGCGCCTGTGTCCGTACTCCCTTATGCAATGCTAACAGTTCATCTTTACAGTCTGTTTGCCTCGGTTATTTGATGTGCCTTAGTGCACCTAGTTTTTGGACCTCGAATTAGACAGTTATGAAGCTGAAGACGCTCAGCTTAGCGTTTAGCGTCACTGCCATGATGCTAGAGTTAAAGAAACTGTGTCGAAACCTTGTAAAATATGGGAATCATCACTTGGCACTAGTAATGAATTGAAGCATCTTGCTAGAAGACAGAAGCTCCGCACTACTAACATCGTGTTACACTAAGTGTTCGTATTGTTCACCTATTAAAGGCATGGCACAATCTTTGTCACTAATATTCAGTGTTTGAAGGAATCACCAGCGTAACAAACGTCATCGTGCTA
This sequence comes from Peronosclerospora sorghi, assembly GCA_026184515.1. NCBI lineage: Eukaryota > Oomycota > Peronosporomycetes > Peronosporales > Peronosporaceae > Peronosclerospora > Peronosclerospora sorghi. The sequence goes on from CM047590.1 coordinate 8,658,798, forward strand.
GTGTATAGAGTTTGGCGAGATAAAAATATACCAAGAATTAATAAATGCCGCAGATCACCTTCATGCTGTAAATAAAGACTCCACTTCACCACACAAACCGGCCGGCGCTCTTCACAAAGGTCGACACTCACCGGTCGCCCCTGGTCACCCATAACTTCCTTGATCGAAAACCTTTATCGAAAGGGGTATCAGCGGATTGGCCGACCGGAATGGTGACATCTTGATTCCGCCGACAAGATAACTGGATCTGGACCTCATCCGGTAGTGTAAGCACTCCATGAGATAGATCTAGGCGAATACCCACCGGCACCATGAAATCCATGCCTAACAGGGCATCCTGACCGGCCAGCTTGCCGACCCAAGCGCTGAAGAAGTAGACCAACGAACCCGATAGGGTGATCTTCACGCGCGTCCTTCCTTCGGTCATGTAAGAATTTTCCCCAATTCCAACGCATTCTTGTATCTGGGTATCGTCTATACGACATCCGACCTTACGAGCAAAGGCGGAGTCGATAATCGAGACTTCGGCCACAGAGTCGAATAACATCGTCGCTTTCTGGTTGTTGATCTTACCACAGGCTTTTGCCTGCTTAAACCATTTGTCGGGCGCATGATACTTCCAGTATCCTCGAGACTCCTCCGGCAGCAGATCCAACTGCTTGACCACCTTCGATCGGGAATATTCATCGGTCGTGAGATTGTAGACCGGATGATCCCAATCGACGCAATTGAGAACAGAACATGTATTGTCGGTTTTATTCTCCTTGCCTACATATGCATAGATGCCAAACGTAGACCGCTCGACTCGATCCAAATTCCAACCTGGTGAGCGTTCTAGTTTAACATCTTTTCCACGTCCGGCGGAAGCATCCCCGCGTGCTTACCCGGCACATACCACTTGCGCATCAGATTGAAAAACGCTTCAATCATTGCACTGACCGGCCTCGTGGATCTCTCCACATGCCTTGCACACGAAGAGGCAGTGATTGGTGGGGTGGACGCGTCTTTCGCACTTCTTGCATGTTAATTTCTTCCAGTATTCCCCACCTTCATGCTTGCTCGACCCGCAGTGAGAACACTTCTTGCGAGGTCGGTCCGGGTCGGACTTGTTTTCACTCATGCCCTTCCGAACTGCCTGGTTAGGCGTCGATCTGGTTCTTGGGTCAGGTTCCGTGATGAAAACGTGGCGACACTGATCCTCATCCGACTCCCGACTGTACAGGCCGCTACTTTCCTCTTTCGACCCGGTGCTGTCTTCCGTCACAATCGCCTTGACAGCACGGGCCGATCTGATTCAGGAACTCTTCACAGGGTCGGTCTGGGTCTTCGATCGATAGCGACCCGATCCATCGGCGACCTTCGCCCTCGTACTGCGCGAGTGTGCAGCGTCAGCAACGTCTTCTCCACTTCCGTCACATCCTTTAGACGCAGCAGAGTGAGCTGATCTGCCAGCTCTTGGTCATCCAGGGTACTAATATAGTGACCCACGTGCTCCATAGAGGCACCGGTCGGCGGTTTGCCTTCCTTGATTACTATCCCAGAGCGAATTGCAGCTACGTTCAGAAGGTGCAGGTACTCGATCGGCGTCTTGTTGCCCCGCTTCTGCATATGATGGTATTTGCGGGCGGTAGAGAATCCGGAGTTGCAGTACTGCCCCTCAAATTCTGAACATAGCAGATCCCAGTCAGACCGGACATCCCGACCCAACTGTTAGATCCAGTTCGCAGCCGGTCCTTTCAGCAGATCCCTGAAGATCATACAACGTTCATTTTTTGGTGTCTGATCCCGTAGGAAAGAAGACTTGACCCGACCAAACCACGACCTGGCTTGCTCTTCGTCGGCGTCCTTGCCAGTAAAGTCCTTGAGATCCGTGGTCGCAGTCATACGAATACGTGCGATCGCGGCAGATACAAGATCAAATGAGGTCGTAGAGGCTAGGTTATCCTTACGCGTTCTTCCCGCCCCTGCACCGTCTGATCCATAGTGGTCATCCAGATCGCCGACCGACTCCATGTCGTAATCGCTATTCTTGCTCGATCGGCGCGGTCGGGCTGGCTACGGCTTGCGTCTTCTTATTCCAACTGGTTTACCACCTCGGATAGCCTTATCCGCTGATGCCACTGACTCCATATCCACATCTCGGCAAATATTGACATTTTGCCCGGCAGATAGGTCCTGGGCATGCGGGCGCGGAGGCGATAGGCATCGGTATCCCATGAAACGCTCCATCATTGCCTCAAACATGGCTTAGACGCTAGCTTGGGTCATGGGCAACGTGTGGGTATCCTCCTTTGAGGTACTGACACCTGTGGGGGCTCCTGGGGCCCCGACTGGCATGGATCCCCTTGCTGTCGCACGTCCTTTTTATGCTCCCATGGGGGTATGGTCCGCCCCCATGGTCATCCGCACAACACCGACCTCCAACTCCTATGAGCTGTTAGAGGAAGGTGGAGACTGATATACCGATTTATCATCGGAGCACGCATCGTCATGTGCTGCCGTGTCTTCAGCAACCTTCAATGCCGCGGTGGGAGTTGGGCGGCGGACCGCCCCCACCAACGGCACCAAATGGTCATGGAAGGTCGACATCGACATCCCCAGCCTCCAAGTATCCAGATCGAAGAGTTTCTGCACGTTGGAGAGGTTTCACACTTTCATGCCGACCTCGGCCAACATCTCCAGCAGGTTCTTCACCAATAGCAACGGCCGATCACTCTGGATCGGCTCGGTAGTGGGTCCGAGAAGGCGATCGGGGATCTGGGGGTATGTAATCCGCATGACCTGGTCTTCGCGAATAAATCGCTTCAACTCGTGGATGTAGTACATCCTAGTCAGGTCTTCTTCTTTGATGACCCCATCCCCGACCTGCGACTTTTCTTCCAAGTCGTCTTCCTCGGACGGCATTCTGAGCCTCTGCTTGGAAACCTTGGGAGGGTGGGCTGGATCGTTCCGATCATCCTCCAAGTCGTTTTTGCTTTTTATTTTCTTTTCGTCAAAATATTCATTCAAATGCATAGGATCAGGACAAAAGTTCTGATCCTTTCCGGAACTATAGCATGACTTGGTATAGTCCCGATCGGCTCCGGTGGGAGACTTATTGGGGGGGAAACTTATTAATCCCGAACTGGTCCTCCACCCGGCCAAATCGGACATCGCCATCCTTATCGACAACGAGAACATAAGGCGATAGCCGTTCCTTATGTCCTCTCCAGAACGATTCCACATTCAATTCATTGTAATCAATTCTTTGCTGAATATCGCTGCGGTGATATCCACGATCACCAAGTGATCCGGGCACGCGCACCATTGTGGTGGAGTCAAGTTCAAAATCGAACACCGTAGTGTCGAGAACCTGACCACCATCGTGCCCGGCCTTCCAACTTACGGGGGGGGTACCCCGCGAACCTTCGTCTTCGATCCGATCGGATCGTCCGCTGATGGCAGACGACCGATCATCAACACAGGACGCCCGGTCCGATTTATTCTTCATCTCACCTTGTGTACCCGATGGATTGGGCTGGTAACACACTCGGTGGATCGGTGCTGGGAATTGACTTGTGGTCTAAATGTGGTACCGTGCTGGGTAGTGTACCCCGGGCGGAACTCTTCACCCTGGGTACGGGCAGACCAGTTATATTCGAATTTAGTATGCTCCAAAGGGCAGATCGCTCAAACGATCGTAGAGCCCAACCAATACGAGAACAAAACTCTAATAATCCAATAGTCCAGTAGGGAGATCCAAATGAAAACGTGATATATTCCACGAACGATATCTCTACGTAATAATCCAAAAGACGTAATAGCACGTTCCAAACGTGCGCAACTTAAACTTGAGAGGTCGACCAAAGTGCACTCCCGTCGAGGGACTTCCGGCGGGCCAATTGCGTCTGTGACGCGTCCCGGATGGGTATAATGAGCTGGAGGGGATTTTTAGACCCTCCGCTCCCAAAACACTTTGCGGCGTGCAGAGGCGACCGACGTGCAAAGCAAAACGACCCCGGTTGAGTTTGAGGTCCGACAATTAAGTCGTAAAGCCAAAAACGCTCTTCTTAGACGAATCCAAAACAAAAACCTTTTCCCAACAGGCAAAACCAAAAACTAAACTACCTACCCCCTATAGTCCCAAATATGTACCAAACATGAAAATATGTAGTACACGCAATCTCATGTGACTTACCCAAATCCGTGTTCTTGACACCCGTTGCACATCCCCGGCTTAAAAGCCTCCTGGATTTCCACCAATCCGATCGCCGATAGGCCGATCGGTGTGCTACTGACCGGAAACGACCAAAATTCTTGGGTCCGCTTCGCCACATCACTTCGACTGGAACACTTCTGGCGGTGGCTATTAAGAGCCTATACCTCCCGCATTGACACGCAGCAAGCAACCACGTCTGCCTGCCAACATATAGGTTGCCTTTTAAGCAATCATAGCAATCGTAGGATACAATGTCTAAAGAAGACCAAACTATATTTTGTGGTGGGGGATGATTAAAGAATAGGTGGGGGCTGAATAACGTATCTCTTTATTTATTTATTTAGGGCGTTGCTATATGTACACCGCCCACACCGCCCACACCCCACACAAACCCCACCCACATCCCCTAGTGTCCCAAGCGGCCATGGTGGGGGACGCTTTGGAGCGCCACTCTTTGCCTTTGAAAGGAAAAGTTTGATAAGACATTCGAGACGGCTGCGAAAAAGTAGTCAAAATGGTTGTATACTCTCAAAAAGCTTTGCTGCATAAAAGTATAGTGTTTATTTTCGAAGTAGCCATGTTTGGCTTTCGAGTTAAATAGTATGTTGGAAACGGATTGGCTGATATTACTTTTATGCATGGTGTTGGAAGGTTTTAAGTCTATAGCGCTTAGTGAGCTTAAGTGTGATTTACTGGCTTAAAACTCGTTTAATTACATAATATATATCACTTCTATTTTTGACAAACATACAGCACTTCGACTGGAGAACTTCTGGCGGTGGCTATTAAGAGCCTATACCGCCCGCATTGACACGCAAGCAAGCAACCACATCTGCCTGTGTTAACATATAGGTTGCCTTTCAAGCAATCATAGCAATCGTAGGATACAATGTCTAAAGAAGACCAACATATATTTTGTGGTGGGGGCTGATTAAAGAATAGGGGGGGGGGGGCTGAATAACGGATCTCTTTATTTATTTATCTTGGGCGTTGCTATATGTACACCCCCCATGTAGCCGAGTGCGTACACGCACGGTGCGGTTAGCGCACAGAGGAAGACTTTCCTTTAAGCGGAGTTCGCCGATACTTAGCCGATACGCCCTTAAGAAAGGGCTTAGTAAGAGAGAACTCTCTTACTCGGGGCCAAGATTCCCACTTTGGTTTACTATTAGCTTTCGCTAATGCCTTAACACAAGGCTCCCTTACTAAGAGGGTAGCTAAGGGGAGAACTCCCCTTACGCTACTGCACTCACTACACGCGCGACCGGTCGAGGTCGAGCGTCTGGTAGTAGGTTGAGTGAAATGTAAACTGAATGTATATTTAATATAATTAGCCTAAATTAATTTAAACTAATGTAAAATATATGTAATACTAAGTAGAACTTACTAAATTCGTACCTAGCTAAAATGTAATGTACACCACCTGTGTACCGACACGTGGATGGCTGACACGCCACCCCCCTAGGGCTACGGCCCTGATTGGTTAAAATAACCAATGGTCCAAAACCTTTCGGACCGGTCAATACTGAACCCAACCATAGTGTACTCACGTACAACACCTATTACATGTGACCCGAATGTAACCCTGTTACATTCCGCCCATTAAGACTATTGCTTACGCAATAAATCAATTTTAGTTGGAGAACTCCAACTTCCAGAACCTCTGGCTAACCATGAGCACCATTAGTGGTGCTATAGAGTCTCCTCAAGAAGAGGAGGTAGACTATTCCGAGAACTCGGAGCTGGATGCCCTTGGGGATATCTCCCCAACGGCTGACTGCTACGACAACGCCGAACGGCAATGTCGGCAGCCTAATCCGTTCCCCAAACGTGGTGAAAATGCACTAACTAGTGCGCCACCCCTTCCAATCTCGGATGATACATCAGGATCGCCGAAGGCGATCATGGCCAATGAGCTGTACGCAGCTCATGAAAGCCAACTTGCCTCACAGTCACTAAGAGCTGCGTTATGCGCCCCCAAACGCCTGCCACGGGCGGCCTATAATTTTGACGGTCCTCGTGACCTTCCAAAGAGGGCTAGGCGTATGGTAAGGAATGGTTTAGCATCCTATACCCCTTCTCCCGCGGCTGAACAGCCGTATCAGTGTGAACGCCGGGAGAAAATCCGGCAACAACTGCTCACGCCAAAGCAGTTCACTAGCGTCTCATACCGATAACGCCTCGACAGGCAGGCACAGGATGCCCCTGTTGAGAACCTCCGCGAGGTTCTCATCATTCTTTCTCTGGGAGAAAATGACGAAGATGCAGAGAAGAAATTCCGCGCTTGGGCGGAAGGGGAGAAGCTCCTCCCCAGCTTCAATGAGCTGCACAACAGCTATTCCCGTCGTAACGTTTGGGTGGAGAGGGCGTTGCGCCTGGCATTCGCCAGAGCCAAAGCGATGGAGCTATTACGTTCCCCATATCGCACGCGCTACGCCAGCGCCCCTTCCCCCACCACGGTACCAGAGGACAGTGTGAGCGCCACATCTGCCTCCGGCGAACTCCCAATTACTGTGATTGAAGGGAATCCTCGCACCCCTTTGGTCGTTGACCTGCAGCGGGATTCTCCCGCTCGAAAGCGTCAACGACGTCGCGGCAATCCTTCCGTAGGGGAGTATCGTACTCCCACGAACTCTGTGACTGTGGATAACCCTTCCACTTCATCAGATACTGGGTTTGACCCCGAAGATGGCGTCGCGCCATCAGAAGCTCCACATGATAATGTGGAGTACCCTCCGCATCGAGCATTGGAGGGGGAGGTCGCGCAATTGCGACATGAGACTCGTGAGCGCTGTGATCGACACAGCCGTCACATCTATGAAGTCCACGAGAGACTTCGCGATGAATGGGATGCCACTAAACGCTTTGAAAGGCGGCTTGCCTCTCTCGAGACGACCGTTGCGCAACTTCGTGGTCGCATTTTAGCCCTGTCGGGGTTCCTCTGCCCTGCCGTGTCTTAAGGCTCTTATGGCTATGTCGTGGAGCGGCTGATCAATGTTTTTGACGCTTGATCAGGCGGTACCACGGCGCCCGGACTGCCGACTAACGAAGGGGGGTCCTCCGGTTGTCCTTGACTTCTTGTGTTTCTGCCCACCTTGTGTACCCGACGGCTTAGGCGTGGGTCGCTCTCCAGGTGGCGGGGATGTAGACACGGCAATTCCTTGATGCAAGATTGGGGAACTTGTAATGAGTTGTTCGAGGTGCTGATCAGACGTGATCCGGTGTAATCGAGCTCAAATCAGGTGCGAACAGGCTTGCTCAGCAGTGATCAGGCTTGGGCAGGCACCTAAAGTCGTTGTTCAGCTGTGATCAGGCTCGATCAGGCTTGATCAGGCACCAAAAGTAGTTGATCAGCGGTGATCAGACTTGATCAGGTGCCAAACGTCACTCAGGTACAAGTTGGTGCGGTTTGCGAGTTGTTGACCGCGGGTCACGAGTTGCAGAGTGTCGATCAGGCTCGATCAGGCACCAAAAGTAGTTGATCAGCGGTGATCAGACTTGATCAGGTGCCAAACGTCACTCAGGTACAAGTTGGTGCGGTCTGCGAGTTGCAGAGTGTCGATCAGGTGTCGATCGGCGAAGGGGGTACTTGATCAGGCAGTGGAAGTATGCACTGCCCGATCACGGAGCCTCTGAGTCTTCAAACAGCTAAAGGAACACCCAAATATATGTATTCCTAGCCTAGACCTACGAGGGGGGGGTAAATTTTGCAAATCCACCTAGAGTTCCCTTGCGGCGCTTACAGCAGCCGAACTCTAGGGTCCAAACGCGAAACAAACGTGGAGAGGGTGAGGGCACTGCTCAATCACACTCTCAAAACCAAAAAACCTTTACGGAAGAACCGCTGACACAGCGGGCGGAGTTGCGTAGTGAGTTCCCAACACTCTACGTCTGCCGGTGGGCCAAAAATGCACTAAGTGTTCCCGCCCGGGACGTAGAGGTATATACTAATAAGGGAGGCGCAAAGGTGCCGTCCCGGAAACGATCTGCTAGATCGAACGCAAAAGGAGAACTTTATTATTGCTTAAATCCTAAGAACTACCAATTTCCTAATATCCACCAATCAGAACTACCCGTCCCAGCGTCCTCCGTCGACCAGTCGACCTGATTTGTCCGTCTTCCGTCGCCGCTCGTCGATGTTCGCGGAGTACCTGTACGTAATCTTCCCATCTTCCTATTCCCTGTCTATGTCCTGACTATGTGCACCACGGTTGTACACGCAACTGTATACGCCGTGGTAGCCACAATCCTATACGATTACGTACCGATTCTGACCGTAATCGCCCCCCTTAAATCAGGCCCTATAATCAGGCCCTATAATAAGACCTTATAATAAGGCCCGTTATTGGGCCCAATTATAACACGCTTTACGACAGCTATTCGGCTCACCAACCCCCTCCCAGAGGGAACCCGCCTCCGGGTCCTGGTATGGTTTAAGTATACCCACATAGAAGGTTGGATGCGTACGCATCGCCTTCGGGATGTCCAAGGTATACGACAAGCCCTTTCGGGCTAGTACCTTAAAGGGACCCACAAACCTGGGGCGCAGTTTATTCCGCAACACGTTGGAAACTGCATGTGTAGGAAAATTTTTAGCGTTTAAAATAAAAAAAATTCTCCTCCTTTTTTACAATTTTCGTTACGCCGCCCCTTGCGGTCATCTTGCTCCTTCTGCTTGTCTTGGCTTTCCTCCATGGCATCCCAGACGTGTCGTAAGACACTAAGGCGCGTCGATAAAAACTGATCGATGTGCTTTCGCACAGATACAGGGCTGATATCAGGGAATCCCCCCCCTCAAGTCCTGGGCCACACACACGTGGCGTCAACGGAACCCTCGGATTTACTAATCCGTTCACGTAAAACGGGGTAAACCCCGTAAATGCATGGACCGAATTGTTTATAGCAAATTCGACCATCGGAAGCATCTCACTCCAACTCTTTGGAGAATCCGGACATGAACTCCGGAGAATATCCTCTACAACGCGATTATAGCGTTCCGTCTGACCGTTCGTCTGCGGATGATCTGCAGTGGACATAAGGATCTTAGTGCCGAGCACCTTAAACAACGCTTCCCAGAATTGTCCCGTAAAACAGGGATCCCGATCCGACACAACGGAATCGGGTATACCATGCTGTCAAAAGACGCGGTCTAGGAACACTTTCGCTGTTCCTTGTCCATCAATGGACTCAGGCACCGCCTCCAGGTGAGCCATCTTGCTCAAACGGTCTACAAAGACCAATATGCCGGTGTTCCCGGCCTTATCCTTCGGAAAACCGAAGATAAAATCCATGCTAATGGATTTCCAACACTCCGTTGGAACGGACAAGCTCGCCAAAGGCGCACCTGAACTTGCAGAGTGTTTAACACTTTGACACGTCTCACAGGTGCGTATGTACGCACCGACCCACTTATACATGTTGGGCTACCAATACAAAGCGCTTAAAGCGCTGTAGGTCTTATCCCGACCTAAATGACCCCCGGTAGGGGCGTCGCGTGCCTCAAAGAGGACTCTATACTTCAGTTCCTCATCATGAGGGACTACCACCCGCGGAGTGTCCTCCGCGCTCGTGCTATAAAATAGCAAACCGTCACAGTACCTGTAACGGTGTAAACGAGCTTAGCTCGACTTGACAGGGTTGGCTCAGACAAGCCAAGTCCCTTTCCACCCAACGCGCTGATAAGTGCCGTGCACTGTGGGTCTTTCTCATACGCCTGGCGTATGAGATCTACCACAGACGTGGTGACGAATGTCGCGTGAGCGAGCTCGTAATCGGGACGACGCGACAACGCGTCTTCAAGCACGTTCTGCTTTCCAGGTTTATACTTAACCTCAAAGTTGTACTCCTAAAAGAAGGAGAGCCAACGGGCCATCCGTTGGGAGAGATGAGGCGACTTTGTCGCTGTCCGTAAGGACGCACGGTCAGTATAAACCACGAACGGCTTTGAGCCAAGTAGGTGAACACTAAATTTACAAGAGCATACTTCATTGCAAGTAGCTCCTTGTCATGAACGGGATAGTTTCGTTTTGCAGCTTTAAGCTGCCTCGACTTAAACGCAATTACGCGTTCCCTTCTTGCATCGTCTGCTTGTAACAAAGCACATCCGATTGCGAAATCGGAGGCGTCGCAGACGACACTAAATGGTTTCCCAGGCAAGAACGGGAGTTTTTAACAAGCTCCCCTTAACCGCTTCAAAAGCGTTTTAGTGTTCGGTTTTCCAACACCAATCGACATCCTTCTTAACAAGGTCGGTCAATGGCTTCCCCATTTCAGCGTAGCTCTCGCTGTACTTGTGGAGATAATTGGCTAATCCAAGCCACTTCCGTAAACCTCTAAGATTTACAGGCGAAGGCCACTCCACAATGGCTTTCACCTTCGCGGGATCCGCCCGCACTCCATCCTTACCGATGAAGCATCCGAGGAAAGGAATTTCCTCAGCACCAAAAATACATTTGGATGCGTTTGCATATAACTTAAGCTCTCGCATACATTCGAGCACCGCTCGAAGGTGTATTAGGTGCGTCTGAAAATCAGACGAGTCGCCTTCCGCACGACTATGAACGAATATATCGTCGAAGTACGTCTGAGCGTACTT
>CM047590.1:8673053-8700039 GCA_026184515.1 Peronosclerospora sorghi
CCCCCCCCCCCGTAAGTTGGAAGGCTGGTCACGATGGTGGTCAGGTTCTCGACACAACTGTGTTCGATTTTGAACTTGACTCCCCCACAATGGTGCGCGTGTTCGTATCATTTGGTGATCGTGGATATCACCGAGATGATGTCCGGTCAAAAGTTGACTGAAGTGATTTAAATGTGGAATCGTTCTGGAGACGACATAAGGAAAAGCTGTCACCTTATGTTCTCGTTGTTGATAAAGATGGCGATGTCCGATCTGTCCGGGTGGAGGACCAGATCGGGATTAATAAGTTTTTTCCTCCCCATAAGGCTCCCACCGGAGCCGATCGGGACTATAGCAAGTTTTGCTATTGTTCCGGAAAGTATCAGGACTTTTGCCCTGATCCTATGCATTTACATGGAAAAATTGATGGAATAAAAATGAGAACCAATCGGAGGCTGATCGGAACGATCCGATCCACATGCCTTAGGTCCCCAAGCAAAGGCTAGGAATGCCGCCCGAGGAGGACTACTTGGAAGAAAAGTCGCAGGTCGGGGATGGGGTTATTGACGAACAAGACCTGACCAGGATGTATTACATCCACGAGTTGAAGCGATTTATTCGTGAAGATCAGGTCATGCAAATTTTGAACCCCCAGATCCCTGATCGCCTCCTCGGACCCACTACCGAGCCGATCCAGAGTGATCGACCACTGCTGCTGGTGAAAACCTGCTGGCGATGTTGGCTGAGGTCGGCATAAGAATGAAGAACCCGGCCAACGTCCACAAGCTGTTTGATCTGGATACCCGCAGGCTGGAGCTGTCGATGTCAACTCTCCATGATCGTTTGGTGCCGTTGGTGGGGGCGGTTCGCCGCCCAACTCCCACCATGGCATTGAAGGTTGCTGAAGACACGGCAGCACATGCCGATGCGTGCTCCGATGATAAATCGGTTTATCAGTCTCCACCTTCCTCTAACAGCTCATCGGAGTTGGAGGTCGGTGTTGAGCGGATGACCATGGGGGCGGACCATACCCCCATGGGAGCATAAAAAGGACGTGCGACAGCAAGGGGCTGCATGCCAGTCGGGGCCCCAGGAGCCCCCACAGGTGTCAGTACCTCCAAAGGAGGATACCCACACGTTGCTCATGACCCAATATAACGTCCAAGCCATGTTTGAAGCAATGATGGAGCGTTTCATGGGAGATCGATGGAGATCACCTCCGCGCCCTCATTCTCAGGACCGATCTGCCCGGCAAAAAATCAATATTTGCCGGGATCTAGATATGGAGTCAGTAGCATTAGTGGACAAGGCCACTCGAGGTGTTAAACCAATTGGCAAAGGAAGACGCAAGCCGCAACCAGCTCGATCGCGCCGATCAAGCAAGAACAGTGATTATGACATGGAGTCGATCGGCGATCCGGATGACCACTATGGGTCAGACGGCGAAGGTGCGGGCAGAACGCGCAGGGCTAATATAGCCTCAACGATCGCTTTTGATTTCGGATCTACTGCGATCCCGCGCATTCGCATGGCTGCGACTACTGATCTCAAGGATTTCACCGGAAAGGACACCGACGAGGAGCAGGCCAGGTCGTGGTTTGGTCGGGTCAATTCTTTTTTTCTTACGGGATCAGATACCAAAAAAAGAACGGTTTTTGATCTTTAGAGATCTGCTGAAAGGCCCGGCTGCGAACTGGGTCCAACAGTTGAGTCGGGATATCCGATCTGACTGGGACCTGCTATGTTCAGAGTTTGAGGGACAGTACTCCAACGCCGGATTCTCCAGCGCCCGCAAATATCATCACATGCAGAAGCGGGGCGACGAGACGCCGATCGAGTACTTACACCGTCTGAATGTGGCTGCAATTCGCGCCGGCATAGTGATCAAGGAAGGCAACCCGCCGACCGGTGTCGCTTTGGAACACGTGGGTCACTATATTAGTACCCTTGATGACCAGGAGCTGGCAGATCAGCTCACCCTGTTGCGCATAAAGGATGTGGGAGAAGTGGAGCAGACGTTGCGAACGTTGCAACACTCCCTCAGCATGAGATCAAAGGGCGCCGTTGGATCAGGTCGTTACAGATCCAAGAACCAGACCGATCCGGTGAAGAGACCCTTGACCAGATCGGCCCGTGCTGTTAAGGCGATAGTAGCTGAGGACAGCAATGGATCGGAAGAGGAAAGCAGCGGCCAGTCCAGTCGGGAGTCAGACGAGGATCAGTACCGTCCCATCTTCGTCGAGGAACCTGCCCCGAAAACCAGATCGACGCCTGACCAGGCAGATCGGAAGGGCAGTAGCGGAAACAAGTCTGACCCGGACCGACCCCGCAAGAGGTGTTCTCACTGCGGGTTAAGCAAGCATGATGATCGGGGCTGCTGGAAGAAGTTAATATGCAAGAAATGCGAAAGACGCGGCCACCCCACCGATCACTGCCTTTTCGTGTGCAAGTCACGTCGAGAGATCCACGAGGCCGGCCACTTCAAGATGGAAGAATTCTTCAACCTGATGTGCAAGTGGTATGTGCCGGGAAAGCATGCGGGGATGCTTCCACCTGACGTGGAAAAGATGTTAAACTAGAACGCTCGCCAGGTTGGAATCTGGATCGAGCCGAGTGGTCTACGTTTGGCATCTATGCATATGTCGGCAAGGAGAATAAAAACGACAATACATGTTCTGTTCTCAATTGCATCGATCGGGATCATCCGGTCTACAATCTCACGACCGATGAATATTCCCGATCGAAGGTGGTCATGCAGCTAGATCTGCTTCCTGGAGAGTCTCGCGGATACTGGAAGTATCATGCGCCCGACAAATGGTTTAAGCAGGCGAAAGCCTGTGGTAAGATAAATAACCAGAAAGCGACGATGTTGTTCGACTCTGGGTCTGAAGTCTCGATTATTGACTCCGCCTTTGATCGTAAGGTCGGATGTCGTATAGACGATACCCAGAGACAAGAATGCGTCGAGATCGGTGAAAATTATTATATGACCGAAGGAAGGACGCGCGTGAAGATCACCCTATCGGGTTCGTTGGTCTACTTCTTCAGTGCTTGGGTTGGTAAGCTGGCCGGTCAGGATGCCCTGTTAGGTATGTATTTCATGGTGCCGGCGGGTATTCGCCTTTATCTGTCTCATGGAGTGCTTACACTACCGGATGAGGTCCAGATCCAGTTGGCTGGTCGGCGGCCCCTATACGGATCGTACACTGATCTGGTCAGGTGGGATCAAGATGCCACCATTCCAGTCGGCCAATCCGCGGACACCCCGGCCGATAAAGGTTTTCGTTCAAGGAAGTTATGGGTGACCAGGGGCGATCGGTGGGTGTCGACTTTTGTGAAGAGTGCCGGCCGACATGATTTTGTCCGAGTCACTAATATCGGTGACAAGTCGCTTACGCTCGACAACAACACGATTGTTGGCATGTGGATGGCAGAAGAAAGTGCCAAGGAAGATGGGGTTCGTCTCGATCGGATCGAGACGGTATGTTGAGTGGCAGAACTTGGCATACCAAGCGACCACCGATCTATTCAGCAATGATGGATCGATGGAAGAAGATATCTCACCTATGGTGGAACGACCCAGCTATGTAACCCCTAGGAAGATGCTAGTTCGAAGAAAGGCACCGCAGGCGCCGGATACGGTGAACCATCAAGTAGATGAGCCATAACGTGGTGGCGACACAAGAACAGGCGACAGCGGAGCCGCAAATAGAAAAAGGGAAGCATGGCGAGACTGGGGCGGACCATGATGGCACGCTTGAGCAGGTCGATGTCGGTGAAGGGCATCCCGCCGATCGGGAACAGCAGTGTTCAGCCGATCAAGACGGTTTGGGTGTTATTGCCCCGGAAGATGACCAGGTCTGCATCTATGAGGGCGGGGACCAATACATTCAGGAGTTGGAGAGCCATATGGCAGTTCTCCCTGAAGTGTCTGCTGACCCGACCGAGGTTACTATGAACGATCTGCAAGTGGGTGATCGGGATCTCAACAGTCCCGATCAGATCGATCAGCTAAAGCAGATCATATGGAAGAAGAAACACCTGCTGATCGGTAAAGGCAATGCCTTACCCACTGCTGCTCGCGGAGCGATTTGTGACATCGACGTTGGAGATGCCAAGCCGATTGCCCAGCGATGCCGACGTGTGGCGCCACAGTACCGCGAAAAATTGTCTGACCCTATTAAAGGACTGTTGGCTACCAAGATCATCAGACCGTCGACCTCGCTATGGGCCTCACCGATCGTGATCGTGATCAAGAAGAACGGTGTCGACATCAGGTTGTGTATCGACTATCGGTTGGTAAATCGGTTGACCAAGCTTATGGTGTACCCGATGCCGCTGATCAGCGATCTACTAGAAGACCTTAACAAAACCCTGTGGTATTGCTCACTAGACATGGCAAGTGGATTTTGGGTGGTTTCGATGACCGATCGAGCTCGCGAGATCTCCGCATTTGTTACGCCGTTCGGTCTGTTCGTGTGGAACCGTATGCCGTTCGGGTTGAAGAACGCGCCCCAGATCTACCAGAGGCTGATCGACAACGCACTGTATGGACATTTCAAGATCAGCACCGATCAGGACCTCACCAAAAATTATGATGTATTTACAGAGGGTGAACCTGATCGGGTGAGGAGACCGTCCGTTCTGGGAAGGCGATCGTCTATCGACGACATTCTGATCCCTGCCTCGTCATGGAGCGATTTGTGCGAGAAGGTCGAACGTTTGTTGGAGACATGCGATCGCTGGAACCTGTCGATCAGTGCTGTGAAAAGTTATTGGGGCATGTCCAAGGTCGCCTATTTGGGTCATATGGTGTCGATCAGTGGGCTGGAGGTCAATCCCAAAGATCTGGAATCACTGAACAACCTCCCGTTTCCCAGATCGCTGAAGGCAATGCAGTCCTTCTTGGGAAGCCTTAATTACTACAGCCGCTTCATTGAAGACTTTGCGATTTACGCGGCCGTGCTGTACGAGCTACGGGAAGTTGACTACCATATGTTGCGCGAAGAAGATCGGGCAACTTTACGGGAGGGCAGCGACTCTGATCTGCCCGCATATTGTCCGCAATTGGAGGCAGAGGATCACATGAGGCGTGCAAAGGTTGCTTTCGGTATGCTAAAGGCCAAGATGACGACGGCACCGATTCTCAAGCACTTCGATCCGGAGAAAATGCCGATCGTCATTGTGTATGCTAGTAAGTGGGTCATTTCGGCCACTCTAGTACAAGAACATGATGGAGTGTACCACCCGGTAACTTTTACGATCCGGACATTGAAGCCGAACGAGGTCAACTATGGGATCGTCGAAAAAGAAGTTCTGGCTTTACTACGGATATTGGATGTGTGCTACAACCTACTGGTCGGCCGATCTGTAGAGGTCCTTTCAAGAAAGTCGACATTGGCCTGGTTATTATCAGCCAATGGGATGGACGGTCGGCTCGGCAGATGGTCAGCTATCTTGTCGCAGTGGTCTCTCGAGGTCGTCAAGTGCACCAAGGGAGAGGAAGAGATATTGGGCACATTAGCTGCCAGTATCACCCCTCGGTCCGAAGTGGATGAGGCTTTAGTGGCGATTGCCCCTAGGAAGCAACCTCGACAGTCAATCTCGCGGCCGCTGCCGACCGTCGATCAGGATGAGAGACTCCTGGTCTTGATTTTTGACGGGTCGGCCAGCGTAAAGAAGAAGGTCGGTTCCTATAGTGCCATACTGTGGAAGTTACCACAATGGTCTATAGTTGCAGCCGCCACCGATTTCACGCCTGACATAACGGTCAACGAGGCAGAATATCGGGGTCTACTTATATGTCTTGATCTGCTGTCATCACAACAGAAAGGGCGGATCATCATATGTGGTGACTCCAACCTAGTGATAAGGCAGATCACCGGGGAGATCTACTGCAAGGCGCCACGGCTAAAGTTGCTAAATGATCGGGTGATGAAAGCGCTGAAAGACTACCCCAACCACTAGCTATTGCACGTGAAACGGGACTGGAACAGAAGCGACGACCACCTCGCGACCCAAGCCATGCGAGACCAGACCGGGGCGACGATCACCGAGGAAGCCGTTTTACAGGAACTTATGGACATAAACAGGCTCCCGGAGGTGATCAAGCCCAAGGACAGCCCTGGTATGGTGCATGTGATGACCGCAACCAGATCGCGAGCTCGGAAGTCCCGCCGATCGTTCCCCAAGGAAAGGATGAGAGAGTACGTTGTACAACAGCTAAGGGCGGAACGGATCCTCAAGGCGCAGGACGAAGAAGAGTGGATCGTCAACCTGAAGGCTTATCTGCGCGGTGAATTGTCCAAGTTGACAAATGGACAGGTGAAATAGTGTACCAAGATCGCGGAAAGTTACGATGTGGACGACAATGGACTTCTATATTACTGCCGGGAGTTGACCAAGACAGTGCCGATAGAGATCGAACTGGTGATCCCTGAGTTGCTACAGCCGGATGTCCTTCATCACTACCACGTGAGTCTAGAGGGGGGACATCAGGCGTAGGCAGGACATATCGCAAGATCAGGGCCCACGTTCACTGGAGAGGACTTTTTTGGAGCGTGCAGAGATATGTGGGCCGTTGCACAGATTGCGAGACCGGAAAGGGCAGACCGATAATCAAGGGCCGATCGCCCGGAAATATCGAGGCTACTTACCCTTTCCAGGTGATAGCAATGGATCACATACCGTCGCTTCCCAGATCGACGCGCGGCAACACTGAGCTGCTGATCTGGATCGACCTGTTTACGGGTCTGGTGATCGCAAAGGCTAGTGCATCCCTATATGCGGAGCAGATCGCCCAGAGCTACGAGGAATGCGTATTCAGAAGGTTCGGCGCCAGCGAAATTATCAGACACGATCGGGAACCCATTTTTATGGCCGAGGTGTTCCGATCGCTCAATAACATGCTAGGACAGAAGCCGAGCGCGACGATGGCATATCGCCCGCAAGCGAACGGATCGTCTGAACGCATGG
This sequence comes from Peronosclerospora sorghi, assembly GCA_026184515.1. NCBI lineage: Eukaryota > Oomycota > Peronosporomycetes > Peronosporales > Peronosporaceae > Peronosclerospora > Peronosclerospora sorghi. The sequence goes on from CM047590.1 coordinate 8,680,008, forward strand.
TGCAGACAATCACAAGGGCGATCAAGATGTATGTGGCCGATCCGGACCAACGTTACTGGGACGAGTATGCAGAGAGACTGGTATTCGCACTCAACTCTTCAACCGATCGGGTCCGAGGAGAAACGCCTTTTAATCTAACGTATGGATGGGACCCTCGATCGACACTTGAGGCGGCGATACCGATCGGCTGCACTCGGACCCGCGATCGCGATGCCCGTCGTTGGCTTATGCAGGTCCAGAAGCACTATCAACATGCGAAAGAATTCGTCAACGAAAAGTTGCGTCAGGCCACACAAGATCGAGCAGATCGGAATAACGATCAGGTCCGACCTCACGGTATTGAACCAGGGGCGAGGGTCTGGTTATACCTCGATCGGGTCAGGGAAGGCTATGCAAGGAAGTTGGCTCATATGTGGCACGGTCCTTTCCGTGTAGCAGATCTGATCGGTGAGCATGCTGCCCGTCTGATCACGATAGGCACGGATTATAAAGTTTTTCCGATCGTGCATGTGTCCAAATTGAAGCTGGTCAGAGAGTTCCCCGATCGGCCCAAAACACCCTGTCTGGTGGATGAAGCGGAGAGATTCGATTTTGATGAAGCTCTGCTGCCGGAGGACAGTTGGGAAAGGCCTTTGGAGGAGGACGAATTTGAGGTGGAGAAGGTGCTAGATGTCCGATCGGTCAAGAAGACACGTTTCGGTCGTACCCACCGAGAATATCTGGTCCGGTGGAAAGATTATGATGAAGCAACTTGTATCTATAAACCTGATCTAAATTGTGGAGCACTGCTACGAGAGTTCGAGCGAGAACGAGTCAGTCGGAATCGCTTCGCAGTGATGCAGACTCATGAAGATGCAGACCAAGACACGCAGTAGCACCGATCAGTATATCGATCGGTGTGAATATGTGTAAGGTCTGAATTATTGTGAACATATGATAAACGGTGATGACATGGAGTAGTGTAGTGACGAACGTGATGATGTTATTCGCGATGTGGATGGAAACTGTATATGATAACGTGTTGGTGCAAGTTTGGATAAAGTGATGAATTTTGGTCAAGTGATCAGGTGATCAAGAAGTTTGAAAGAATGATGAAGTATATTACGAATTACCTGGTCAGCTGTTGCTGTATCAAGATTCGCAATCACCCCACAGGAGACCGATAGTCAGCGCCGGATGATCTACAATCTGGTCCTGGAACTGATTACGCCAAGGCTCCTTCAGATCCATCTGGATCAAGGCGTCCTTCAGGTCTGCAACTGGCTCGTCACAGCGGAAGCCGGGATACCAGATGCCATCCTCAGATAACGCCCCGGAGCTCTCGATGCGACGCTTGGCCATGTGAAGAAACACTGGATATAAGAAAACGTCGAGGTCGCACTCGCGGGCCAACATCCCTTCCAGTACAAACTGGCATAGGATCAGCCAGGCCTCGCCCGCTCGACTCCAGCGCTGTTTCCGGAGCTTCCGATACAGGATCAAGTCTACGTCACGCAACTTCTGACCCGCGGGAAGGACGAGGTAATGGGTGGATTCCCATATCGCTTGTCAGTGAGCTGCATTGAAAGTCCGAGGTCGATCCAAGAGCGAATCGACCCAAGGAGTTGACGCAAATATCGAGTCCAACTTGTCGTTGAGCAACACCTCCCATGGCCGATCTGCATATACCAGAGAGATCTGCGCTCCTGTAACCAGACCTGCTCTCCACGCGCAGATGGGTCAGGAGTCTTCGGAGCTGGAGGGAAGAGCCAAAAGTCGGGTCGGGACAGAAACCGGACGAAACCTTGTTTGGTCAGGGATAACCGGCGCAAGCTACCGATCTGCCCCGGTGACCACGGCATAACGGCGTCGAAAGTCCGCGATGGGAGAGGTCGATCTCCAATCGATATTCGCTTCAATCAGGCGTGACGGCGTAGTCCAGAAGTGCCAGGTTGGCAGGAAGGCGCCGATCCGGATGGTTCACGAGCCCGTGCAGTTTTGTTACTCTGGGAACTGACCGCCTGATAAGTCCCCGATGCAGACATCATCGGAGCCGGATCTCGACGCCGATCGGGCCGGGACTTAGATAACGCGCTGTGTGTGAACTCAGAATCTCCCGATCCGCTGTCCGAGTCCCCTCCGGAGGAGTCCTCTGTGTTCTGGGTACGAACAGAACGGGGGCGCGAGGTCGCATGAGATTTGTCGATGTTAGAAGTGTCATTTGCAGCCGATCTTGGGCTTGAGAGATGCGCCGTCGTCTTGGCTTTCTTTTGGGGCACCGCCCGCTTCTCCTCGAATTTGGAGTCGCGAGCTATGCCCCGCGCCCTTGTGCCCCTCGACGCGTCCTTGCGTTTACGATTGGAAGTTTTCGAAATCTTGGAGTGGCGAATTTTAGCCAATGGGTGACGTTGTCCTCGATCCTGGTGTAGGTTGACCAGAACGGCCGATGCAGACCGGTCCGCGCTGGAGATAATAGCCGGATGCCGGTATAGCAAGTCGGTCAGCGGTTTGTGGCACTGCTCTACGGCAGCCCAACTGCGGTCTGACTCCTGGGTCCAGACGTCCGATTGGCTCTGGAAAGACCAGACCTTATCGACCTGACCCTTGACCACGACCTGTAGCTCGCTGATCTGCCGCTCTAGGTCACCATGTTGGGTACAGAGTAGGGTCCGGTCGGACTGATCCTCCAACCTCTGCCGGTTGACCAGCGCGAGCTGTTCCCGGAGGTGTGACCAGTACGCTTCTAGGTGAGACAGATCATGCCGAGCGCCGATCAGCCCGTCCAATATGGGGCGGAGCTGATAGCTGTGGTCACGCGACTGTCGAGCAGCCGCAAGCAAGGCGTCAACCGCTTGAGCGATGTCAGTGGGCAACCGATCTGCATACGAAGAGAGGTAGGGCAGTTCCAAGGTGAAAATCGGATCGATCGACTTACCTCGCGCTGTTTGTTGGGCAAGCTGGGCCCGGAGATGTGCGTTCTCGGCGAGAACATCTTTCAACTGCGCAGCAAAGGGGGGCAAGTTGTCGACATCCTTCCGAAGCTGCAGGAACGATGCATACTTGGTGGCCAGCTCCGACTGAAGGTCGCAGATGGTCTTTCGAAGCTGATCAGACCCGATCTGGTCCCCATCCGGTCTGTCGGAACCTGGGGTGCTGCAAGAGCTGTCAGATCGGGTCGATCGGCTAAGGGAATCGATGTGTTGTGACTGGGCGCACAGGGCACCTGCAGGATAAGGTGTCAAGAGAAGTTACAAGGAGATCAGACGTACAAGGGGCGCATACCTGGTGAAGGCGGGGCCAAAGACCTGTCCATTGGTGGAATTTTGGTTGCCGTGAAGGTCAAGGAGGTCAACTGCTGGCGAAAGGGTTAACTGGTGGTGAGATCGGGTAGCTACCGTGCGCGGCTGCGACCAGACTCAGGGGCGGCTGTGGCGAAGCGAAGGCAAAATTTTGGTCATCTTCTGTCAACGGCGTGTCGATCAGCTGGTCAGCGATCGGATTGGTGGAAACAAGGGGAGCTTTTAAGCCTATCATGTGCAAGGAGTGTCAAGCACACGGATTTTGGTAAGTCACATAGCATTGCGTGTATTTTACATATTTTAGTGTTTGGTACATATTGGGACCGTAAGGTTAGTGGAAAAGAAGTAAATTGGTCTATTGGTCTTGGGTTGGAAAGGTGGCTAAGAGGTCCTAAGAGACTCTCTAAAAGTTTGGCTTTCTAAGTCGCCTTCGCACGTCGCGGAGTGTTTGGGGGCAGAGGGTCGAGTAATCCCCTCCTGCCCATTATACCCGGCCGGGGCGCGTCGCAGACGCATTTGGCCCGACGGAAGTCATTCGACAGGAGTGTCCAATGGCCGACTTCTCACAAATTGAAGTCACGTACGTTTGGAACGTACTAACAAGTGTATTGGTCTTTACGTGGAGATATCGTTTGTGGAACTCACGAGCACATTGGATCTTTACGTGGACATATTGGTTTACTATAACATTGGTTGGAGTTTAGACCGGCTTTGGTCTTCTCTCATATTGGTCAGGGGCTAGACCAGTTGAGTGATCTACCCTCTATTATCTCGTATTGCTTGGGTCTAGATAGATTGGACGGTCGACCCATTGGACTATACATATTTCATGTGTAAGCGGTCTACAAGTACCCAGGGTGAAGAGTTCCGCCCAGGGTACACCCCCCAGTACGGTCTGCATACTATCAGACACAAGTCAACCAGCGACACGATCCACCGAGTGTTGAACTAGCCCATTCCATCGGTTACACAAGGTGAGATGGCAACGCAAGATCAATCGGACCAGGCGTCTTCTGTTGATGATCGGTCGTCTGATAGCAGCGGACGATCAGATCGGATCGCAAGCGAAGGTCCGCGGGGTACCCCCCCCCCCGTAAGTTGGAAGGCTGGGAACGATGGTGGTCAGGTTCTCGACAAAACTGTGTTCGATTTTGAACTTGACTCCACCACAGTGCTTGCAGACGCGTTATCGCGTCGTCCCGATTACGATCTCGCTCACGCGACATTCGTCACCACGTCTGTGGTGGATCTCATCCGCCAGGCGTATCATAAAGACTCACAGTTTACGGCGCTTATCAGCGCGTTGGGTGGAAAGGGACTTGGATCGTCTGAGCCAACCCTGTCAAGTCGAGCTAAGCTTGTTTACACCGTTACAGGTACTGTGACGGTTTGCTATATTATAGCACGAGCGCGGAGGACACTACGCGGGTGGTAGTCCCTCATGATGAGGAACTGAAGTATAGAGTCCTCTTTGAGGCAGATGACGCCCCTACCGGGGGTCATTTAGGTTGGGATAAGACCTACAGCACTTTAAGCGCTTTGTATTGGTGGCCCAACATGTATAAGTGGGTCGGTGCGTACATACGCACCTGTGAGACGTGTCAGAGATTTAAACCCTCTGCAAGTTCAGCTGCGCCTTTGGCGAGCTTGTCCGTTCCAACGGAGTGTTGGAAATCCATTAGCATGGATTTTATCTTCGGTTTTCCGAAGGATAAAGCCGGGAACACCGGCGTATTGGTCTTTGTAGACCGATTGAGCAAGATGGCTCACCTGGCGGCGGTGCCAGAGTCCATAGATGGACAAGGAACAGCGAAATGGTTCCTAGAGCGTGTCTTTCGACATCATGGTCTACCCGATTCCGTTGTGTCGGATCGGGATCCCCTTTTTACGGGACAATTCTGGGCAGCGTTGTTTAAGGTGCTGGGCACCAAGCTCCTCATGTCCACTGCGTATCATCCGCAGACGGACTGTCAGACGGAACGCGTTAATCGCATTGTGGAGGATATTCTCCGGAGTTTATGTCCGGATTCTCCAAAGAGTTGGAGTGAGATGCTTCCGACTGTTGAATTTGCTATCAACAATTCGGTACATGCATCTACGGGGTTTACCCCGTTTTACGTGAACGGATTAGTAAATCCGAGGGTTCCGTTGACGCCACGTGTGTGTTTCCAGGGCTTGAGGGGGGAGGATTCCCTGATATCAGCCCTGTATCTGTGCGAAATCACATCGATCAGTTTTTATCGACGCGCCTTAGTGTCTTACGACACGTCTGCGATGCCATGGCGGAAAGCCAAGACAAGCAGAAGGAGCAAGATGACCGCAAGGGGCGGAGTAACGAAAAGTGTAAAAAGTAGAAGAAAGTGTTTTATTAAACGCTAAAAAATTTCCTACACATGCAGTTTCCAACGTGTTGCGGAATAAACTGCGCCCCAGGTTTGTGGGTCCCTTTAAGGTACTAGCCCGAAAGGGCTTGTCGTATACCTTAGACATTCCGAAGGCGATGCGTACGCATCCAACCTCTATGTGGGTATGCTTAAGCCATACCAGAACCCGGACGCGGGTCCCCTCTTGGAGGATGGTGAGAAGTTGGATAGCCGAAAGGCACGACAGGTCGGAACATCACCGACAGGGTTGAAATACGACCCTCAAGCTCCACAACGAGAGACTCGAGGGAGGCAAGCCTCCCCTCGATGCGTTCATTCGCAGTCCCCTCGTTGCGGAGTCCCTCCTGGGCATCTTGGATGCGACGGTTGTGTCGATCACAGAGACCCAGTACCTGGTGAAGTGGAAAGGGTATCCACATTCCCAGAGCTCGTGGGAGTACGAGACACCCCTGCGGCAGGATTGCCGTGACGTCGTTGACTCTTTCGAGCGGGAGAATACCACTGAGAGTCAACGACCAAAGGGGCCGAAGAAGCCCCTTCACTCCCAGTAGGTGGGAGTTCGCCGGAGGCAGATGCTGTACTTGCATTGATCTCCGGCACCACATCGAGAGCAGAGCGCGTATAATAGGAGGCAGTTTATTGCCCTTGCGCTTTGGCCTGAGCATAGTCCAAGCGTAGCGCCCTATCTATCCGAACGTCGTGTTCGGAAAAGCTGTTGTACAGCGCATCGAAACTGGGGAGGCGTTTCTCCCCTTCCGCCCAAGCGCGGAATGCCTGTTCTGCGTCCTCGACGCTTTCGTCCCTCAGTAGAACAATGGGAATCTCGCGGATAATATCCACGAGGGCACCGCGTGCCTGTTTACCGAGACGTGTCCGGTAGGACTTAACAGTAAACTGCTTAGGCGTTGGCAGTTTGGCTCGGAGTTGTTTCCGGCACGCAATTTCACGCGGCAGTATAGCCGCTGGACCAGGGGTATAGGAGGCTAAACCCCTCTTGACCGCGTTCTTAGCCCTCTTTTGAGGGTCGCGAGGTCCCTTCCGTGCCCGTACGGCACGTCGGGCCTCTTGAACCAAGGACGGTTCATTGGTGGTGGTCGCATGTGGCAACCTGGAGGTATCACCCCTAGCGGGTAACGGTGGCGCACGAGTTAGTGCGTTTTCCCCACGTGTGGGGAATGGGTTGGATGACCGACACGCGCCGTTCGGCGCTGTCAGCGTGGCCAGCCGTTGGGGAGATCTCCCCAAGGGCATCCACTTCCGAGTTATCGGAATAGTTTTCTTCCATAGCACCACTGAAGGTGCTCATGGTCGGCCAGAGGTACTGGCAGTTGGACTTCTCCAACAAAAATTTGTTTATTGCGTAAGCAATAGTCTTGATGGGGGAGGATGTAACAAAGTTACATTCGAGTCACATGTAGTTGGTGGTGTACGTCAGTACGCTACGGTTGGGGTCAGTATTGACCGGTTCGAAAGGGGTTGAACCATTGGTTATTTTAACCAATCAGGGCAGGAGCCCTAGGGGGGGTGCCGTGTCAGCCATCCACGTGTCGGTACACAGGTGTGTACACTACATTTTAGCTCGGTACGAATTTGGTATGTTCTACTTAGTATTACATATAGTTTACATTAGTTTAAATTAATTTAGAATAATTACATATTAAATATATTCAGTTTACACTTCACTCTATCTTACAGACGCACGACCTCGACCGGTCGTGCGTGTAGTGAGTGCCGTAGCGTAAGGGGAGCCCTCCCCTTAGCTACACCCTTAGTAAAGGAGCCTTGCCGTTAAGGCAGTAGCGAATGCTACTAGTAAACCAAACCGGGAATCTTGGCCCCGAGTAGGATAGCTCTCTCCTACTAAGCCCTTTATAAGGGCGTATCGGCTAAGTAGCGGCGAACGCCGCTTCAAGGAAAGTCTTCCTCTGTGCGCTAGCCGCACCGTGCGTATACGCACCGGCTACATCTGGTAGCACTTGTGGTCAATCCAACACCTGTGTTGGTAGACTAAGGCATCCTCTGCAAAGGATGAATCAGGACGATTGGGATAGTTTTACCCTCGTCCAGCAGGAAGCCTTTAAAAGCTGTTACCCTTAATGGGTGACGAAGGCATGAAGCTCCTAGTGGAGCAGGGCCTTGAGTCAGTAAAGGCAAGGGTAAATGCCCTCATCGCTCATGAGGCGAGTTGTAGTGGAGGTCGTCCACGGGGGTGCACCCTCCATTATCATTCAAAATAAAGGAGTTCACCGTGGAGAAGCGTGACAACCTTACGTGTGGTTGCGAGAGGTCTAAACGCCCTTCGACACAACGAACGTGATCGCTGATCACTTGCAAGTGGGACTTGCATTGACCCATCTTACGGGAAAAGCCCGTACATGGGCGTTTACGTGTCCGGATTCGGTCACGAGCATGTTCCCAACCTGGGAGGTCCTTAAGCAGAAGCTTATGGACATGTACGCAACGTCTGATCTGGTTTTCCAGAATCAACTGGCGTTTCTGAGGTGCCATCAGGGCACTAGGGACCTGGAGACATATATCCAGGAACTTAAGACCCTGTTGGCAGGAATGTACGCGAAAGCGTATTCGGACGATGTGTCCATTCCCGTCTTCATGGGTGGCCTGAGAGAAGGGCTAGAACGTTCGGAATTGTTCCGATGCCTACCCGAATCCCTGGGGAGGAGTTCAAGATGGCGTTCAACGCCGAGAGGAACTTCCGTTCCTCTAAGGTGGGTCCCGAACACATGGACCTTAGTCAGGTCGAAGCGGAGTAGAAACCTCCCGCTAAGAGTCACACTGACTCTTTTTCGCAGAGCTTCGAGGCGGAGCTCTTAGCTATGCTGCAGCGACATGGGCTGCTAAGATGCTTCCAGTGCGGGAGCACCGATCATCTGAGGAACAGATGTCCGAAAAATTACAAGCGAGACACGCTACAAGGGACCAAGGGTGGGAAAAAGCCCTTGCCCAAGCCGTCGGGAAACGACAGCTCCCAGTAGGTGCTGGGCGCCATACTGGGGGACCACTCAGTGCTGTTAAGCCCCAGGGTAGGGGACGACAGCACAAATCCCCGAGGGAAGCGGTGCTTTCTAGCACCGAGTTGGTGTACCAGCCAGGTTGCTGGTAGTCCTTGCGGACGTGAAAGGCTTTGATAAGCCTTGGAGAGTCTTTATAGACTATGGAGCGTCTGACAATTATGTCAGACGGGCTTCTGTTGAGAAGAGTCGTCTGTATCCCGAGGCCCTAGAGGCACGTTCTCGTGACGTTGTCACGGTCCGTCTTGCGACGGGCGTACAGGGTTTCTGTACCCAAGGTCTCGATTGACCTTAAGATGAAGTTTGCAGACTTTGACAGCTTAGAACGTTGCCTAGTCCTTGATTTGGACTCGAGGTATGACCTCATTCTGGGCATGAAGTGGCTGGAACGCCACGATCCATGGATAGACTGGAAGTCTAAGTCCATTGGCTCAACGCACCCGCGGTCGGGTGAAGCATTGGTGAGTCATGAACCCACCTTTGCTCTACCGCAAAAGCGATACTGGCGTGAGATGCCAGAAATTGGGATGTCTGAGATGATCAGTCCCGATGTGGTCAAGGAAAAGTTCCTTGACGAGGGGGATTCGGCGGTTAATCCCCGCGCCGCGAATGGCGAGACTGGTGAGTTGCCAGTGGCAGAGGTGGATTCCACTGAGGTAACTCCAGTGGTATAGGTGGAGACCTCTGTGGTTAAGCGCGAGGCGCTTCCAAGCAAAGAGACCCGTAGTTCGTCTCTTTTGCACATCGGAAATGATTCCGACCACTCTGTTATACGCGAGACTGGCAAGTCGCCATTGACAGAGGTGGATTCCTCTGAGACGACCCAGTGGTAGGGGTAGAGACCCTTGTGGTTAAGCGCGAGGCGCTTCCAAGCGAAGATACCCGAAGTTTGTCTCTTTCGCACGTCGGAAATGATTTTTAGTACGCCGTTATAGGTGAGACTGGCGAGTCACCGGTGGTGGAGGTAGATACCTCTGTGGATAGGCACGTGGCGCTTCCAATAGATGGGGCAATTGACTCCCCCCATCTGGGTCCCGGGATGAGTCCCGAGGCCAGTAGTCAGCAGTCCTATAGGATGCTGAATAGTGTGACAGGTGTTGTCACAGAAGGCGTAATCCTTGAACGGTTTCCATGGTAGGCGAACTGTTTTCGTTGGAGGAGATATCCTTCAACGATTTTGAGACTGCTTTGAAAGCAGATGAAATCGACGAGGTCGTCGTGTTGCGTCCGGAAGAGGAGTTGAACTCCTCATCCACGATGGACGAGGCAGTTTTGGTGCAAACCAAACACGCATAGCATGCCCGAAGCGGCCTCAAGATCATCGCGGATCCTGAGGACCCTTACCATTACTTATTAAAGGAATTTGGAGATGTCATTAGTGACAACCCACCGATGCAGTTACCACCGGATCGGAGAGTCCGACATGAAATTGATTTGGTTCCTGGAACCAAATACTGCGTCACTAGGCAGTGTCCTCTCCCCAAGGAACAATGCGACGTCATCTACGCATTCTTCAAGGGGAAAGAAGAGGCAGGGATGGGACGTGAGAGCAAGTCTCCCCATTAATCTCCCACTCTTTGTGTTCGTAAACCGAACGGAAAGTGGCGCATTGTGCATGCGTACAACAAGCTGAATGCAGCTACTGTACCCATACAGACTCCGATTCCTCGGAAGGATGTCCTCCAGAACAACATGGCGGGCTGTACCGTGTACAGTGCCTTAGATCTGGTGGACGGGTATTATCAGGTGCTCATGCGAGCGTCCGATATTCCGCTTACAGCGGTTAGCACGCCTAGTAGAATGCTGTGGGAGTGGCTTGTTATGCCACAGGGGCTTTCGAATGCACCAGCGACTTTTAATCGCTTGGTGACTCAACTCTTCCGCCCTCATAGAAAGTACGCTCAGACGTACTTCGACGATATATTCGTTCATAGTCGTGCAGAAGGCGACTCGTCTGATTTTCAGACGCACCTAGTACACCTTCGAGCGGTGCTCGAATGTATGCGAGAGCTTAAGTTATATGCAAACGCATCCAAATGTATTTTTGGTGCTGAGGAAATTCCTTTCCTCGGATGCTTCATCGGTAAGGATGGAGTGCGGGCGGATCCCGCGAAGGTGAAAGCCATTGTGGAGTGGCCTTCGCCTGTAAATCTTAGAGACTTACGGAAGTGGCTTGGATTAGCCAATTATCTCCACAAGTACAGCGATAACTACGCTGAAATGGCGAACCATCAACCGACCTTCTTAAGAAGGATGTTGATTGGTGTTGGGAAACCAAACACCAAAACGCTTTTTAATCGGTAAAGGGGAGATTGTTAAAAGCCCCCGTTCTTGCTCTCCCAGACTCTGGGAAACCATTTAGTGTCGTCTGCGACGCCTCCGATTTCGCAATTGGATGTGCTTTGTTACAAGCAGACGATGCAAGAAGGGAACGCGTAATTGCGTTTAAGTCGAGGCAGATTAAATCTGCGGAACGGAATTATCCCGTTCATGACAAGGAGCTACTTGCAATGAAGTATGCTATTGTCAAATTTAGGGTTCACCTACTCGGATCAAAGCCGTTCGTGGTTTATACTGACCACGCGTCCTTACGGACAGCGACAAGTTGCCTCATCTCTCCCAACGGATGGCCCGTTGGCTCTCCTTCTTTGCGGAGTACAACTTTGAGGTTAAGTATAAACCTGGCAAGCAGAACGTGCTTGCAGACGCGTTGTCGCGTCGTCCCGATTACGAGCTCGCTCACGCGACATTCGTCACCACGTCTGTGGTGGATCTCATCCGCCAGGCGTATCATAAAGACTCACAGTTTACGGCGCTTATCAGCGCGTTGGGTGGAAAGGGACTTGGATCGTCTGAGCCAACCCTGCCAAGTTGAGCTAAAGCTCGGTTACACCGTTACAGATACTGTGACCGTTTGCTCTATTATAGAACGAGCGCGGAGGACACTCCGCCGGTGGTTGTTCCTCATGATGAGGAACCGAAGTATAGAGTCCTCTTTGAGGCACATGACGCCCCTACCGGGGGTCATTTAGGTCGGGATAAGACCTACAGCGCTTTAAGCGCTTTGTATTGGTGGACCAACATGTATAAGTGGGTCGGTGCGTATATAATCACCTGTGAGACGTGTCAGAGGGTTAAACCCTCTGCAAGTTTAGCTGCGCCTTTGGCGAGATTATCCGTTCCGACGGAGTGTTGTAAATCCATTAGTATGGATTTTATCTTGGGTTTTCCGAAAGATAAGGCCGGTAACACCGGCATATAGGTCTTTGTAGACCGTTTGAGCAAGATGGCTCACCTGGCGGCGGTGCCAGAGTCCATTGATGGACAAGGAACAGCAAAGGTGTTCCTAGACCGTGTCTTTCGACAGCAAGGTCTACCTGATTCCGTTGTGTCGGATCTGGATCCCCGTTTTACGGGACAGTTCTGGGGAGCGTTGTTTAAGGTGCTAGGTACCAAGCTCCTCATGTCCACTGCGGATCATCCGCAGACGGACGGTCATACGGAACGCGTTAATCGCGTTGTGGAGGATATTCTCCGGAGTTTATGTCCGGATTCTCCAAAGAGTTGGAATGAGATGCTTCCGATGGTTGAATTTGCTATCAACAATTCGTTACATGCATCTACGGGGTTTACCTCGTTTTACGTGAACGGATTAGTGAATCCGAGGGTTCCGTTGACGCCACGTTCAGCTAGTCGCACGCCGGATACTACGAGAGGGACGACTAGTGCATCATACCAAAGATCGGCGGTGCCAGAGAGGGCATATCCCAACCCGCCGAAGCATCAATATATGGCATGTCAAGGGGGAAGACAAAAACACGTGGGCATCATCTGGTCAGCCTGTCACAGCCATCATCCAGAACACAGAGATCAAGACATTTGACGGAAATAGACAAGACTCTGGGAGTGCAAGGGCATGGGTGACAAGATTTTTTCATGTAGCAAACATTTCACGTTGGGATGACGATCAACGGCTAGGGATGTTTGTGGATAACTTGACGAAGTCATCGTCTTGGTGGTACGAACAATTTTGGCGGATACAGTGAAGTATGATTGGAATGCGGTGATAGATTTATTTCAACGGAAGTTTTGCGTGGACAAAGTGTCGCCTCGGGTCAGTATTCAAAATTGACCCATAAACAAGACGATCCAGCAACTACCTATCTATACCGGCTAAATGCCGCGGCGTTACGCGCTGGAATGTATTTCCGATATGTCTATAACGCCTCATTGTTGGAAGAGCACATCCAGCATTTCTTTGACACTATTCATGATCGTGTCATACAAATGCAATATCAGCATATGACTTTCAATAATATTGAAGAATTGGTAAGGGTGCTGGCAAAGCATGAGGCGCGTCTGACAAGACCAGGAAAGAAAGTGACTGCACGCAAGAGTGCCGAAGCGGTATATGAAGATGTACAACCTAGCGTAAACGTGATGGGCGGAGAAGTACATGACATGCAGCGGTCACGCTCTAATTATGACGACAGAGGTGAGCGAACGAGTGCGCATAATAACAATGACGGGGGCGTGGTGTGTGAACATTGTAATCGAAGAGGACACGATAAAGACAAATGTTGGAAATTGCAGACGTGTGAGCATTGCAAAGCAGTCGTCCATTATGTGAAGTATTGTCGGAAGTTCATCGAAGGGATGGACGAGATGCGGAGCAAGTTGAAGTCCGGGAACTAACCAAGGATCAAGTGGCCGCACAGCTAAGTGCCTAACCCCACAGTGCGTTGCGAACACTGTCGAGAGAAAAGGGGGTCATTGTCGAGCGATGTGAAAGCAACACCGCGTTCACCCTTAGGTGTAAAAGAAACAAGAAAAACGATACATTTTGCATGGAAAGATCACTCACTATGGACGAGGATCAAGAAAAGAAGAAATTATAAGAAAAAACGAAGAAGAAAGTTACATTTGAAGAAAAAGAAGAAGAGAAAAAAATACGTCAGCGACTAATGAAGCAACAGATGTCTCGGCTTATGGCACGTTGGTGGACAAAAGAGAGGGACACGAGACGGATGGCAACATTTGACCAAGACTACGCAGCCTGCAACGCAAGTATATGTGAAGGGAGCAATTGACGATTTTGAATTGCCGTTAATGTTGGATTCTGGCGCGAACATTTCAGTATTTCATACCAATGTGGCGAAGATGTTACATATAGCAGTCCGGATGTTTGATACCCCGACTAGCTTTTGTGGCGTAACAGAAAGTACCATTGGCGCAATTGGTTTGGCCACTGCGAAGGTTCGGATGGACCCATATGTTATTTTTAACTGTGAGATGTGGGTGGCCAACATTGACTCGCAAGCTTTAGCGATACTTGGAACAGATTTCTTGGTGAAGGCGATGGTAATTCCGAATATGAAAGACCAAAGTTGTCAGATTCCCAACGAAAATCCGCTACCGTTAATGACTCAAGAAGATCGACTTTCCGAAGAATACGGGAAGTACATGAGAGAATTATGGGGAGAGCTGGTATGACGATTAATTGGACCAGTGTACATGCGGTACAGACGGTTGGGGATAAACCCCCATCTGTATATGTGATGGATGCTATAGACCCATTGAAGGTAGATCAGGCAAAACTGGAAAGGGAGGTCTACCTGCATGAAGGGGTGGAGATGTCGGCTAAATCTATGGAAGAACAGTTGGCTCTTATACCTGAAGTGGGACAAGGTCCGATAACGTCACCTGATATGGCTCACGCGGACATACGAGGTCCAGGGATCACCACCAAGGAGCAAGAAGACCAGTTACGGTCATTGTTATATAAGTATGCTGATGGATTCATAAGCTCTGGTAATGTGCTGCCGCCACCGGCCAAGACTGAGGTATGTGATGTGGATGTTGGAGACAATTTGCCTATAGCCCATAAAGCGCGCAATGTACCAGCCCATCTCCTACCAAAGTTGTACGAGTTGATACGAGTCTTATTGCAAGCAGGATTAATTAAGTACTCGGAGTCAGCTTGGGCATCACCAATCGTGATCGTGTTAAAGAAAAACAAAGCAGACATACGATTGTGCATTGATTATCGAGCTGTGAACCAAAAGACGATACTGATGGTGTATGCCATGCCTCTGATAGATGATTTTTTTGGACAACTTTGAAGGGATTAAGTGGTTATGTTCAATGGATAACGCGAGTGGGTATTGGGCTATACCTATGACGAAAAGGGCTCGGTTAATTACCGCTTTCGTTTGCCCGCTAGGACACTTTGAATGGATTCGAATGCCACAAGGGTTAAAGAATGCGCCGCAGATATATCAGCGTATAGTTGACAATGCCTTGTGGACAATGGTCCGACCCTTACAACAGATGGGGGTGATGTGCAAGATCATAACGATGATACCAATATGGATATCGATGATGATGCTACATACATCTTGGATACGGACATAACCCTATCACAAGATGTGTTTCATAATGTCCAAGTGGTGGAAAATGAGGAGCGACCTATCATTGGGAGGAGCTCATACATTGATGACATTACGTCTGGTGAATAATTGGGATATGCTGTGTTTAATGCTTAAAACCCTTTTGGAGTCAGTTAAATATTGGATAATAACCATAATCTTACCCAAGAGTGCATTGGGAAGCACAGTGTAGAGTTTCTGAGTCATCGCATATCTTCAAAGGGATTTGAAGCGTCCCCGCGAAATTTAGAATCAATTAGCAAGATGGCATTTACACGAACATTAAAAGGGATTCAGAGATTCACTGGCAGTCTGATATATTATCTAAGGTTTATCGACAACTTCGCGACGTTAGCGGCCTCACTGTATGAATTGAAGGACCTGCCGTTAAGGGATGGTACTCAATTGGAACATGCTGAGAAGTCTTTTGCATTGTTGAAGGCTCGGCTTGTGCATGCACCGTTGCTACGACATATCGAGCGTGCAAAACCATTAAGTGTAATTTTTTACACCAATACGTGGGCATTTGGAGCTACAGTGTGTCAAGAGAACTATGGGATCTTACATTCAGTAAGATATGTCAGTAAAGTGTTCAAAGATGCGGAGACACGATATACAGGAGCTGAACAGGAGGTGCTGGCTTTGCTGAAAACGTTACATGACGCTAGTCATATTTTATTTGGACAACATATAACAGTATACGCAAGGTACTCCACGATGCGATGGTTATTCATGTCAAAAAGTTTAACTGGAAGAGGAGTTCAATGGGCGGTAATGTTATTCCCATGGTCGTTAGAGATCATAAGAATGGACCATGAAGGTGTTCGCCTACCCGCATTATTGGCCACATCGATATTGCCTGTGGAAAAAATGAATGAAGTATTAGAAGATATCGCTCCACTAAAGACACTAAAGAATACGCCAATTATTAGACCAATTCCAGGTTTACGTCGCCAAAGTACCGGATATGCCTTGTTGTTTGATGGTGCAGTACGGATGAAAAATGATCCTAAAGGCACTTTTGGCATAATATATGGGAGTTACCCACCTGGGAGGTGATAGCGACTGAATATGGAATTCAGGATAACCTCACTATGAACGACAGTGAATATCATGGGTTGATAGGTGTATTACAACTTGCGCAAGCACACCATATAAAACAGGCAATAGTGTGTGGGGATTCGAGATTCGTGATCGGACAAGTTAATGGAGATTTACGCTGTAACCATGATTCGTTATTGGTATGGCTAAACAGAGTGCACTCGCTGGTTGAAACTTTTGAGGCGATTAGTTTAGTGCATGTGGCACGCAAGTATAACCAATAAGCAGATTTCTTTATACAGTGCGCCAAGAAAAAAAGAAAAGCGATCAGGGAAGATTACAAGTGATCAACAAATGACGGATTTGAAAATTTTGAGTCGATTACCAGAGTTGTTATATGCCAACGCAGATGATCCTCCAGAATGGGATAAGAGTGAGGACTCCCCGGAGGCAATTGCTAAATCGTTCGACGACTTCAGAAGTAATCCAAGTAATGAGTCACAAGTGGATACCACTGAAGTCACTGTTTGGGAGGATGGTGGATATCGGTCACCACAAGTATTTGTGATCACTCGAAGCATGAGTAAACCGAAGAAAGGACGTCGTCAACATCAAGTAAGTGAGACCGTGGAACAAGGGGCGGACATAGAAGATGAGATACGCTCTGTAGAAGACTGGGCTGTCGAACCTAAACAAGGCCGAAAAAGTGTAGGAGAGGACCCTTATGATGCAGCGCCCGCCATTAGACTTGAACGAATGGCATCGGCTCAGAATGATGACGATTGGTGTGGAAAAGTTATAGCATATCTGAAAGGAGAAGATGACAATATAAACTCCGTTAGCGAATGGAAAAGGGTAGCTCGACACGCGATGATGTATGTACTGGACAGTAAGAATGTTCTATATTACGTCGTTTGCACACGAAGTAAAATCGAAGACCAAGTGTGGAGATTTGTTGTACCATCTATATTGCAACAGGATGTCTTACATGCCTACCATGTTGAGATTGGTAGTGGGGCGCATCAAGGGGTTGGAAAAGTCTATGCTCGATTGAGGTCCAAGTATTATTGGAGAGGTATGTATGCCTATATTGAAAATTATGTTGCAGCATGTGAAGTTTGTACCACGGCTAAAGGAAATCCAAAATACCAGGGGCGCACTAGCGGCAATATTGTGGCTACAAGACCTTTTCAGATTTTGGCTATGGATTTTGAATTACCGCTGCCGCAGACCACTATGGGTCATGAAGCGCTATTGTGCTTTATCTGTTTGTTTTCCAAATATGTGATCCTTATCCCAATGAGCACCACTACAGCCCAGGATGTGGCAGAAGCGTATATGATTGGACTTTACAAGAGATTTGGAGCGCAAGAAATGCTGAGACATGACCGAAACCCCAGGTTTATGAGTTCGGTGTTCAGGAGATTTAATCGAATGTTGAAGCAGAAACAGAGACCTACATTTGCATATCAGCCACAGGCCAACGGTAAACAGGAGAGATCGGTGCAGACAGTGATCAAGGCAATAAAGTGCTATATAACGGATCCAGAACAAAGAGATTGGGATGAATATGTGGCGCCATTGGAGTTTGCGTTAAACACTTCAGTGGATTTACAACATCATCAAACTCTGTTCTACTTGGTACATGGATGGGAACCTCGAACTACGATGGAGGCGACGGTACCACCAAAAGATCAGTCTGTCATGGAAAAGGATGCACTATATTGGAGATTAGCCGTGAATAAAAGGCACACGGAAGCTCAAGCGCAGGCAGCCATCATTCGAGAGGAAGTGGGTAAATAGAGAGCCCAACGTCATAACGAGAGGGTTAAGTAAAAGTTATGGTCGACTACAAAAACCTCTTACCGCCCTGGAGAGTTAGTCTGGCTGTATCCCGATTTGGTCAAGCCAGGGTTGGTAAGAAAGTTGGCTCACTTGTGGCATGGCCCATATGTGGTGGATGAATGGGTGAACGATATGGTGTATTTGTTGGTGATACCAACAACTGAGAGTCGGATATTCCCAATAGTACATATTGCAAGGCTGAAGCCCTACATCAGCAAGATGAGAAGGCCCCGTGAAAAGATTCAGACTAAGGATGCGTTGGAGTTAGATGAAGCATTACTTCCGGAAGATTCCTGGTATGAACCTGGCAGAGACGATTAATGGGAAGTGGAGCGTATAGTGGATTGTCGAGTGAAACAGCGGACAAGAAACGGGCGTCGGATGAAAGAATACCTTGTTAAGTGGAAGGATACCGATGAGATGACGTGGGAGCCCTAAGACAACCTTTCGTGCCCCATACTTTTGTATGAGTTTGATGCGCAGCGAGCTTGGTAGAATCGACATTACGCAGCCCAGACGGCAGAAGAGGACATCCCTGAAGGGGAAGTGTAGAAGCCTCAACAGAGGAGAAGAGCGAAGAAGAAATGCAACGAAATATAAAAAGGAGATAACAAGAAATCGAAACAAACAAGAAAAAGAAGCCCCAGAAGATGTAGCACACCCCTACCACGGACCCATGTTGGTTGTGATGAGTAGAATGCGGACCCGAGTTGGTTGAATTAAGGGAAAATCAGAAGAAACAAATACAAACAAATAATAAAAGAAAGACGCATCTTTGAACGTAATTGGAAGATGTTGGAATATGTGGATACATTACGTGATTAGCTATGTTGAGTGGATCTACACAACAAAATAATGAAAATGATGTGGCGAGCGTGTGAAGAGATGTCTGTCAAGGCCAAAGAGGTGAAAAAACATGTACCTCTCTCACATAACAAGACATAACAACAATAAACCAGCGCAAGATCGTACGAAGAGATACCTCACGAGGTCCCAAGGGGGCAAAACCTGTACGGCGGTAACAAGGTGATACGAAGAGATACCTATCACGGTCCAAAGGGTAAAAAACCTGTACATATAACATAAAACAAGACAAAGTCACGACAAACCAGCGCAAGATCGTACGAAGGGATACCTCACGAGGTCCTAAGGGTGCAAAATCTGTACGGCGGCAACAAGATGATACGAAGAGATACCTATCACGGTCCAACGGGTGAAAAACCTGTACATCTAACATAAAACAAGACAAAGTAATAATAAACCAGCGCAACATCGTACGAAGCGATACCTCACGAGGTCCAAAGGGTGAAAAACCTGTACGGCGGCAACAAGATGATACGAGGAGATACCTATCACGGTCCAAAAGGTGAAAAACCTGTACATCTAACACAACATGATATGATAATACCTGTGCGTAGACGAATCCCGTACGAAGAGATGCCCAATGAGGTCCAACAGGTGCAAAACCTGTACGGAGAGGCACAAGGTGTGAAGAAAAAACAAGAGATCCACAGGGGCAGTAAACCTGAGTGTCGATGGCGGCTATGCAAAGAGACACCTAGTAGGGGTGTTAGCGGTGTGAAACCTGCATAGCAACCACGAAAGACACAGAAGAAAAAAAATTACTGAGCTCAAGCAGTAACAGCAGAGCCTCAGTATGATGGGGCAGGAGTCGAATGTATGAACTGCCCTCAGAAGTGTAACGAAGCGAGTGAACCACCTGTTACACTGAGAAAGATGATACATATCAAGGGAAGAAGAAAAGATTAAAATGCTATGGTTGGAAGGACACTCACCGGATGGAGCCATACATGACAAGTTGTTGGAGTTCGGAGTACACGTGTGGAAATTTGAGGACGCGCGGAGCACCTGTGGAGGCTGAGCATGGCATACCTGATTTTGGATGAAATTAACGGGATTTTCGAGTGGAGTTTTTGGCCAATCACGTGATGCCTGACCGTTCACGACATGACCGTTCAGGACAGTCCTGGATAAGTACGCAGGTATATGTCTGTACCCAAGTGGAA
>CM047590.1:8700049-8720964 GCA_026184515.1 Peronosclerospora sorghi
GCAGTCCTGGATAAGTACGCAGATGACCGTTCACGACAGTCCTGGATTAGTACGCAGGTATATGTTTGTACACAAGGGGAATTTTGGACCAATCACGTGATACCGGACCGTTCACGACATGACCGTTCACGACAGTTAAGTACGCGGAAATGTGATTTTCACGATATGACCGTTCACGACAGTAAATCTCAGAGTGTGATTGGCCTAAAATGTGGGTATTATAAACGAATCATAGTTTTTGACTCGATAAAGTGCTGAAGATTTGCTTACGACGGGAGCGTTCGCTACAGCCAACGTCACGGATTTGATCAAGGAAACGCATAACAGAAGTTTATACTATACCAGTGTTGGGCTAACTCAGTGGCACACTAGTCTCAAAAGAGTTAACTTTTGGAGAGCCATCAAGCGAGTCAATTGGAACGACATAAGATGGATAACGTGGACACGATACTAACATTGTTGAGCCTGAGAACGTCAGGAGGCCCAGCTAGTGGAATAGAACACAGCGAGGAAGGTGTCAACATCTCAGGTGGTGCCCCTCGTATACATCCGAATCCCAACCTATGACTGAGCGAAAGTCTTCACATACATGCCCTCCTAAATGGACCAACAATGAGAAGGAAGAGTTGGTACGTATAAAATGCGTGAGTGAGGATCGGACAAAGCCAGTTTCCGAGATAAACTACTTATACAATCAACGGTGTCAATTAAACGGATGGACCAACAGAACCGAAGCTAGTGTCGAGATTATGCTAAGGCGATTGGGATCTTGACTAAAACGGGATAATGAGTGGACTGAGGAAGAGGTGAAGTGATTGACAAGTCTAGTGGAACAAAAGGCCACGACCACTCACATAGCTGAACTGTATCCGGTGCAATTCCCACCAGCTAAGAAAATACGCACCAAAACATCTGTACAAAGAAAAATACAAGCCTTTCGCCAGGAGAAAAAGGGCAAATCCCGGGTATTATCAGATGGGAATGATATCCAAGGTGAATGCAGAAAAGGCGGCAGGAGATGGATCCCACAAGAGGATCTCATATTGGAAGAGGCGATCGAACGTGGGGAAATGGGTGTGAACTTAGTTGCTAAGAAGTTACATGATGCATTAAACACGGGCAGATTCAAGTATACACCGAGATCGTATGAAGGGATCAGACAGAGACTCCGTCGATTAAAATGTAGAGTACAGAGCGTCGAGCATGCCTTTATAAGGCCAGGTCCTCAGTCGGAACAGGAAATTTCTGTGAACGTCGAGGAAGAGAAAATTACTATGGATTATGTGATACCAGGGAGTCCAAGTTCATCATCCGGAGTGGAAGGGGAGTCAGAAAAGGCGGAAAATGTTGTGCTGACTCAACTTGAACTACAGAGAATGTCGGCTGAAGATGTCAATATGTACAAAGATGTGGAGCTTGAAGGTACAGTGCAAGAAGTAAAAGAGACAAACTCCGGTGAAATCTTCGAACGGCAGAAAATGGTGGATGAAAAAACATTGGAGCCAGAACTAAGCGAAGGACAATTTGACAGCACCATAAACGATGATGGAGAATCAAGACGAGACATCTCCACTGCCATAGATTTTATAGAGTCGACGGAAGCTTCAAATGTAAGTCTTTGTGAAAATAATGAAGAAAATCCCGTGAACAAAGAAGATGAGCTATCGTATAGACGAGATTTCGGTGTGCCAGAAGAGGAAAATAAGTGAATCTCGGAAGATATAGAACTGCCTACAAGCACAGTGCACACCCATGAGGAGATGTGTGGGGAAGTTCTGAACAACCTTAATCCCACATCATCAGGAGTGGAAGAGGAGTCAGAAAATGCGAAAGATGTTGTGATGACTCAACTTGAACTGCAAATTATGTCGGCTGAAGATGTTCATATGTGCAAATATGTGGAGCTTGACGGTACAGTACAAGAAGTAAAAAAGACAAACTCCGGTGAAAACTTCGAACGGCAGAAAACGTTGGATGAAAAAACATTGGAGCCAGCACTAAGCGAAGGACAATTCGACAACACTCGAAGCGATGATGTAAAATCAAAACGAGACACCTCCGTAGCCATATGTTTAACAGAATCTACGGAAGATTCAAATTGAGTCTTCATTAAGATAATGGAGAAAAGCCAGTAACCAAAGAAGATGACCTGCCGTATAGACAATATTTCAGTGTGCCAGAGGAGGAAAATAAGTGCATCTCAGAAGATATAGACCTCCCTACAAGCACAATGCAGAACTATGATGAGATGTGTGGGGAAGTTTTGAACAATCTTACTCCAATGACTGATACGAATGAAGAGACGCTCAAGAAGGTTATGCATAGGAAAGAGGAATATCGAAGCTATACGTTTAGGGAAGGTCTGCTCACAGCAGAGTGTAGAGAGTAAGCGTGGCGTAGTATATGTAAGCAAGGCTCAACGGCAAGGCGAGTGATAACGCGTATGTCGGAAATTGAAAGGAATTGGTGTCAGGATGTTGAAAAGAGCACCATCAGCCCAGGAGCTATCATTAGTGAAAGCCGATCGTTGGATTTACACAAAGAAATTGGTATAAGACGACAAATCAAATCGATCACCCCGGAGGATGCAAGGAGTGTATTGTTTGATGTCACGTTATTATTACGAGATTCAGAGTCTCTAGTGTTTTTTTGCGTGAATGTTGGGGTGGTGGTTATGGACCTTGCAGGGATGACCTGTGTAGTCTAAAGTATGATGTGACCATACCACAATTTCACTACCAAGGAAGCTTCAGACATTGGCTATATGCAAAGTATCGGGAGGTGTATGTGGATGATTTTGTGTCATTAAGTGATTACCACCTTACCATGTGCCTAGTGACACATCTGGATGCATTTTGGGCCACTGAACCTGATCAATACGGATGGAAAACGGATGCGGTTGAGTCCACCAATAAGCTTCATGTGTTATCGTATGGTGTTGGGCAGTGTTTAGACAAACGATAGAACACTTACGACAATGGTGGTGGTACAATTCGTTTCATGCGATTGATGAGAAGGGTAATATACCTGCAAGTAGCCGGAAGATATGATGGAACATGTAAATACGAGTACAGAAGATTTACAAAGATGGGATTATGGACAACTATGTGTTCCACGAGGTAACAAACTGGAACTTTTAGGCTGGGGGATAATATGTTCTGTAGGATTCAGACATGGCATTCTAACCACCGCCATGGGAGGACGCATCCATGAGAACATACATAAGTTACGATGGCTACCCAAAGCCAACATTATGAACTACATCAGAAGGTTCGGAGTGGTAGATAGGCTTACTAGAGATTAACCACCGGAGATATTGAATCTGATGATTTGAAGAGAAACCGTTCAGTCTCTGAGAAATTCATTTGTAATGGCCGAAGCGGAACAAACAGCGGTATATAAAACATTTCAGCGCTTGCATAGGGATCAAATGAAATTCATACGTGCAACAATAGAGACGAAAGGGATAGTGTTGGCTCGTGGTCCATATGGATGTGGGAAGACCGATACTATTACGGCTGTTGTACTGTCCCTACTAGCAGTTTTTCCCCTATATCGGATTGCCATCGTGTCCGAAACCAATGCAGCTATTGATGAAGATCTGAAAAGGTTGATGGATTCAAATCAGTTAAATGATCATTATATAGTTCGGTTGGGAGAAATAAAGGGTACCATGTTAGCGTCAGATGCTGAAAAGTACCGACGAAGGTTTCTCTCGGAGATACTACGACGCGAGCGGCAAGCATTGGAAGGGTGTGTGAATCGGAAAGAAATATATACCAGATTGAAGTTAAAAGAGAGAGACACGTTAGATGGATCACGTATGATTGTTGCCACTTTGGCTCAATTGGGGCGACCATATTACTCGAATGTGCTCTATGACGTGATTATCAATAATGAAGGTGCACAAACAGCGGAAGTGGCATTACTGCAAGCCATTAGGCCTGGGGTACAAGTGTTTATATCAGTGGGAGATCCGTACCAACTTTTTGCATACTCCCCTATGGATTAAAGAATGAAACATCGATTCCGTAATGACGTACGTCGTCACAAGATTACGTGGGGGTTGATACATTCCATGGAACACTGCCGAGTGATAAGAAAAATATCAACTGCATTCCCTGGAGTTACTATGACGGCAAAATTTAGGAGCCACCCTATGATCACGAGACTGTTACAAACGTTTTATCCCTATACTATTCAAGACCAGCCTATAGGTCACAAGATTATTTGGCATCAATGCATCTGAAGAATATGAAATCCTTGATTGGGCTCAGCCAGATGATCGTTACCCTTATAGGGTAGGAAAAATTTTGGGGAAACAGCGTGTCGTGTGGATTAGTTCTCAAGAATGGGTTGAGGAACGTGAGCACACAGAGTACAAGCACAGAAATGTCATTTAGTTGGCAATAGTGGTGCAGTTATTGGATAAGATACGGTCGGTTTTGCGGGTTGAGTCACGACGGTCGGGTACGGTTGTACGGTTGTACAAAATAAAGTTTTGATAACTTCACCATATCAAGACCAAGTCTCGGCTATGAGGAGAGAATTGCGATATTTCAATGGTGTGTATGGAGATCATTTGGATATCGAAGTGGCTACTACTGATTCTAGTCAAGTCAGAGAAGCAGAAATTACTATTGTTACGATGGTGCGTTCGCATACTATAGGATTTATGGAAGGGAACCCTTCGAGATCGTTGGTATCACTCAGCAGATCACGTGATTATCTATTCGTTGTGGATGCGCGATACGTGTTCGAGCAAGATATCGATTGGGATCGGATGATGGAAGTGTGCAGGAGATATGATATTCCTTGTTTTGTCTCTACTATGACGGACATTGAAGCACGTCAATATTTGTGTGGTGGAGCGTCTGATCAAAGTTTTTGACGCTTGATCAGGCGGTACCACGGCGCCCGGACTGCCGACTAACTAAGGGGGTCCTCCGGTTGTTCTTGACTGCTTATGTTTCTGCTCACCTTGTGTACCCGACGGATTAGGCGTGGGTCGCTCTCCAGGTGGCGGGGATGTAGACACGGCAATTCCTTGATGCAAGATTGGGGCCTTGTAATACGTCGATCGAGGTGCTGACCAGACGTGATCCGGTGTAATCGAGCTCAAATCAGGTGCTAACGGACTTGATCAGCAGTGATCAGGCTCGGGCAGGCACCGAAAGTCGTTGATCAGCTGTGATTAGGCTTGATCAGGCTTGATCAGGCACCAAAAGTAGTTGATCAGCGGTGATCTGACTTGATCAGGCTTGATCAGGCTCCAAAAGTAGTTGATCAGCGGTGATCAGACTTTATCAGGTGCTAAACGTCGCTCAGGTACAAGTTGGTGCGGTCTGCGAGTTGTCGATCGCGGATCACGAGTTGCAGAGTGTCGATCAGGTGTTGATCGGCGAAGGGGGTACTTGATTAGGCAGTGGAAGTCTTCACTGCCCGATCGCGGAGCCTCTGAGTCTTCAAACAGCTAAAGGAAAACCCAAATATATGTATTCCTAGCCTAGACCTACGAGGATGGGGGTGAAGTTTGCTTAATCCACCTAGAGTTCCCGTGGGGCGCTTACAGCAGCCGAACTCTATGGGGCAAACGCGAACCAAACGTGGAGAGGTGAGAGCACTGCTCAAACACACTCTCAAAACCAAAAAAAAATTACTGAAGAACCGCTGACACAGCGGGCGGAGTTGCGGAGTGAGTTGTTGACACTCTACGCCTGCCGGTGGGACAAAAATGCACTAGGTACTCCCGCCCGGGACGTAGAGATACGTAGAGGTAGGGGAGGCGCAAAGGTGCCGTCCCTGTAGTGTCCAAGGGTTTGAACGTAAAAGGAGAACTTTATTATTGCTTAAATCCTAAGAACTACCAATTTCCAAATATCCACCAATCAGAACTACCCGTCCCAGCGTCCTCCGTCGACCAGTCGACCTGATTTGTCGGTCGTCCGTCGCCGCTCGTCGATGTTCGCGGAGTACCTGTACGTAATCTTCCCATCTTCCTATGCCCTGTCTATATCCTGACTATGTGCACCACGGTTGTACACGCAACTGTATATGCCGTGGTACCCACCATCCTATACAATTACGTACCGATTCTGACCGTAATCGCGCCCCCCCCCCTAAATAAGGCCCTATAATAAGGCCCTATAATAAGGCCTTATAATAAGGCCCGTTATTGGGCCTAATTATAACACGCTTTACGACAGCCGCCCCTGATCCTCGTCCCAGCCGTACAGCGGTTGGGGCGAGGGTTGATCATGCCGTTTGATATCGTGGATCATGTTACCGTTGGTCGGCTTGTCCACCATGACGTCATCGGCCAGGTGATAATCACCCATCAATCTGCCTCAACTTTATCCCGCCGATCAGGTCCCGTTCTATCAGGCTGTTGCTGTTAGTGGTACGCTCCTCGCGATCCAACGATCACCCTTCACCAACAGTGTCATCTGCGATCAAGCTGTCTCGATCAGGCATTCCTGCATTTACATCATGCAAGCGATAACGTACGGCACCCGGCAAACACCACCGACACTCCTGCCCTGGATCGGGCCGCAGCTGATCAGTCGATCGCTGCTATCAATCGGGCTTACAGTTTGCAAGAGGCCCTACACGCGCGTGATGATCAGATCGCCATGTTATCTGACTCGCTCGCGATGAGTGAAGACACGGTCGCGATGCTTCGGCAGCAGCTCCCTCGTGCCAAACGCGCTGTGATGGAGCGAGATGTTGCGATCAAGCGGGGCGCCTTCGAACAGATCAAGCCATTGCGTGATTTCGTCGACACCACCTTCAATGATCTCCATACCAAGTTGAAGACCATGGAAAGCGCTATGGCCGATCAAGAAAAACTCATGGTCGATCAACGCGCACAGATCCGGGATCTGGAAGTCCGTCATGCCCGTGATTGGTATCTGCAATCGGTGCATGAAGACACCATCGCTGATCAAACACGGGAGTTGTATCAACTTCAACAGCGCCTAGCCAAGTTACAAGAAGAACGCGATCGGGCTACCTCTGGGAATCAGCGCTTGTTCGAACAGGTGCTCAGGCTCACTGACGAGGTTGATAGGCGCAAACACCAGTATCATCGCCTTCGAAAGAAAAACAAATCCAATTGCCTGAAGATGGACGAGTATACTGCCATGATGGCCCAGGCGCAGGAACTATCTTATCGGGTCAAGGGAGTGTCTGACCTCCAAACTGAGCTGGACGATCTGCACGCCACATATTCTCAGCTGGAGAACGAACATTCCGCCATGCAATGCCGCTTTGATCAAGTTTCCGCAGAATGTGACACGTTGCGCCATCAAGTGCAGGAGGTTCAGGGCGAAGTCACACAGTTACGCTCGTTACACTCGGACCTTCAGTCTCAGTTGGCCGGTATGTCGTTGCGGATGCAGATCGCACCAGTTATCCGCACCCCTTCGGCGGGTTATGATCAAATTACACCGCCAGCTGGTCTTACCGCCTCTCCTGACGACTCGATCAGCCGCGCCGCCCCTTCGCCTAAAAGACGTACTCGGCGCTCTCGATCCTCCTCTCGGTTGAAGCGTCCACGCCTCCTTTCTCCTATTTCGGAGGCGAAGACGGAAGACGATGATCCCCCAAGTCCTGATCAAGAAGATGAAGGCGGATTTCCTGATCCGATCGCTTCTTTTCCTTCCACTCCTACAGTTAGCGAGTTAGGGAGCGAGGATCTACCTGATCAAGCCACGGCCGGGTCTCTGTTTCCGCGTACGGGTGATTTCCGGACATTGATCGCGGTATCTGATGACTCCAGTGACGCCGACATCCTGCCGTGGACTCCGGATCATCTTGGTGGGTTTGATCTGCGTAACGTCAAGGCCCAAGTGGTGTTTGACTACTTGACCCGCCCCGCAGGATGGTTGTTCCCGGCTGCAGTGCGCGCCCCTCCGGCTGATTCATGGTCCGGTCATTTAACACCCAACCGGAAGTGGAGCTGCTGTATTCTCAATGCCCTTGGGGCGTTTTCATGACCATGTTGCCGCCCCTTTCTTTTCGCTCAGTCGGCTGGTTCACCGACTTCGAGACATAGTACCGGTCGTTTCTCGAACATCACGCACTGGCGATCTGGGAGTCGACGCATTATCTCCCTATCGCTAGAGGCCTTCACGAGACGGATGACTTCTTCCGGAATTACTACAACAGTCGCCGCCAACGCAGAAGTTGTTCCAGAGTGACCTGGAAGAGGGTTGTGGATTTCGTCCTGCGGGGGATGATCGACGGAAGATGTGATCTCGACATTTTCCTGGACCCGTCGATCACCCATTGTGATCGCAACCGTCCTTTGAAGTATGCTCCGGCCGCGATGCGGCGTGGTACCCAGGCTTCCTTTCGGACCCGCCACCCCGGACCCTATTGGACGCGTTGAAGGAGGTTGATACCTTTGAACCTTGGCGGGTTCAATATCGTTCCTCCCCTGAAAGCCACCCTGGCCGTAAAATCCCTATTATTCGTCGCAAGTTCTTTGGTTCTAGTTAACCAGTTGATCGTTCCGCCCTTAATCAATAAGCAATCTTGATCATGCCATTTCCTCTCAGATTCCTTACTTCCCCATGCATGATATAAACCGGTATTCTGTCGTCTTATCTTCGTTACTCCATCACCTTGTCTCGCAATATCCATCGTAAACACATCACCTCAAGCTATTTATCGCTTCTTCATCCATTGTGAGTTTCGTCAATCATCTTTCTTCAATCGGTAATTCTTCGATCTTAATTCAAGACCAGTCTGCCGATCACGCATTAGTTGGACTCTTCGTCCACATGCATCACGTCAAACCCATGTCTGTTGATCCTTTTCCTCTCGAAGTACTTGATCAGAGCATTACAGTTTAAGTCTGCCTCGTCTACCCACGACGGCTCAGCATAACCTTTCCAGTAAACTTGATGTTCGCGTAACGTTCTTCCATATCTAGTCTTTCGACCTGATCGGACATCGGTGATACGATCAACTTCAAATTCATCTGGATCTAGCGTCCTTTCCCAGCTTTCCTCAGGTAACAAAGCTTCATCGAAGTCGAAACGCTCCTCTCTCCCAGCTGTTAGTGCCGTAGTAGGGCGATCTGGAAATTCCTTGACCAATTTCAACTTGGACAGATGCACTACTGAGAACATACGATAGTCGGTGCCAGCCGTAACCAGTCTTGCCGCATTATTACCGATTACCTCATCGGCTCTGAAGGGTCCATGCCACATGTGCGCCAGTTTCTTCGCTAACCCTTCTTTCACCCGATCAAGGTATAACCAGACCCTTGATCCAGCTTCGATCTTGTGTGGTGTCACTTGACCATTGTGCTTTTCAGCTCGCTCAGCCACCGCTTGATGCAATCGAGCGCTCACTTGATCACGGGCGCAACGATAGTCCTTTTGCAGCTTATATCTCCACCGGCGAGCATCCCGGTCTTTACGCCGAATTCCGCCCAGTTGCAATGTCGATTCCAACGATGATCGTGGGTCCCACCCATACGCCAAATAAAATGGTGTTTCACCACGAATACGATCGGGGGTTGGGTTCAGCGCGAATACCAGCCGCTCTGCATACAAGCTCCAATCTTTCTGGCCGGCATCTGCTACATACATCTTGATTGCTCGCGTGATCGTATGCACCGTCCTCTCCGCCTTACCATTCGCCTGTGGACGGTATGCCATAGTGGCAATCTGACGTTGTCCCACGATTTTATTGAGCGCGCGAAATACTTCCGACATAAAACCTGGTTCACGATGTGCCGGATCACTTCGCTAGCCCCGAATCGTCGAAACACACACTCTTCATAATTTTCGGCGACTTTTTGCGCTGTGCGGGACGATCCAGCTTTCGCGATCACCATATACGTGAACAGATCCGTCCAAATTAGCAGTTAAGTATGTCCATCCGTCGATCGGGGTAGTGACGGGATATGATCCATGGCTATCACTTGAAACGGGTAAGTAGCCTCGATATTCCCCGGCGACATGCCCTTGATCGTAGGTTTGCCTTTCCCCGTCTCGCAATCTACGCATTGGCCGACAAACCTTTGTACGCTTCGGAATAGACCACGCCAATAGAAGTATTGTCTGATCCTCTGATATGTACGCCCTATGCCTTGGTGTCCTCCTTCCAAGCTCACATGATAGTGATGGAGGACATCTGCATGTAGGGTCTCGGGTAAGACCAGCTTAATAGAAAGGTGCCGATCGTCTTGATCATCTCTGTCATCGTTGGCTTTTCTTTTAGCCATGTTTCCACAGTAGATCAGCAATCCTTGTTCATCGACATCGTATCTGTCAGCAATTTTCGTGCAGTCCTTAACCTCGTCTGCGTTCAATCGTGAGACGTCACCATACAGATAACTTCGCAAATCATGAATCCATTTATCTTCTTCCTGTGCCTTTTTTACCCGTTCCGCCCTTATTCCGGCTATAGATATATCGGGCCATGTTGACGGTCGCGGCTGATGTAGGTTACGTGATCGTGTCATCACTAGTACTTGCGGGGTAGTGGGATCTTCATTCCACGTGATCACTTCCGGCAACCTGTTGAGATCGGTCAATTCATTCAGCTCTTTCACATCATCGATTTCAAATCTTGTTCCACTCTTCATAGCCCTAGTGGTGATGTGATCTGCACTCTTATTCCACTCTCTTTTGACATGCACTAGATCATGATCCGACCATTGGCGAAGGAGATTGAACGCACGCTGTTGCAACACTTGCAATCGCGGAGCTTTACACTCTATTTCGCCGCGCATTTGCCGGATTACATAATTCGAATCTCCACACACGATCGTCTTTCCTTTGGGGTATCTTGACGGTAGGTCCAAACTTAAAAGCAATCCATGGTATTACGCTTCATTCACCGTGATATCAGGCACATGCTCAGCTACCGCGGTCATAATCTTCCATCCCGGTAATTTCCATACGATAGCTCCGAACGCACCTACACGTCGCTTGACACTTGCAGATCCATCGATACTAATCACGTAGAGTTCTTCGCCTTTTCCGACCGTAGGAGGTGGTACTTCAATCATCTACCGCGGTTGTTTTTTCGGTGCGATCGCAATCAGGGCCTCATCGATTTCGGTGCGAGGAGTGATACTTGCTGCTAATGCCCCTAGTACCTCCTCTTCTCCCTGTACGCATTTCTTGATCTCTAGGTCCCACTGTGATAAGATCGCAGCCCATCGGCCCAATCGTCCGTCCAACCCGTTGGATGTTAGTAACCATCTCAGTGTGGATAAACGCGACAAGACAGTGATCGTCTTTCCGACCAGCATCGTGAAGTAAACATCCAAGACCCGTAGAAGCGCCAGAACTTCCTTTTCGACCGGGATGTAGTTCAGGTCATCGTTCTTCAACGTTCGGCTGGAGAATGCCACAGGGTAATACACTTGATCATGTTCTTGTACCAGTGCGGCGGATACCGCCCACTTGCTGGCGTAAACCACGATTACTGGCGCTTTGTTCTGGTCAAAGTGGCGCCGGGTTGGAGCTGACGCAATCTTCGCCTTCAGCATGCTTAATGCTACTTTTGCCCTGATTAATCGATCACCTTCCTGATCCATATTCTCCTTGATCAACGATCGGCTTTTTAGCTCTTGATAATCCATTTCCCTTAATTCGTAGAGCACAGCGGCGTAGATCACAAAATCTTCGATAAACCTACGGTAACAGTTCAAACTCCCCAAAAACGATTACATGGCCCGTAAGGTGCCATGGAAAGGCAGATCAATCAGGTCATCCAAATTGTTCGGATTTGTTTCTAAACCTCGGCTAGAGACATGATGCCCTAAATAGGAAACTTCGCGTCGCCCCCAGTACGATTTGGTCACGCTGATCGATAAATTCCACTGATCACACTTCTCCAACAAACGATGCACCTTGTCACACAGGGTAGCCCAGGTAGGTGCCGGGATCAAAATATCATCGATATATGATCGCCGCTGCAGTACAGACGGGCCCGGTGTTTGGTCGGGATATCCCACCGTGAATACATCATCCGATTCGTCAGCA
This sequence comes from Peronosclerospora sorghi, assembly GCA_026184515.1. Taxonomy (NCBI): domain Eukaryota; phylum Oomycota; class Peronosporomycetes; order Peronosporales; family Peronosporaceae; genus Peronosclerospora; species Peronosclerospora sorghi. The sequence goes on from CM047590.1 coordinate 8,712,061, forward strand.
CCGTCCTTAACCTTGAGATACCCATATAATGCGTTATCAATCAACCGCTGGTAGATTTGCGGAGCATTCTTTAGGCCAAAAGGCATCCTATTCCATTCGAACAATCCAAACGGAGTGACAAACGCCGAAATTTGACGTGCTCGATCGGTCATAGATACGACCCAGAAACCGCTCGTCATATCCAAAGAGCAAAACCACAGCGATTATCCAAATCTTCGAGTAGATCAGAGATCAGGGGCATTGGATACACCATCAGGCGCGCGAGTTGATTCAATGCGCGATAGTGGATACATAGACGAAATAACAACCCCGTTCTTTTTCACAATGATCACTATAGGTGATGCCCAGGGTGACGTAGACGGTTGAATGATCTTGGTAGCCAATAGCCCTTTGATCAAAGCCGATAACTTCTCGCGAAATTGTGGAGCCACCTTCCGACACTTTTGGGCGATCGGTAGAGCATTGCCTACATCGATATCGCAAACAACTCCACGTGCAGCAGGTGGTAGTGCGTTCCCCTTTCCGATCAACAGATGTTTCTTCGCCCAAATTATATCGCGAAGCTGATTAATTTCTTCTGGTGAGTTGACCAAGGGGTCTCCGACTAGCAAATCGTCCCTAGTTACTTCTTCGGTGCTTGCAGATACTTCGGGCAACGTAGCAAGCTGCTTCTACAGTTCTTCCACATACAAATCTCCACCTTCATGGTAACAAACTTGATCATCGATAGGGATTACACCAACTTCGCTAGGATCGGCTGAGACAGGGTGATCGCGCGTGTATTGAATAAACGTATCTCTTGCATTAGATTGTTAAACTTAGTGCCCCGGGGTCGGACCTTTCATCTCCGGCTCCTGATTGCACCGCGCTTGCACCTCTTGCACCTTTTGCGGCCCTCCGGTTACCAATGCCACAGATGTGGCGATCGGGTCCGTAGGACGCACTAAAATACTTCGGGGAGTAGAATACTCTCTCATCTCGACTAGGGGACCTTGATCGACACTTTATTGATCGTCATTCACGGAATCGGTAGACGCTTGATACGCGAGATTTTGCCACTCCTTGTAACGATTATACCCTATAGAAACAAATCCAGGGCGACGGGGCACATCATCTTTGTTCATCCAGATGCCTAAAATCGTCTCATCTTGCACGATGATAGGATGATCAACAACGTTCGTAACACGCAGGTATCGCAAATTTCCCACGCCCCTAGTGATAGTGGGGACCCAATCTTTTCCACGAGTAATCCACAACTTTCGAGATCGCTGGTCATAAATTTGAACCTCGGCAGATCGACCTACTGGGATCTGTTCGTACTGATTGAGTTTCATACAATTACCACTCGATCCATACGCTGCCGGCGCTCCTCCAATGGGATGATCACCTCATCAGGCAAACTTAGCGCACCGTGGGCGATGTCTAATCGAACACCAGCTGGTATCATAAGATCCATACCCAGTATAGCATCTTGACCAACAATTCTGCCCACCCATGCATGGAAATAATAGACCAACGAGCCTGCTAACGTAATCTTGATTTTAGTGCGCCCTTCCGTGAGGTATGTACTTTCTCCAATGCCGACACATTCTTGCGTTTGACTCGTGTCGATCTGACAACTCACCTTACGAGCAAAGGTTGAGTCGGTGATCGACACTTCAGCACCAGAATCAAATAATAGCGTGGCACGTTCGTTATTGATTTTACCACTCGCTTTGGCTTGTTTAAACCATTTCTTTGGCGAGTGGTATTTCCAATATCCGCGCGATTTGCCTGGAAGTAGATCAACCTCCATGATCACCGGGGACCGAGAAATCTCATCGATATGGAAATTAGCCAAGCGTGGTAAATCAGGCTGATCACATTTATCATTATCTCTTTCTGCTGCTTAATCGGCCCTCTTCTTATCCACATATGCAAAAATACAAAAACCAGAACGCTCGTCTCGTACCAGATTCCAACCTGGCGAGCGTCCTAGTTTAACAAATCTTCAGCTTCCTTGGGCAGCATTACAGCATGCTTGGTGAGATTGTACCACTGGCGGATGCGGTTGTAAAACTCTTCCATAGGGCACTTGCCCGCATCGTGAAATTAGCCACAGGCTCGACAGACGTATAAACAATGATCGGTCGGATGTCCCTTCTTGCCACACTTGAGACAGGTCAGGCGCTTCCAGCAACGAAGATTATCGTGCCTGATCGACCCACAATGACTGCATTTATTCACCGCCCCTTGATCGACTGCACTTTGATTACCCGATCGGGACTCGCCAGGCTGATCGAGCGCCCCTGGTTGGTCGCGTATAGCAGCAATAATGTAACGGCGATGATCTCCATCGCTTCCACTGTCGTCGGCACTTGATTCTTCACTTCCAGACGACACCTTGATCGCGCGTACTGCTTTGGGCTTTCGCGCTGGGGTCGGTGCCCGATCATCGCCGAATTTCTGGCGGAATCGGCTGGTACCTACGGCCGCCGTTGGCTGGTACCACCTATTACGTGCATACGACCACAATGTCTCTTCCAGGTCTGCCCGGTGTCCAACCGCAAAAGCGCCAGTTGATCAGCAAGCTCGCGATTGGCCAATGTATCCAAGAAATGTTGTACATGTTCAGGTAAAGTCGTGGGCGATCCATCCCTGATCGGCAACTTGGCTCGCAATCCCGCCACATTCAACCGGTGCAAATATTCGATTGGGCTTTCATCCGACCGCTGCTTCGTATAATAGTACTGGCGGGATGCCGATTGTCCACTTCCACAATATTACACTTCAAACTCATCCACAAGATTTTTCCAACTTGATCGAGTGCTTCTACTCAGCTGGCGATGCCAATTGCGCGCTGGTCTTTTTAGTAAATCGCGTAGGATTAGACACTATTCAAGATCAGAAGCTTGATCCCGCATAAATGCTGACTTGAGGCGACTAATCCAATTCCGCGCTTGATCTTCATCCCCTTCCTTTCCCGAAAATTCTTTTAGATCACTGATCGCAGACATCCGAATCCTGGGAATCGTCTGTTGATCAGGCATCCCAGTATGTGCGGACGCAACGGTGGCTCGTCGTGGTAGTGTGATCGGCTCATCTGGGTCAATGTACTTGCTCTGGGATCGTTGATCATGGAACGAATATACCGATTCCATGTCAACGTCCTTGACCGTTGCCGATCTTTCTGACTTCGAGTGCTACTGACGCAGTGAATGCACAGATTCCATGCCAACGTCCTTGATAGACGCCGCTCTTCCAAATTTAGCTGGCGGTTTTTTCCGCCGACGACTCCCGGTGTCAGCTTGCGTCTTTCTTCAGCCAGAAACTTCTCCATAGCCTTATCAAAGAATGTCTGCAGCTGTGGGCTTTGCGATACTTGATCACCTTCTGCTTTGATCGATTGAGGTTCCACCTTGATAGCCGAAAACTTGGATTTATCCTTCTGGCAAACTGTTATTCTGGTGATCTTGAGCTCTATACTCCCGGCACTACTCGACTCCACTTCAAATTCATCGCCTTCAGAAGGGGCAGATTCGTAGCACGATGAACCCGTGTGTTCTGCTGCGTTGTTTGACGGACCGGCTTCAATCTTCAATGGAGAGTGCGAGGGTTCCAACTTAGTGGTTTGAACCACGATAGGGTAGCAATAGATGAAACAACTGCTGGGTATCTTCTGACAGATCTTCTGGATCCTGCTCAAACACCTCTTCAGCATCGTAGGCGCCTGTCGTCAGACCTGCCTGCTTGATCAGGCGTGTTAGCCTCAGTATGATCGTGAGCTTGTCCCACCCATCCGTAACTGGCTGATCTACTGGTTCGTTCAGCTTCCCGCTGATCATGACCCCAAGTAGGCTGATGATCGAATTCGTCAATAAGAAATCTTCCAGTTTTCCTTTATAAGCCTTTCGGTAAAACGTTCTCACCAGATCGGCCTCCTTTGGTGGTGTACTTGATCGACTTTTGTCGCTCTCCGACCCAGGCGCCTTCATCAACACCTTCTGCTGGTCTGTCTTGTAACACTTCACCACCGTATCCCAATCCATATCATTATATACACATATTTTTGGCGGATCATAACGCAAGTTATGATCCGCATGGGCTCCCGAAGGAGCCTCGGGAGGTGGTTGAGGCTTCTCCTCCTTTATTTCATCAAGATTCCTCCCCGGGTCCTGATGATCAGCATTTCCTTTCTTCTTCAGGCATGACGACGGCGAACTGCCTTCCGTCGTCACAACCTCCTCCTCCTTTTCCACATTTATCTTCACTTCTGCTTCTGCTTCCGTTATCACTTTCACATCAGCGCCGTCTTGCGTAGAATCGTGGTGATATCCCGCGTCGTCCAAAGATCCGGGCACGCGCACCATTGTCGTGGAGCGGCTGATCAAAGTTTTTGACGCTTGATCAGGCGGTACCACGGCGCCCGGACTGCCGACTAACGAAGGGGGTCCTCCGGTTGTCCTTGACTTCTTGTGTTTCTGCCCACCTTGTGTACCCGACGGATTAGGCGTGGGTCGCTCTCCAGGTGGCGGGGATGTAGACACGGCAATTCCTTGATGCAAGATTGGGGAACTTGTAATGAGTTGTTCGAGGTGCTGATCAGACGTGATCCGGTGTAATCGAGCTCAAATCAGGTGCGAACAGGCTTGCTACGCAGTGATCAGGCTTGGGCAGGCACCTAAAGTCGTTGTTCAGCTGTGATCAGGCTCGATCAGGCTTGATCAGGCACCAAAAGTAGTTGATCAGCGGTGATCAGACTTGATCAGGTGCCAAACGTCACTCAGGTACAAGTTGGTGCGGTTTTCGAGTTGTTGACCGCGGGTCACGAGTTGCAGAGTGTCGATCAGGCTCGATCAGGCACCAAAAGTAGTTGATCAGCGGTGATCAGACTTGATCAGGTGTCAAACGTCACTCAGGTACAAGTTGGTGCGGTCTGCGAGTTGCAGAGTGTCGATCAGGTGTCGATCGGCGAAGGGGGTACTTGATCAGGCAGTGGAAGTATGCACTGCCCGATCACGGAGCCTCTGAGTCTTCAAACAGCTAAAGGAACACCCAAATATATGTATTCCTAGCCTAGACCTACGAGGGGGGGGTAAATTTTGCAAATCCACCTAGAGTTCCCTTGCGGCGCTTACAGCAGCCGAACTCTAGGGTCCAAACGCGAAACAAACGTGGAGAGGGTGAGGGCACTGCTCAATCACACTCTCAAAACCAAAAAACCTTTACGGAAGAACCGCTGACACAGCGGGCGGAGTTGCGTAGTGAGTTCCCAACACTCTACGTCTGCCGGTGGGCCAAAAATGCACTAAGTGCTCCCGCCCGGGACGTAGAGGTATATACTAGTGAGGGAGGCGCAAAGGTGCCGTCCCTAAAACGATCTGCTAGATCGAACGCAAAAGGAGAACTTTATTATTGCTTAAATCCTAAGAACTACCAATTTCCTAATATCCACCAATCAGAACTACCCGTCCCAGCGTCCTCCGTCGACCAGTCGACCTGATTTGTCCGTCTTCCGTCGCCGCTCGTCGATGTTCGCGGAGTACCTGTACGTAATCTTCCCATCTTCCTATTCCCTGTCTATGTCCTGACTATGTGCACCACGGTTGTACACGCAACTTTATACGCCGTGGTAGCCACAATCCTATACAATTACGTACCGATTCTGACCGTAATCGCCCCCCCCCCTAAATAAGGCCCTATAATAAGGCCCTACAATAAGGCCTTATAATAAGGCCCGTTATTGGGCCTAATTATAACACGCTTTACGACATTTGAAGTGGAATTAGCGAAACATTGGTATTGATATGAGATATAAATGGATTGCTTGCTTTTTCTCGCATAAGCTGAAGCTGCGCAAGAGGCGGTTGCGGTGAAGAGGCTGGAGTCTATGTTTAAGTGTATACAAAAGTACCAATAAAGAGTGCACGGTATTTTGGCCGGCCATGAAGCAAGTTTTCGGTATTGAAGCCAGTGCTGAAGTAACCAAGAGGTAACAAGGTGAACAGGCACTTGAAGTCGATATATCACTTCTTAATACTTTAATTATCAACAAATTTCCCCCTTTGTTAACAGTCGTCTTCCAACCAACCAAAACTTTCAAACCAATACTAAAACTATGTACATCCCGAGGAAATCTTTAAGTGAACAAGTGTTAAAGCGTGATAAAGATCCTTTGCGATTACCTAAGATAAGGGGCAGCCTGAATGTTACCAGGAAGTGTCCATTTTCAGTAATTTTGTATTAAGGTTCGGACGTAAGTACCAAGAACCTGGGAAGTCTAAGCAAGAGAGGTGTATTCTATCGCTTACTTGTATTGTTTTTGAGTGGAAACCTCGAAAATTTAAGTTCCTTCACGACACATGGTGTTGACCACGGGGCGTGCTTGGACGAGCACGCTGTTGATTGTGACGGGAAAACGTTTTCACATAACGATTCTTGGCAATGTTACCGGGTGTATCACAACGGAAGCATCGACGGGGCGATTGCTGACTACCGTGTTAGGCGGGATCTAGAGAGATCCAAAGACTCTGGATCACTCGAACTTGAAGGTCGGTTGGGCTATTCGAACCGGCCGACATGGAACAGTGTGATAGATCACTTGCTTCAAACTGAACTCCTCCTGGACACCCAAATTAACTGCTTGATCGAGAGTTGATAGGTATCCTCAAAACAACTGAGTTTTGATTCGACAATCACTTTTCTGATCGTAACAACTTGTGTTACCATGTCAATAGTGTAATAAGGTTACATTCGTGTCACATTTAGTAGGTTTTGTACGTGAGTACACTACGGTTGGGATCAGTATTGACCGGTCCGAAAGGTTTTGGACCATTGGTTATTTTAACTAATCAGGGCAGGAACCCTTGGTGGTGGCGTGGCAGCCAGCCACGTGTTAGTACACAGGTGGTGTACACTACATTTTAGCTAGGTACGAATTTAGTAAGTTCTACTTAGTATTACATATAGTTTACATTAGTTTAAATTAATTTAGGCTAATTATATAAAATATACATTCAGTTTACATTTCACTCAACCGACTACCAGACGCACGACCTCGACCGGTCGCGCGTGTAGTGAGTGCCGTAGCGTAAAGGGAGTCCTCCCTTTAGCTACCCTTTAGTAAGGGAGCCTTGTGTTAAGGCATTAACTAAAGCTAATCGTAAACCAAAGTGGGAAGCTTAGCCCCGAGTAAGAGAGCTCTCTCCTACTAAGCCCTTTATAAGGGCGTATCGGCTAAGTAGCGGCGAAATCCGCTTTAAGGAAAGTCTTCCTCTGTGCGCTAGCCGCACAGTGCGTGTACGCACCTGCTACATCTGGTAGCACTTATAGTCAATCCAACACCTCTGTTGGTAGGCTACGGCATCGTCTGCAAGGGATGAATCAGGACGATTGTGATAGGTTAACCCTCGTCCAGCAGAAAGCCTTTAACAGGCTGTTATCCTTACTGGGTGACGGAGGCATGCAGCTCCTAGTACAGCAGGGCCTTGAGTCCGTAAAGGCAAGGGTCAACGCCCTCATCGCCCATGAGGCGAGTTGTCGTGGAAGTCGTTCCACGGGGGTGCGTCCCCCATTATCCTTTAATATAAAGGAACTCACCGGGGAGAAAGGTGACAACCTTTATGTATGGCTGCGAGAGGTCGAAACGGCCTTCGCCACAGCAAATGTGACCGCTGATCACCTGCAAGTGGGACTTGCACTGACAAATCTTACGGGCAACGCCCGTTCATGGGCGTTTACGTGTCCGGATTCGGTCACGAGCGTGTTCCCAACCTGGGAAGTCCTTAAGCAAAAGCTTATGGACATGTACGCCACGCCTGATCTGGTTTTACAGAATCAGCTTGCGTTTTTGAGGTGCCGTAAGGGCAATAGGGACTTGGAAACGTATGTCCAAGAACTAAAGACCCTGTTGGCAGGGATGTACGCAAAATCGTATTTGGACGATGTGTCCATTCCCGTGATCATGGGAGGCCTGAAAGAAGTGCCAACACGTTTGGAGTTGTTCTGATGACGACCCCAATACCTGGGGGAGGCGTTTAAGATGGAGTTCAATGCCGAGAGGAACTTTCGTTCCTCTAAGGTGGGTCCCGAACCCATGGAACTGAGTCAGGTCGAAGCGGAGGAAAATCCTCCCGCTAAGAGCCACTCTGACTCTTTTTTCGCAGAGCTTCGAGGCGGAGCTCTTAGATATGCTGCAGAGACAGGGGCCGCTGAGATGCTTCCTGTGTGGAAGCACGGATCACCTGCGGAACAGATGTCCGGAAAAAAACCAGCGAGACGCTCGCTATAAGGGGCCAAGGGTTGGGAAGAAGCCCTTCCCCAAGCCGTCGGGAAACGACGGCTCCCAGTAGGTGCGGGGCGCCCTACTGGGGGGGCCCTCAGTGCTGTTAAGCCCCAAGGTAGGGGACGACAGCACAAATCCCCGAGGGAAACGGTGCTTTCTAGCACCGAGTTGGTGTACCAGCCAGGTTTGCTGGTTGTCCTTGCGGACGTGAAAGGCTTTTATAAGCCTTGGAGAGTCTTGATAGACTCTGGAGCTTTTAAAAATTATGTCAGACGGGCTTCTGTAGAGAAGAGTCGGCTTTATGCCGAGGCCCTAGAGGCACGTTCTCGTGACGTTGTCACGGTCCGAATAGCGACGGGCGTATAGGTTTCTGTACCCAAGGTCTCGATTGACCTTAAGCTGAATTTTGCAGACTTCGACAGCTTAGAACGTTGCCTAGTCCTGGATTTGGACTCGAGGTATGACCTCATTCTGGGCATGAAGTGGCTGGAACGCCACGGGCCATGGATAGACTGGAAGTCTAAGTCCATTGGCTCAACGCACCCGTGGTCGGGTGAAGCATTGGTGAGGCATGAACCGTAGCCGGTGCGTATAGGTACGGTGCGGCTAGCGCACAGAGGAAAACTTTCCTTAAAGCGGCG
>CM047590.1:8720974-8732470 GCA_026184515.1 Peronosclerospora sorghi
GTAAACTATATGTAATACTAAGTAGAACTTACCAAATTCGTACCTAGCTAAAATGTAGTGTACACCACCTGTGTACCAACACGTGGTTGGCTGCCACGCCACACCCCAAGGGCTTCTGACCTGATTGGTTAAAATAACCAATGGTTCAAAACCTTTAGAACCGTTCAATACTGACCCCAATCATAGTGTACTCATGTACACCACCTACTAAATGTGACTCGAATGTAACCCTGTTACATCCTCCCCCATCAAGACTATTGCTTACGCAATAATCAAAATCTTGTTGGAGAACTCCAACGCCAGTTCCTCTGGCCATCCATATGTACACCTCTAGTGGTGCTATGGCGTCTCCTCTAGAAGAGGTAGACTACTCAGAGAACTCGGAGGTGGATGCCCTTGGGGATACCTCCCCAATGGTGAGCCGCTCCGACAGCGCCGAACGGCATTGTCGGCAGCCTAATCCATTCCCCACACGTGAGGAAAATGCACTAACCAATGCGCCACCCCTGCCCATATCGGATGATACATCCGAATTGCCAAAGGCGATCGTCACTAATGAGCTGGACGCAGCTCAATACACGCAACTTGCCGCACAGTAACTAAGAGATGCGTTACGCGGCACCAAACGCCCGCCAAGGGCGGCTTATAATTTTGATGGTCCTCGTGACCTTCCAAGGTGGGCCAGGCGTTTGGTAAGGACAAGTTTAGCGTCCTATAACCCTGGCCCCGCGGCTGAACAGCCGTATCAACGCGAACGCCGTAAGAAATTCCGGCAACAACTGCTTACAAAAAAGCAGTTCACTAGCGTCTCATACCGAGAGCGCATAGACAGGCAGGCACAGGGTGCCCCTGTTGAGAACCTCCGCGAGGTTCCTTTCGTTCTTTCTCCGGGAGAAAGTGCTGATGATGCAGAGAAGAAGTTCCGAGCTTGGGCGGAAGGGGAGAAGCTTCTCCCCTGCTTGAACGAGCAGCACAACAGCTATTCCCGTCGAGACATTTGGGTGTAGAGGGCGTTGCGCCTGGCATTTGCCAGAGCCAAAGCGATGGAGCTATTACGTGCTCCATATCGCACGCGCTACGCCAGCGTCCCTGTCTCCACCATGGTTCCAGAGGATAGTGTGAGCGTCACATATGCCTCCGGCGAACTCCCACTTATTGGGAGTGAAGGGTTTTCTCATGCCCCTCTGGTCGTTGACCTACAGCGGGATTTTCCCGCTCAAAAGCGTCAACGACGTCGCGGCAATCCTGCCGTAGGGGAGTCTCGAACTCCCACGAGCTTTGTGAGTGTGGATACCCTTTCCACTTCACCAGATACTGGGTTTGACCCCGATGATGGCGTCGCGCCATCAGCCGCTCCACATGAAAGTGCGGAGTACCCTCCCCATTAAGCATTGGAGGAGGAGGTCGCGGAATTGCGACGTGAGATTCGCGAGCACTGTGATCGACACAGCCATAGCATCCATGATCTCCACGAGGGGCTTCGCGATGAGCGGGATGCCACTGATCGCTTCTAGAGGCGGATTTCCTCTCTCGAGACGACCGTTGCGGAGCTTCGTGGTCGCATTGTATCCCTTTCGGGCTTTCTTCGCCCTGCCGTGCCTTACCGCTCTTACGGCTATCCGCCTTTCCAACCCCCTCCAGGAGAGGGCCCTGACTCCGGGTCCTGGTATGGCTTAAGCATACCGACATAGAAGGTTGGATGCGTACGCATCGCCTTTGGGATGTCCAAGGTATACGATAATCCCTTTCGGGCTAGTACCTTAAAGGGCCCAACAAATTTGGGGCGCAGTTTTTTACGCAACACATTTGAAACTGCATGTGTAGGAAGATTTTTAGCGTTTAATAAAACACTTTCTCCAACTTTGTACACCCTTCTGTTACGCCGCCCCTTGCGGTCAGCTTGATCCTTCTGCTTGTCTTGGCTTTCCGCCATGGCATTGTAGACCTGTCGTAAGACACTGAGGCGCGTCAAAAAAAACTTACCGAGGTGCTTTCGCACAGATACAGGGCTGACATCAAGGAATCCTTCCCCCTTAATCCCTGAACCACACACACGTGGTGTCAACGGAACCCTCGGATTCACTAATCCGTTCACGTAAAACGGGGTAAACCCCGTAGATGCATGGACCGAATTGTTTATAGAAAATTCGGCCATTGGAAGCATCTCACTCCAACTCCTTGGATAAATCCGGAGAATATCCTCAACAACGCGATTAACGCGCTCCGTCTGACAGTCCGTCTGCGGATGATACGCAGTGGACATGAGGAGCTTGGTGCCCAGCACCTTAAACAACGCTCCCCAGAACTGCCCCGTAAAACGGGGATCCCGATCCGACACAACGGTATCGGGTAGACCATGCTGTCGAAAGACACGGTCTAGGAACACTTTCGCTATTCCTTGTCCATCAATGGACTCTGTCACCGCCGCCAGGTGCGCCATCTTGCTCAAACGGTCTACAAAGACCAATATGCCGGTGTTTCCGGCCTTATCCTTCGGAAAACCGAAGCTAAAATCCATACTATTGGATTTCCAACACTCCGTTGGAACCGACAAGCTCGCCAAAGGTGCAGCTGAACTTGTAGAGGGTTTAACCCTCTGAAACGTCTCACAGGTGCGTATATACGCACCGACCCACTTATATATGTTGGGCCCCCAATACAAAGCGCTTAAAGCGCTGTAGGTCTTATCCCGACCTAAATGACCCCCGGTAGCGGCGTCATGTGCCTCAAAGAGGACTCTATACTTCAGTTTCTAATCATGATGTACTACCACCCGCGGAGTGTCCTCCGCGCTCGTGCGACAATATAGCAAACCGTCACGGTAACTGTAACGGTGTAACCGAGCTCTAGCTCGACTTGACAGGGTAGGCTCAGACGAGCCAAGTCCCTTGTCACCCAAAGCGATGATAAGCGCCGTACATTGTGGGTCTTTTCCATTCGCCTGGCGTATGAGATCCACCACAGACGAGGTGATGAATGTCGCGTGAGCGAGCTCGTAATCGGGACGACGAGACAACGCGTCTGCAAGAACCTTCTGCTTGCCAGGTTTATACTTAACCTCAAAGTTGTACTCCGCAAAGAAGGAGAGCCAACGGGCCATCCGTTGCGAGAGATGAGGCGACTTTGTCGCTGTCCGTAAGGACGCGTGGTCAGTATAAATCACGAACGGCTTTGAACCGAGTAGGTGAACCCTAAATTTGACAAGGGAATACTTCATAGCAAGTAGCTCCTTATCATGAACGGGATAATTCCGTTCTGCAGCTTTAAGCTGCCTCGACTCAAACGCAATCACGCGTTCCCTTCCCGCGTCGTCTGCTTGTAACAAAGCACATCCGATTGCAAAATCGGAGGCGTCGCAGACGACACTAACTGTTTTCCCAGAATCTGGGAGATCAAGAACGGGAGCTTTTAACAACCTCCCCTTAACCGCTTCAAAAGCGTTTTGGTGTTTGGTTTCCCAACACCAATCAACATCCTTCTTAAGAAGTTCAGTTAACGGCTTCGCCATTTCAGCGTAGTTCTCGCTGGACTTGTGGAGATAATTGGCTAATCCAAGCCACTTCCGTAAATCTCTAAGATTTACAGGCGAAGGCTACTCCACAATGGCTTTCACCTTCGCGGGATCCGCCCGCACTCCATTCTTACTGATGAAGCATCCGAGGAAAGGAATTTCCTGAGCACCAAAAATACATTTGGATGCGTTTGCATATAATTTATGCTCTCGCATACATTCGAGCACCGCTCGAAGGTGTATTAGGTGCGTCTGAACATCAGAAGAGTCGCCTTCCGCACGACTATTAACGAATATATCGTCGAAGTACGTCTGAGCGTACTTTCTATGAGGGAGGAAGAGTTGAGTCACCAAGCGATTAAAAGTCGCTGGTGCATTCGAAAGCCCCTGTGGCATAACAAGCCACTCCCACAGCATGCTACTAGGCGTGCTAACCGCTGTAAGCGGAATATCGGACGCTCGCATGAGCACCTGATAATACCCGTCCACCAGATCTAAGGCACTGTATACAGTACAGCCCGCCATGTTGTTCTGGAGGACATCCTTCCGAAGAATCGGAGTCTGCATGGGTACAGTAGCTTCATTTAGCTTGTTGTACACATGCACAATGCGCCACTTTCCGTTCGGTTTACGAACACAAAGAGTGGGAGATTAATGGGGAGACTTGCTCTCACGTACCATCCCTGCCTCTTCTTTCCCTTTGAAGAATGCGTAGATGACGTCGCATTGTTCCTTGGGGAGAGGACACTGCCATGTGACGCAGTATTTGGTTCCGGGAACCAAATCGATTTCATTTCGGACTCCCCGATCCGGTGGTAACCTCATCGGGGGGTTGTCACTAATGACATCTCCAAATTCCTTTAGTAAGGAATGGTAAGGGTCCTCAGGATCCGCGAGGATCTTGAGACCGCTTCGGGCATTCAATGCCTGTTTGGTTTGCACCAAAACTGACTCGTCCATCGTGGAGGAGGAGTTCAACTCCTCTTCCGGACATAATACGACAACCTCGTCGATTTCATCTGCTTTCAAAGCAGTTTCAAACTCGTTGAAGGACATCTCCTCCAACGACAACAATTCTCCTACCCCAGGCAACCGTTCAAGGCTTACGCCTTCTGTGACAACACCTGTCACACTATTCAGCATCCTATAGGACTGCTGACTACTGGCCTCGGTACTCATCCCGGGACCCAGATGGGGGGAGTCAATTGCCCCATCTATTGGAAGCGCATCGCGCCTATCCACAGAGGTCTCTACTTCTACCATCGGTGACTCGCCGGTCTCACCTACAACGGCGTGGTCGGAATCAATTCCGACGTGCGAAAGAGACGAACTACGGGTCACTTCGCTTGGAAGCGCCTTGCGCTTAACCACAGGGGTCTCTACCCCTACCACTGGAGTCGCAACTTTTTCGCCGAACACGGAGTAGTCGGAATCAATTCCGACCTGCAGAAGAGACAAACTTCGGGTCTCTTCTCTAGGAAGCGCCTCGTGCTTAAGCTCAGAGGAATCCACCTCTAACACTGTCGACTCACCAGTCTCGCCTATATCGGCGCAAGGATTAATTGCCGAGCCCCCCTCGTCAAGGAACACTTCCTTGACCTCATTGGGATTGATCATCTCAGACATCCTAATCTCTGGCATCTTACGCCAGAATCGCTTTTGCGATCGAGAAAAGGTGGGTTCATGACTCGCCAATGCTTCTCCCGATCGCGGGTGCGTTAATCCAATGGACTTAGACTTCCAGTCTCCGGACGTGGCGTTCCAGACACTTCATGCCTAGAATGAGGTCATACCTCGATTCCAAATCCAGGACTGGGCAACGTTCTAAGCTGTCAAAGTCTGCAAACTTCATCTTAAGGTCAATCGAGACCTTGGGTACAGAAACCTATACGCCCGTCGCTATTCGGACCGTGACAACGTCACGAGAACGTGCCTCTAGGGCCTCGGCATACAGCCGACTCTTCTCCACAGAAGATCGTCTGACATAATTGTCAGACGCTCCAGAGTCTATCAAGACTCTCCAAGGCTTATCAACGCTTTTCACGTCCGCAAGGATAACCCGCAACCCTGGCTGGTACACCAACTCGGTGCTAGAAATCACCGTTTCCCTCCGGGATTTGTGCTGTCGGCCCCTACCCTGGGGTTTAGCAGAAATGAGGGATCCCCCAGTAGGTCGCCCCGCACCTACTGGGAGCCGTCGTTTCCCGACGGCTTGGGAGAGGGCTTTTTACCTACCCTCGGCCCCTTATATCGAATGTCCTGCTGGGTTTTTTTCGGACATATGTTCCGCAGATGATCCGCACTTCCACACAGGAAGCATCTCAGCGGCCCCTGCCGCTGCAACATTGCATGAAGATCCGCTTCAGAACCCAACGAGATAGGGTCAGTGTGACTCTTAGTGGAAGGTTTATCCTCCGCTTCGACCTGACACAGGTCCATGGGTTCGGGACCCACCTTAGAGAAACGAAAGTTCCTCTCGGCGTTGAACGCCATCTTAAACGCCTCCCCCAGGGATTGGGGTCGTCATCGGAAGAGCTCCGAATGTTCTGGCCCTTCTCTCAGGCCTCCCATGAACACGGGAATGGACACATCGTCCGAGTACGATTTCGCGTACATCCCTGCCAACAGGGTTTTCACTTCTTGGATATATGTTTCCAAGTCCCTAGTGCCCTGACGGCACCTCAGAAACGCCAGCTGATTCTGGAAAACTAGATCAGGCGTGGCGTACATGTCCATAAGCTTTTGCTTAAGGACTTCCCAGGTTGGGAACACGCTCGTGACCGAATCCGGACACGTAAACGCCCATGAACGGGCGTTGCCCGTAAGATTTGTCAGTGCAAGTCCCACTTGCAGGTGATCAGCGGTCACATTCACTGTGGCGAAGGCCGTTTCGACCTCTCGAAGCCACACATTAAGGTTATCACCTTTTTCACCGGTAAATTCCTCTATCTAAATGACTACGGGGTGCGAGCCATCGTGGACGTGGAATGACTTCCACGACAACTCGCCTCATGGGCGATGAGGAGATTGACCCTCGCCTTTACGGCCTCAAGGCCCTGCTCCACTAGGGGCTGCATTCCTTCGTCACCCAGTAAGGATAACAGCCTGTTAAAGGCTTCCTGCTGGACGAGGGTTAACCTTTCCCAATCGTCCTGATTCATCCTTTGCAGAGGATGCCGTAGCCTACCAACACAGGTGTTGGATTGACTATAAGTGCTACCAGATGTAGCAGGTGCGTACACGCACGGTGCGGCTAGCGCACAGAGGAAGACTTTCCTTAAGCGTCGATGTGCCGCTACTTAGCCGATACGCACTTGTCAAAGGGCTTAGTAGGAGAGTTCTCTCCTACTTGGGGCCCAGTTTCCCTTGGTTTACTTGCTAGACTTAACTAACGCCTTGAGACAAGGCTTCCCTTAGAAAGGGAGTAGCTAAAGGAGGTATTCCTTTTGGCTACAAACAGTCACAGCACGCGTGCCCGGTCGAGGTCGTGCGCTAGCTGGATTGGCGTGTTTTTTAAACTGTATGTATATTTAATGTGTAATTAGCCTAAATTAATTTAAAGTAATGTAAACTATATGTAATACTATGTAGAACTTACTAAATTCTTACCTAGCCAAAATGTAATGTACACCACCTGTGTACTAACACGTGGCTGGCTTCCACGCCTCCACCAAGGGCTCCTGCCCTGATTGGTTAAATAACCAATAGGTCCAAACCTTTCGGACCGGTCAATACTGACCCCAACCGTAGTGTACTTACGTACACAACATAACTAAATGTAACCATAATTTAATCCTGTTAAATCATGGGCCTCGTGGGCTGGGAACATCGGCCCATAAACCAGCCCAAGCGGGCTGGGCTGTGGGCCGTGGCGAGCTGGGCTTTTGCGGAGCCCTAATTGGTACTCACTCATCTAGTGTGTAACACACGACACATGGAAGTTTCCCATAACTTCAAGATCTGGTACATATTTCATGTCAGGCTAGCTAAACACTTCTCAATATACATTCCATTGAAATATTCCCTGGTTTTTTATTTTCTTCTTCTCGCTGAGAAATGTCTACGGGTGTAATTTTCACTGCGAACGGACTCTTAGTTCTGGAGATATTGACTTATCTTACTCTCGTTATATTTGGAGATATTATCTAGCATTAACGACTCATGTTTTCGTCTACCTGCGAAAACATGAACAA
The DNA here is from genome assembly GCA_026184515.1 of Peronosclerospora sorghi. Taxonomy (NCBI): domain Eukaryota; phylum Oomycota; class Peronosporomycetes; order Peronosporales; family Peronosporaceae; genus Peronosclerospora; species Peronosclerospora sorghi. The sequence goes on from CM047590.1 coordinate 8,728,679, forward strand.
CGACAAATTCCTACAAGTTCAAGCGCCTAGTTCTAGAACTACTACATTCGTCACATTATCGATCATTTCATTGCAGTTAAATCGAGGGTTGGCAGGTTAGACGGCTAATATACTATTTTAACTGTTGAAATCTTGTCAAGATGCGCGTGTGCAAGCTGCATACAAACTTCAAGTTGTGCGTGATCATTGTGGCCATTTTGCATTTTTTGCATTTATGCATTTTAGTACCTTGGAATTTTATCTTTATATTCAGTTTTAGGTTAGGTTCTTAGGTACGACTTTATAATTTAGTATATCTTTTACCGTTTAAGTCTCTTTACATCCTGCCCTTGTTCTGATTAGGTAGGGCGCGCTTCTTTACGAGAAATTTCCGTCCCAACGGCAGTCAGACTCTTACGGTCTGAACTGCCATTTAGGAAGTTTTCATGTGCCCCCAACTCGTGTCAACTTCCGGCAGGTTATGAGCCCAAGGGACACGGGGGCACGTAACGACATACAAACTTCAAGATATACTCACCCGAGTCTGGTAACGTTGGCGATTACGTTTCATACTACCTCCTGGTATATTGGAGCTGTTAATTCACTGTAAGTGACTGTTTGCGCTGGCGATTGCGCTGTTGTCGTGGATGGATTGTTTTTGTTTCACTGAGGCTGACTGTTGCGCTGGATGTTGCGCTGTTGTCGGGCTGAAGTGTGGTTTTTATTGTGGAATTGACTGTTGCGCTGGCGATTGCGCTACTGTCGTAGTTGACTGTCTGTTTTAACGTGTTGGTTGCATGGATGAAGACGACGTCTTTGATCCTGAGAGCGCGCTGAAGGCGCTGCTGCTCCAATTTGGCAAGATAAATGACCGACTTACTCAGATAGAAGGAGAGAGGCACCAAGGCCTAGGGCGAAGGAACTAGCCAGTTACGGTCCGAGATACACCGGTTGGAGGAGGCGACACAGCTTTTCAAGAATGTATGAAGAATTTTGCGCCGTTTGGAAAGCGCATAACGATAAACGATTTATCGGTTGATGAAGGCATTGAACGAGGAGGTGCACGTCGCGTGGAAGCGCCGCTTGAAGTACCTGAAGTGCCAGTTGGAGTGCCGGATACTAGGCAGGCGGCTGCAAATGTTGGGAACCCGATCGCACAGCCGCGCGCATACAAGATTCCCAAGTTAGTGGTCGAGAAATTCACGGAGATAGAAATTTACCCCGGACGTGGCTCTGGTTTTAAAGACTGGGCTTATCTATTCGTAGAAGCATTAGCGATAGCTGAAATTTCGTCCGGTTTTCAAATGAATGAAAGACTGAAAGTTAACAAGCTTGGTGAGCACCTCGACGGTGCAGCGTCAAGGTATTTCCGATCTAACGTTGGCGTGTGGTGGAAGGTCTCACAGACCTTGCATTACGTACTGTAACAGTTGTGGCGCGCATACAAGGTGAACATTTCGCATCAGCAGGCAGCACAGCTCAGCCAGAAAGATGCACGACGTTCCTGGAACGAGCATCTTCTGTACCTTACAGCCCTGGCACGCGAAAGCGAGTCCAGTTAGAAGCTTATCGTGGAGAATTTGGTGAAGTATGCGGTGCCAAGCCTAAAATACGCAATGATGACAAGATACAACCCGTGGCGCAAGGACTACATGTTGCACGCGCAGGAGTTGGTACCGTGGGCACAAGAAATCGAGGAAGGCCATGTCAAGAGCCATAGGACGCCGAGAATAGGTGTGAACACTGTGAATGAGAACAAGAAAGCGATTACGTGTTATGGCTGTGGCGGAAAAGGACACGTCCGGCGAGATTGTCGAAAGCGTTTAGATAGGAAGCCAAGTCACCGGAAAGTACAAGGCAATACGGACAAGGAGTATGGTTTAGCAACCATAGATATAGGTGCAGAGTGGTCGGCGATATTAAACTCAAGTTATTTGTGTGAAAGCGACGCGTGGATTCTAGACAGTGGAGCGAGCCGTCGTCTCGTGGGAGATGAGTCGCTACCTGAAGATGTAATGACAGTGACTGATGATAAGAAGATGACTTTAACTGATGGAAATTACATTAGAGTGACCAAGATTGGCAAGGTGCGTCCTCGGAGTATTGATGACCCAAGTACTGTGATAGCTTTGCAAGAAGTTTACTACTCTCCGAAGTTAGCAAGGAACCTGATTTCACTAGGAAGATTGATGCAGAAAGGGTGCAATTTTGCACATCGTGATGATAAGATGGAAGTGCGTTTGCGAGGGAATTTACTGTTTACGGTGGAAGTTAATGGGTCCATCCTAACAGCAAATCTCACGCCGACGCGACGTATCAGTAAAATTGAAACACTGGATACGAAGGCTAGTGAGAAAGTTACTAAGGCGTTAGCTGGTGAAGACCCTACAGCAGATGATGACGAATCAAGTGTGGAAGAACGAGTGGAACATAACGTGGTGCAGCAGAGTGACGCTGAAGCAGGAGTTTCAGCAGGTACGAGCATACAAGTACAAGGTACAGAAGCAGAAAGCGGTGGAAAAACAAGGCGCGTAATGCAGCAGACCCGAAAATTCAAGGAATACAGGGAATCACTCAAGAGCAAGAAAGTCAAGAAGAAGTACAGCATGGAAGGAGCAATAACCACGGAACGAGCGACGAATAATACGACTGAAAGAGTGGAGGAACACGCATTAGCAGTTTACGCAGTGATAGCACCGGATGACGTTGGTACCAAACCGAAGTATGCAGAAGATCCAAGAAGTTATGTTGAAGCCCACAAGCGAGATGATTCCGTCAAGTCGAAATAAGCTGAAGACGCATAGTTACGATCGTTGGAGGAGATGGACACATGGGAAGTTGTCAAGTGTCCAAGTAACAGGGCAATACCAACTAAGTGGGTATATAAGACCAAGATTAAGGCTGATGGAGTGTGGAGAAGCGTGCCCAAAATTAGGCACACTTCTGGTCAAGTTTCGTCAAGACATTTGGTCTAATTTCGGATTGGTTTAAACAAGGGGGTCTTTTCAGCCTATCAGACTCAAGAAGTGTCAAGAACGCAAGTTTTGGTGAGTCACCCGACTTTGGGTATTTTACATATTTTTTGTGGGGGTACATTTAGGGACTATAGGGTAGTAGTATTTTAGTTGTGGTTTTTCCACGTAAGAGGCGTTTGGTTGTGAATTTTCCGGATAGAGGGCTTTTGGTTGTGGTTTTACCTTTTAGGACAGAGGTTATACCTTTAAGTAAGGAAATCTTTTAGCTTTCGGATAAGTGGCTGAAACCTCTTCTGGTCTTGGTTCACGCCACAGCTAGGGGTCGCCGTTCTTCCCTTTTCGTACACTAGTCGCCTCCACCCGCCGCGGAGTGTTTGGGGGAAGGGGGTCGAATTATCTCCTCTCGCCCATTATACCCGGTCTGGACGCGCCGCACGCGCACTTTGGCCCACCGGAAGTCCCTCACGGAGTACGATTTGGCGATCTCAACACCTCAACTCAAGTACGTTTGGAACGTGCTATTCACTGGATTGGTCTTGGCGTGGAGATATCGTTTGTCGAGTTTCACGAGCATATTGGGTCTTTACGCGGACATATTGGCTTGTTTTAATATTGGTTGGAAACTAGACCGGTTTTGGTCTTATTTCATATTGGTTAGGGGCTAGACCGGAACGGTCGGTCTACCCTCTATTATTTCGTATTGGTCAGGTCTTGATCGTTTGGACGATCGACCTATTGGAAGTTATCTCTTGGAAGTGTTTTTGGTCTGTTTGTGTCTGGGGTGAAGAGTTCCGCCCCAGAGATACCTACCCAGATCGGTCTTCTATATTCAAGACCG
>CM047590.1:8760054-8778279 GCA_026184515.1 Peronosclerospora sorghi
AGGAGGCGTAAGCCTGGAACGGTTGCCTGGGGTAGGCGAACTGTTGTAGTTGGAGGAGATGTCCTTCAACGAATTTGAAACTGCTTTGAAAGCAGATGAAATCGACGAGGTTGTCGTATTATGTCCGAAAGAGGAGTTGAACTCCTTATCCACGATGGACAAGTCAGTTTTGGCGCAAACCAAACCGGCATTGAATGCCCGAAGCGGCCTCAAGATCGTTGCGGATCCTGAGGACCCTTACCATTCCTTATTTAAGGAATTTGGAGATGTCATTTAGTAACAACCCGCCGATGGGGTTACCACCGGATCGGGGAGTCCGACATGAAATTGATTTGGTTCCTGGAACCAAATACTGCGTCATAGGCAGTGGAATATCCCCAGGGAGCAATGCGACGTCATCGAAGCACTCTTCAAGGGGAAAGAAGAGGCAGGGATGGTACGGGAGAGAAAGTCTCCCCACTCATCTCCCACTTTTTGTGTTCGTAAACCGAACGGAAAGTGGCGCCTTATGCATGCGTACAACAAGCTGAATGCAGCTACTGTGCTCATGCAGACTCCGATTCCTCGGAAGGATGTCCTCCAGAGCAATATGGCGGGCTGTACTGTTTACGGCGCCTTAGATCTGGTGGACGGGTACTATCATGTGCTCATGCGAGCATCCGATATTCCGCTTACAGCGGTCAGCACGCCTAGTGGCATTCTGTGGGAGTCGCTTGTTATGCCACAGGGGCTTTCAAATGCACCACCGATTTTTAATCGCTTGGTGACACAACTCTTCCGCCCTCATAGAAAGTACGCTCAGACGTACTTCGACGATATATTCGTTCATAGTCGCGCGGAAGTCGACTCGTCTGATGTTCAGACGCACCTAATAGATCTTCGAGCGGTGCTCGAATGTATGCGAGAGCATAAGTTATATGCGAACGCATCCAAATGTATTTTTGGTGCTGAGGAAATTCTTTTCCTCCGATGCTTCCTCTGTAAGGATGGAGTGCGGGCGGATCCCGCGAAGGTGAAAGCCATTGTGGAGTGTCCTTCGCCTGTAAACTTAGAGATTTACGGATGTGGCTTGGATTAGCCAATTATCCCCACAAATACAGCGAGAACTACGCTGAGATGTCGAAGCCATTAACAGACCTTCTTAAGAAGGATGTTGATTGGTGTTGGGAAACCAAACACCAAACCGCTTTTGAAGCGGTTAAGGGGAGCTTGTTGAAAGCGTCCGTTCTTGCTCTCCCAGATTCTGGGAAACCATTTAGCGTCGTCTGAGACGCCTCCAATTTCGCAATCGGATGTGCTTTGTTACAAGCAGACGATGCGAGACGGGAACGCGTGATTGCGTTTTAAGTCAAGGCAATCTAAAGCTGCGGATCGGAATTATCCCGTTCATGATAAGGAGCTACTTGCTATAATGTACGCACTTGTCACATTTTAGGGTTCACCTATTCGGCTTAAAGCCATTCGTGGTTTATACTGACCACGCGTCCTTACGAACAGCGACAAAGTCGCCTCATATCTCCCAACGGATGGCCCGTTGGCTCTCCTTCTTTGCGGAGTACAATTTTGAGGTAAAGTACAAACCTGGGAAACAGAATATACTTGCAGACGCGCTGTCGCGTCGTCCTGATTACGAGCTCGCTCACGCGACATTCGTCACCTCGTCTGTGGTGGATCTCATACGCCAGGCGTATGAGAAAGACACACAATGTACGGCGCTTATCAGCGCGTTGGGTGGAAAGGGACTTGGCTTGTCTGAGCCTACCCTGTCAAGTCGAGCTAAAGCTCGGTTACACCGTTACAGGTACTGTGACGGTTTGCTATATTATAGCACGAGCGCGGAGGACACTCCGCGGGTGGTAGTTCCTCATGATGAGTAACTAAAGTACAGAGTCCTCTTTGAGGCACATGACTCCCCTACCGGGGTCATTTAGGTCGGGATAAGATCTACAGCGCTTTAAGAGCTTTGTATTGGTGGCCCAATATGTATAAGTGGGTCGGTGCGTATATACGCACCTGTGAGACGTGTCAGAGGGTCAAACCCTCTGCAAGTTCAGCTGCGCCTTTGCCGAGCTTGTCCGTTCCCACGGAGTGTTGGAAATACATCAGTATGGATTTTATCTTCGGTTTTCCGAAGGATAAGGCTGGTAACACCAGCATTTTGGTCTTTGTGGACCGTTTGAGCAAGATGGCCCACCTGGTGGCAGTGCCAGAGTCCATTGATGGACAAGGAACAGCGAAAGTGTTCTTAGACCGTGTCGTTCGACAACATGGTCTACCCGATTCCGTTGTGTCGGATCGGGATCCCCGTATTACGGGACAATTCTGGGGAGCGTTGCTTAAGGTGCTAGGCACCAAGCTCCTCATGTCCACTTCGGATTATCCGCGGACGGACGGTCAAACAGAACGCGTTAATCGCGTTGTTGAGGATATTCTCCGGAGTTTATGTCCGGATTTTCCAAAGAGTTGGAGTGAGATGCTTCCGATGGTTGAATTTGCTATCAACAATTCGGTACATCTACGGGGTTTAGCCCGTTTTACGTGAACGGATTAGTGAATCCGAGGGTTCCGTTAACGCCACGTGTGTGTGTCGCAGGTCTTGAAGGGGAGGATTACCCGATGTCATCCCTGTATCTGTGCGAAAGCACATCGATAAGTTTTTATCGACGCGCCTTAGTGTCTTACGACACGTCTACAATGCCATGGCGGAAAGCCAAGACAAGCAGAAGGATCGAGCTGACCGCAAGGGGCGGCGTAACAAAAGGGTGTACAAAGTGGGAGAAAGTGTTTTATTAAACGCTAAAAATCTTCCTACACATGCAGTTTCAAATGTGTTGCGTAAAAAACTGCGCCCCAAATTTGTTGGGCCCTTTAAGGTACTAGCCCGAAAGGGATTATCGTATACCTTGGACATCCCAAAGGCGATGCGTACGCATCCAACCTTCTATGTCGGTATGCTTAAGCCATACCAGGACCCGGAGTCAGGGCCCTCTCCTGGAGGGGGTTGGAAAGGCGGATAGCCGTAAGAGCCGTAAGGCACGGCAGGGCGAAGAAAGCCCGAAAGGGCTACAATGCGACCACAAAGCTCCGCAACGGTCGTCTCGAGAGAGGAAATCCGCCTCTAGAAGCGATCAGTGGCATCCCGCTCATCGCGAAGCCCCTCGTGGAGATCATGGATGCTATGGCTGTGTCGATCACAGTGCTCGCGAATCTCACGTCGCAATTCCGCGACCTCCTCCTCCAATGCTTAATGGGGAGGGTACTCCGCACTTTCATGTGGAGCGGCTGATGGCGCGACGCCATCATCGGGGTCAAACCCAGTATCTGGTGAAGTGGAAAGGGTATCCACACTCACAAAGCTCGTGGGAGTTCGAGACTCCCCTACGGCAGGATTGCCGCGACGTCGTTGACGCTTTTTAGCGGAGAATCCCGCTGTAGGTCAACGACCAGAGGGGCATGATGAGCCCCTTCACTCCCAGTAATTGGGAGTTCGCCGGAGTCAGACGTAACGCTCACACTGTCTTCTGGCAACATGGTGGAGACAGGGACGCTGGCGTAGCGCATGCAATACGGAGCACGTAGTTGCTCCGTCGCTTTGGCTTTGGCAAATGTCAGGCGCAACACCCTCTACACCCAAATGTCTCGACAGGAAGAGCTTTCGTGCAGCTCATTGAAGCTGGGGAGAAGCTTCTCCCCTTCCGCCCAAGCGCGGAACTTATTCTCTGCATCATCAGCACTTTCTCCCGGAGAAAGAACGAAAGGAACCTCGCGGAGGTTCTCAAAAGGGGCACCCTGTGCCTGCCTGTGCAAGCGCTCTCGGTATGAGACGCTAGTGAACTGCTTTTGTGTAAGCGGTTGTTGCCGTAGTTCTCACGGCGTTCGCGTTGATACGGCTGTTCAGACGCGGGTACAGGGGTATAGGACGCTAAATTGGTCCTTACAAAAACCCTGGCCCACCTTGGAAGGTCACGAGGACCATCAAAATTATAAGCCTCCCTTGACGGGCGTTTGGGGGCGCGCAACGCAGCCCTTAGTGCCTGTGCGGCAAGTTGGGTGTCTTGAGCTGCGTCCAGATCATTAGTGACGATCGCCTTTGGCGATTCGGATGTATCATCCGATATGGGCAGGGGTGGCGCACTGGTTAGTGCATTTTCCCCACGTGTGGGGAACGGATTAGGCTGCCGACAACGCCGTTTGGCGCTGTCGGAGCGGTTAACCGTTGGGGAGGTATCCCCAAGGGCATCCACCTCCGAGTTCTCGGAGTAGTCTACCTCTTGTATAGGAGACACCATAGCACCACTGAAGGTGTACATATGGAAGGCCAGAGGAACTGGCGTTGGAGTTCTCCAACAAGATTTTGATTATTGCGTAAGCAAAAGTCTTGATGGGGGAGGATGTAACGGTGTAACAGGACTGATCCTGTTACTGGCTTACACTGTATCTTGCGAGGAAGCGCGCAATACAATTAGGGCAGGATTAGTTGGTAACAACTAATCCTATAATAAAAGTAAATATATTAGTATTCACTTTAGTCTTAGAACGCAAAATTAAGAGTGTTTATTTAATGGGTGGTTTAGAGGCTAATAGTATAGTAACTAACTAATTAATATAATAATATCAAGTCTTTAACTAACTGTACCATTAGTATACCTGCAAGATTCGATATTTATACCGAATCGACTTTTCCTTCTTAGATTATAATAACTTATAATCTCTTAATTAAATTTCATACAAGGCGTCTGAAATTAAACTGTGATATTCTAACTTGAATATCAATTATGTAATGGCATCCCATTACATCACCCTCCACTTAAGGTGGTTGGCCAATAATAATTCTTATTTTGTCCAATCATGGGTGGCACTTGTTGGTTGGAATTTCTCATTCACCAACTGATTGACCATCTACTCGATGGTCAAGACACACGGCAGCAGCGCTTTAAAGAGCGCTGCTGAAAACATTGAAGGAGCTTCTTCCTCCGCCTCAGCACTAGGTGCTGAGGTGTTGAGTGACAACAGTGACGCTGCATCAGCAGCGTCAACTACGCAAATGTCGGAAGACGTACCGTCTTCGACCACAGATGCTGCTAAGGCGGCATCTGACAAGAAACAGGGAGATGTTGCTAATGCAACATCTCGCACGATGGCAACTTCCAAATGGCGTGTTGCCAAGAGGGCCATGTTCGGGAGTTCTGACTCCGAACAAAGTGATGGGGATACAGATGTCCCCACTAAAGATCTAGCGAGTCGAAACTCGCTAGGTGCTCATCGACTAACAGCGATGACGACTCTGGTGTCGCTGTCATCTATGACAGCGACAATGATTATCACAGGTGGTTGCGGGAACGCAGAGCCCCACCTGGACCAAGTACTTCTCCACGTCGGGGTGATTTAACCCCGGCGCGTGGTGTTGAAGCAGGCGGTTCTCCGCCTGCTAAAAGGGCTCGAACAGAAGCCACGTCTGCCTCTTCTAAAGCGTATCATCGTACGGAACCACATGTTCCGTACAGAGTGGAGTTTTGAACCCCTGGCTGGTCTATTGCCCCCAACAGTGGCGGTCACCGTAAAGGGGACTGCCAGTATGCGTTGTTCGATATCAACGTGCTGTATGACTGCGAAGAAATCCAGTCACGTCGATTCGATCGAAGTACAGACGATAGACGTATGTACTTTATTGACCTCTTTTTCCAGGTTCGATATTATTCGAGCCGGAAAGGGTCAAGGAAGAACAGGGACGATAAAGACGCCCTGACTCAGAGTTGGAATGCTTTTGTTGACAACTACAACAAAATACCACATGATTACGTGAATAAAGTTCACGAAATGCGCGAGCGCTTTTTAAAGCACCTACGAACAGGCAAAATGGAATACATCCATTTTGCTTGCATCAAAGAAGGGTTGAACGGTGGTGTCCCTTCTCACCTCGTTTTCCCGCGGTGTACGCAGGGCTATCCTCGTCTGTCAGAGGAGGAGTTGCGGGGGTACGGTGGCTTTTCCGTACCCGCCAAAATTCAGGGTTTAATTGATACCCTGAATGCATCAACACCTACTGTTGATGCTACTTCGCATTATGAGTTTGAGACTTCTTCTCAAACTCAGTCAAAAGGTCTGGGGCGTCGGCCCTCAGAACCTCAATCGGTTCCCAAGAGTCGAACTCTTGGGGATATCCCAGCCAGCGTACCAAGTACTCGGTACGCTGCCCCTTCTTTAAAGGCACCGAGCGCTTCGAGATCAAGCGCTCGAGGATATATCGCTTATTCTCCTGATATCAATCAGGGGCGGCGGAGGTTGAGAATTCCCTCGCCGTTGTTGTTGCGGAGCATGGTTCTTCGCTCCGCAAGATCGAGGAGGGTTATTCCTCTTTGAGCAGCGATATGTATCACTGTGTGAAGACATATCGGTCTATTCGCGAGGATGTCCGCGACATCCTCGGGGCGCACACTGCCCTCCATCAGAAGAATGATCTTCTGTACATTGAGCTTTCCCGATATAAGGGAGAGCTCGATCGGCGCACGGCTGATCTTGAGCAGTCGAAGACGGAGGTAACGACTCTCCGCTCTGCTCACCAACGGCTGGAGGCTGATTACAAGTCTCTCTTGGGAGACTTGGAGAAGCACGGCATCTTCCGTGGTTCTGCGTCTCGTCGTAAGACGAAGACGAGTGATAGGGCTTGAGCCGCCCAACATAGAATGTTGGGTGAAGCCGCATTGCTGTGGGAATGTCTAAGGTATAGGCATTCCCCCGAATCTCTTGGACCTTGAAGGGTCCAATGTACTTAGGAAGCAACTTCCGTGTAGGGAAATTGCTTATTGCATGTATAGGCAAATCGGTAGTACTTAATAATACCAATTCGCCTTTCCAAAGGAGTTTTTGTTCTTCCTTCCTTGCTTGTCTGCATTTTTCTTCTGATTATCCAAAGCAGAAGCAAGTGCATCTTTTATATAGCGTATTACAGCTTGGCGCTGTAATACGAATTCATCTACTGCTTTATCAGCAGTAGGTGCATTGTCCTCGTTGTCTGCAGCCATTGCTGCAGACACATATTCATCGTACGCAGCTTCAGTTTTAATTGAAGCTGCTTCCGCTTCTACTGTATTTTCAGTAGAAGGGCCATCGTTTTGTTCACAAGTTGCAGTCGCAACTTGCGCATTGACTCGCTCAAAAAAATTTGAGCGGGTCCCTCCCCCACTTAGATTTGGCGTACCGCCAAGTAAAGCTTGGGTTCGTGGATGCCTTAAGGCATTCACGTAGAACGGTGTATGCTTAGTTGAAGCATGCACTGAATTGTTAATCGCGAATTCAGTGAGTGACAGATAGTCACTCCACTGTTCAAAGGCATGTGCGTATGATCGCAACATGTCTCCGAGAACGCGGTTAACCCGTTCCGTCTGCCCATCCGTTTCCGGATGGTCCGCAGTTGACATCTTCAACTGGGTTCCCAACAATGAGAGCGTTTCTTGACAGAAACGTCCTGTAAATCTCGGATCTCTATCCGAGACAATGTCTTCCGGCATTCCGTGCAAACGGAATACCGTATCAACGAATATCCGCGCTGTTTGAGCGGCAGTTACGTTCGCTGTTACTGCAGTAAGATGTACCATCTTACTGAAACGGTCTACAAAGACCACTATTCCAGTCTTCCGACTATTGTCGGGTGGAAGACCGAATACGAAGTCCATTGAAATGGACTTCCAACACTCTGTAGGAACCGGCAGATATTGCAGCGGAGCATGTGCAGACTGCGCAGGATTAACGTGCTTGCAAATATCGCAAGCGCGTACGTATTTTCGTAACCACTTGTACTGGTTTCGCCAGTAAAAGTCACGTGCGAGAGAAGCGTATGTCTTCTCTCGACCTTGATGCCCCGAAATCGGTGCATCATTATACTCAAACATAATTTGATGTTTGAGATCATCGTCGTTTGGAACGACGATACGAATTTCATCTTTTTGGTCTGTGCTGTAAAGCAGCAAACCATCGTGCAGTCTATATCGATGCACGCAAGCGCGGAGGAACTCTGGGAGTTCGTCGCGTTTCTCACTTGATTGATTACGTAAGTAATCAATCAACAGACGTGTCTCCTCGTCTGTTTTGTACGCTTCGCGTACTTGGCGTATAATTGACGACGACAAAGCACTGCAACGGATCGCGTTTGCACTGGCCCCTTCGGTTACGGACGGTTTCGTCTCGTAATCGGGCCTTCGTGATAGCGCATCTGCTATCACCTTCAACATTCCAGGTTTGTATTCAACCGTAAAGTTGTACTCAGCAAAGAATGACAGCCATTGAGCCATTCTTTGAGAAATTTGTGGTGAATTCACGGCTGTGCGTAGCGACGCATGGTCAGTTTAAACCACAAACGGTCTATCTCCCAATAGATAGATCCGAAACTTGTCCAGTGCATACTTCATGGCAAGGAGTTCCTTGTCATGCACTGGATAGTTGCGCTCGGCTGGGCGCAACTGACGCGATCGATAGCAGATTACACGATCACGATCATCGTGATCACGCTGCATCAAAGCACAGCCGATAGCAAAATCGCTCGCGTCGCAAGCGACGTGGAACGGAAGCTCGTTATTTGCTATATCCAAGAAAGGCGCTTCAGTCAAGCTTTGCTTGACTGCATCAAAAGCATCTTGACATTGGGTATCCCAATGCCATTCGACATCTTTCTTAAGTAATTGAGAAAGAGGTCGTATCAACCCAGCATAGTTGCACGAATACTTGTGAAAATATGTTGCTAACCCAAGGAACTTTTGAAGTTGCTTAACGTTGTTTGGCGTAGGCCATTCAACGATCACCCTGATCTTTTCTGGATCAGGACGCACCCCGTTCTTGCCCACAAAGCATCCAAGAACGGGTATCTCAGGTGCACCAAAGGTGCACTTCTTCAGATTTTCATAGAGCTTATGCTTACGCATAAGCTCTAACACTTGACGTAGATGCTCCCTATGGACATCTACATCGCTTTTATCGTGTTCACCCTTACTATGGATGAACACGTCATCGAAATAACTCGGTGCGAATTCTCGCACCGGGCGTAATAGATGCGTTACGCATCTGTTAAACGTAGCAGGGGCATTTCGAAGCCCCTGTGGCATAACAAGCCACTCCCAAAGCATGCCGCTTGGGGTTCTTACTGCCGTGAGAGGAATATCCTTCTCACGCATTAGGATTTGATAAAATCCATCTCTTAGATCGAGAGCACTAAAGATGGTGCTCCCGCACATGCCATCTATGATGACATCCTTCCGCGGTATCGGTGTCTGTGCCGGTACCGTCGCTGCGTTCAGCTTGTTGTAAGCGTGAACGATTCTCCTCCACCCACCTGTGGACTTCTTCACACAAAAGGTGGGGGTAGAGTGCGGTGAGGTAGACTCCCGCAATTGGCCTCATTTACGACGATCTCCGAAGAACTCGTCGATCGCTTTACCTGATCACGCGGCAACGGCCATTGCCGCGTAACACAATATTTCGTGCCTGGCACGAGGTCAATCTCATGACGAGTTCCTTTATCCTTAGGGAGCTCGCTAGGTACTTATTCTGGGAATACGTCAACGTATTCCCGAAGTACCTCATAAAATGGGGAGTTCGCTTTAAGCGACTCCCAGCTCTGCGCTTCAAAGCGCTGAACTCTGATTTGTTCATTGGGAACCTATTTCCCAATGTTTTCCACTTGTAATGTGGATATTCATTCACGAATATCCACTACATCATCTGTTGCTACGATAATACAGATCTGTTCGATCTGATCATCGTGCAAGTTTCTCATAAACTTCTTCCAGCTTAGCGCTGGAAGAGCCATCACCTCCGAACCTTCTTTCGGAGGGTGTTTCATCAACAGAGACTGGGTAGCTAATCTGGTCTCCGTTTGCGTCAAGACGTTGATCGTCTCGACGGAACTGTCCATGCATTCAGACGCATTTGTCTGATTGACTGCTACACGGTGATTACGATTCACCGTGTGCGAATACTCATCATCATGGTGGCCACTGCCTACCATGGAATTTTCTTGGCGATCAGATGTGCTCGTCTGATCGGCCGCCTGTTCTGTGACACGGTGGTCTTTATCACCCGTGTGCATGTCTAACGCAACGTGGTGGGCACTGGCCACCACGGAGTTGTGCTCACGATTGCACTCGCTCGTGAGTTCACTCTCATCAACACGGAATTCTTTCATCGTGTTGGAACCTTCGGTCGCACAGTGGGTGTTTCCCACTGCGGATACTATTTCATTCTCACGGTGGGTGTTTACAACCGTGGATATCACTTCATTCTCACGGTGGTCTTTATCACCCGTGGAATGTTTCTCTCCAACACGCAACGACTCTTCTGTTGCGTGTGGTAGTCCCTCTGGACTCTCACCAGCGGAGGTACCTTCCGCTGATCGTGTCAGAACAGACCTGGTGGTGCCATCGCTATCCACCAGACTGTCTGACGCTGCGGTTGTATCATCTGATACAGCCGGATTACACACAGGGTGATCAGATCCTGTGCGTCCGCCGCAGTCGATCGATAGGTTAACCCAGTCGATCGAAGGTTTAAACTTGGACATCCATGGGATTCCAAGTATCACATAGAGCTTGTCATCTAAATCGAGGACGATTAATTCATCCTCGAATGACAGTTCATTCAACTCGAAGCGTGTTTTAATCACACGCTTTGGAATAGTCACGGTTGCACCTGTTGCTAACCGGACTAACAACATACTTCGTGGGGTCTCTATCTCCACGAAGCTCAACAGCGTTAGACTCTGAGTTCTAACGAAATTGTTTGACGCTTCTGTGTCAAACAAAGCTCGCATGGGGACATCGCTCCCGTGCGGCTTAACCTCCAGGGTGATAAGAGGATTACCATCGCCCTGCACCTTTTGACACGACATAGTCCCGTCTGGGGCTATTACCCTCACATGCCCTATGTCGGCATGTGGGATAACATTCCCAGTAGGGCGCCCCGCCCCTACTGGTGTTCTACGTTTTTTGCACCAACAGGGTGATGTCCCTGTTGGTGTCGCCGTGCAGCGGACGGTTCCGTCCGCTGACTGCGTGGCACCGGACGCGGTGCCATACACTCATGGGCAAAATGCCCCATTTTCGCGCATCTATTGCAGCGAATATTCTTCTTAAATTTCGGTTGCTTCGTGTTCGAAGCAACCGCAACCAATAGGTCCATCGGCTCTGGACCTCCACCCGCCCATGCTCTTGCGCGGGTGGCTGTTTCTTGAGACGAAGTGTGAGATTCGTATGCCTGACTACTTATTATTGACATGCCGTTGAGTCATGTCAAAAGCGAAGGACTGTTGAGCCCTTCGGCTGTACCCAGCATGCGATGACGCTGATCGCATACTGAACACCTCACGGATGCTCATATCAATGGAATACCTCAGAGTATCTGGCGGGTGCCGATAGAGACTCTGTTTGACGGGACCATCATTGAGACCCTTCATGAAGCCAGTGACCTGCATAGCAGGGGGCACCGGCTCATACACAATATTTGACAGCAAATATTGCGTCTTCTGAGCGTAATCTTGAAGGTCAAGCTTACCTTGCCGGAGTTCCAAGAACTCCTTCCGACTACTTAGCTCCATTTATGGAGCTTCAAAGTTGAGCTTTAGCTCAGCCTCAGCTTTTAATTCCTTATAAGTAAGGATGCAGAGTCATCAGTGGCTCTGCGACTCATCGCCCATTCCCTGGCTCTGCCGCCTAGACATGTTGTGGCGAAGTACGCCTGTTGACGTTCGTCAACAATATTTTGCGCAGAGATGGCATCTTCCACCTCTACGAAGGGGCTCGCCCCCTTCGCCGGTAAAGGGCGGTTATCGCGCCTTTACTACTTCAACTCTAGGCGTTGCAGGTGCAGTTGCGGTCCGCGCTGCCTCTGGCGCGGGCCGTACTGGATTTTCTAGGTGGTTTAGCCTAAAGCGGTTCACCACCAGTACCACTTCCTCCGGGGACTTACTCTTGAGGAAGTTAATGATGTCGGTCCCCATAGACCGAATCATTTCCACCGTTGCGTCTTTACTACGCGACGAGAAGTGAGGGAAGTGTTTATTCACCTCTTCCAGCGTTCTTTCTCGCTCGGCAGCCGACATGTCTCACGACATGATGCCGAGCGGCTCTTAATCTTCGCTCCGGTAGTTAACTAGCAGAACGGAACTGTGGTCGTTAAGACGGACCACAAAGTGCTAACAGGTAACAGTACTGATCCTGTTACTGGCTTACACTGTATCTTGCGAGGAAGCGCGCAATACAATTAGGGCAGGATTAGTTGGTAACAACTAATCCTATAAATAAAAGTAAATATATTAATATTCAGTTTAGTCTTAGAACGCAAAATTAAGAGTGTTTATTTAGTGGGTTGTTTAGAGGCTAATAGTATAGTAACTAACTAATTAATATAATAATATCAAGTCTTTAACTAACTGTACTATTAGTTAACCTGTAAGATTCGATATTTATACCGAATCGACTTTTCCTTCTTAGATTATAATAACTTATAATCTCTTATTTAAATTTCAGACAACGCGTCTAAAATTAAACTGTGATATTCTAACTTGAATATCAATTATGTAATGGCACCCCATTACAAACGGTGTTACATTCGAGTTACGTGTAATGTTGGTGTACATGAGTACACTACGGTTGAGGTCAGTATTGACCGGTTTGAAATGTTTCGAATCTTTGGTTATTTTAACCAATCAGGGCAGGGGCCCTTGGTGTGGTGGTGTGTCAGCCATCCACGTGTCGGTACACAGGTGTGTACACTACATTTTATCTAGGTACGAATTGGAATATTCTACTTAGTATTACATACAGTTTATATTAGTTTAAATTAATTTAGGCTAATTACATATTAAATATATTCAGTTTACATTTCACTCTAAAGTGCAGTCGCGCGACCTCGACCGGTCGCGCGTGCAGTGAGTGTCGTAGTAAGAGGGAGCCCTCCCTTTACTTACATCCCGTAAAGGGAATACAGCCGTTAAGGCTAGTTATTAAACCAACCAGGGAATCTTGGCCCCGAGTAGGATATATCTCCTACCAAGCCCTTTATAAGGGCGTATCGGCTAAGTAGCGGTAGCTACCGCTTTAAGGAAGAGTCGTCCTCTGTGCGCTAGCCGCACCGTGCGTATACGCACCGGCTACAGGTAGAGCCATCGTAATGATCAGCTTCAGCTGTTTCTATGGCGCGATCAAAATCAGAGCTTCATCAACTTTTATATGGCGGCAAGTTTATTCCTCTCCTCAGTTACTTCATGTAACGATGGTGCTAAATGAGAGGCCAATTTTTTCCAAATTTCCTTCCCAAGATCGACACGTAAACAAGCAGTCACCAGGGAGACCTCTTTATTCTAACACAAGGCGTTTCCAATAGCCGCGATTGTCATTTCGGCTAAACCGCAGTATAGCATAGTTTACTCTGCGAAGCTATTTAATGAGTGTTTCGCTGATGGTACTGGCTGTAAACAGGCGACCGCTTCATCTTGGACCCCTGAGATAGTATCTACGGTTCTCTATGTTATCGTGATCGTTCAGTCCGCGGATGCTTAGACGACGTAGTGGATAGGTTTGTACCGACTTTGGCCTGTATCTGCTTGACCCCATGGATACTCGATTATCGCTCTTCGTGTTTCTTTCCGTGTCGGATATTTTCCTCTATCTGTCGCATAGGCATAGTAGCTTTAGCTGATCAGCAAGGTTACCGTCATTCAGCGTAACGATAAATGTACGGTATGCTCACGTCTTCGCACTTGTGACTAGTCTTTGATAGGAATTTAGTACGCATCCACGCCCCGTTAATACGATGTCGCTCTTCCAGCAGCGTGTCATGAAAACTTTCGCGCATGAAATTACTGTTGAGATACGGACATTCAATCACCACAATATTGGCCTTCATACGCTTGGATGAAGCATTTCCAATATTTTAACTGTCCCTATCCTGCAGATCCTTTCAATAAGTCACCAAAATATTCAACATTGCTCTAGATCAGATACTTGATCTGATGGAAACGTTGTCATTAAACAACTTCTCGCTTGATCTCCGTCCGACTTTTATTTTTTCTGAAAATCTTTTAAATCACTGACAGCGGAAACTAATGGGAATCGTGGCTGGTGGACTGCAGGCGAAGCTGGGTTTAAGTCGTTGCTACAACTGGAATTCATTTTCGATCTTCACCCCGATCATCCCGGCAAAATTAATTAATGGAATTTGACCTGATCTGACAGCTTTCATGTCGAGATCTCGCATCTCCGGCCCTGGTCGACTCTGGTTAAAGGTCCGCGATTGTGGGTTTGCTGCATGCTGACAAAATGTTCCATAGAAGTATTGAACATAGCTTGTATTTGAGACGGGTCTGCTTGATCAAGGGCTTGGGTGAGTTGACTTGGTGAATGAATCAATAAGGTGCCTGGACCTGTCCTGGAAAACTATTGCTAGACGATCGGCTTGATATATGCTACAAAAGACTCAGACTCGCACTGTGACGTTCCAGTTGGTATTCTCCAGAGGACGAAACGGCTTCTATCTTGACTTTATTATTCAAGGCCTTATCTTCTCGGCGTAGTATAGGCACCAATAAGTCATGTAGCATCCTAGCCGTCTCGTTGATCATGCCGATGTGTAACTCATAGATCTGATCAGCGTCAAATGGGTCCGGGAGAATCTATGTCTCTATTATCAAGCTAACCAGAATCCCTGTGGTGAATAATATGTTCGACGCCGTCTTGGCTTCGTAGAGGAAGTGTAACAGGGTTACATTCTGGTTACATTTAGTTATGTTGTGTACGTGAGTACACTACGGTTGGGGTCAGTATTGACCGGTCCGAAAGGTTTGTACCTATTGGTTTTTTAACCAATCAGGGCAGGAGCCCTTGGTGGAGGCGTGGCAGCCAGCCACGTGTTAGTACACAGGTGGTGTACATTACATTTTGGCTAGGTACGAATTTAGTAAGTTCTACTTAGTATTACATATAGTTTACATTAGTTTAATTAATTTAGGCTAATTACATATTAAATATACATTCAGTTTACAATTCACTCAAAAGACTGCAGGACGCACGACCTCGACCGGTCGCGCGCGCAATGAGTGTTGTATTGTAAGGGAAGTCTTTCCCTTAGCTACCCCCTTATTAAGGGAGACTTGTGTCAAGGTGTTAGCTCGTGCTAACTTGTAAACCAAAGGGAAATATTGGCCCCGAGTAAGAGAGTACTCTCTTACTAAGCCGTTTTATAAGGGCGTATCGGCTAAGTAGCGTCACACCGCCGCTTTAGGAAAGTCTTCCTCTGTGCGCTAGCCGCACTGTGCGTGTTCGCACCGGCTACACGAAGCCTCCAAATCAAAGGTTTAGGATAATCATGATCACAATGCAAGACAGAAACTCCCTAAGCTCCTTCTTATAATAATGATTGGTTCTATCAGCCATTGTGTTTGCCCACATGGCATTCGGCTGACCCTGATCATCAATACATGATTGGTCATGACCATATTGGACTGATCTTGGGCATCTGGTGCCATCATCTTTATCTTTATTTCTTTGTTCTGCGGAGCCTAGAAGACTTCCACACCCAATAGTATTTTTGATGGTTCTTTCATTTACGAACATGTAGGGTGAATTATAGGATTTCTTTAATCCACCGGCGCCACCAATAGGTTCTCTCCAAGTATTCACCAGTGTTACGAAAGGAACAATGGCGATAGTTGAACCCTTATTTCTTAATCAACGGCCACGGGCATTCACCCGCTTCATTTTTAATCGTGACTTTGGCTTTATTATAATCTCATGATTCGCGGTTGTCCCATAAGATCAGAAGTTCCTGGCAGGGGCACCACCAAATTGATTTCGAATCCGACCGTGGTCGAGTGGTTCACTACTCACTGCGGGACCGGAAGGTCCCCGGTTCGATCCCGGGCCAAACTAAGTTGGTTGGTTTCAGAAAGTATAATGTGACGAAATCACCAAATTGATTTCGAATCAGACTGTGGTCGAGTCGTTCACTGCTCACTGTGGTACCGGGAGCTCCCGGGCTCGATCCCGGGCCAAACCAAGTTGGTTGGTTTCAGAAAGTATAATGTGACGTATTAAACCACAACCGATCCCGTTGATCGAGTTGTACGCTGCTCACTACAGTACCGGGAGGCCCCGTGTTTCATCCCGGGCAGAAACAACCTGGTTAGTTTCATGAACTATAATGAGATGAATTCAACCACAAGTCGTGGTGCGCTGTTAAAAACCCTTCTGTACTTTATCTGGCGTCGTCAACGCCGACGCCAAAACTGCCACCAATCGAAGGATTCCGCGTTAATCTTCTTCTTTGTATATTTTGCCTTTGTTTAAGCTCACCCTCTGGGGGTACTCGTTGGCATAGGCAAGTTATGCTCTTGGTGATGTGTCTTGATCAGTTGTTGAACGGGTTGTTTGTCTTCTACGTAACGCCTAATCTGCATCTCAGCTTATAATAACGATATTCTATCGTATTGAAAGGGTAGTAAAACTGACGTTTGTTACAAAGGTGCAGAAGTTAGGGCCAATTCATCGTAAAAAGAATTCGAAGAACATAGATCTGAGCACCTGAACTAGTCCTACCCACTAATTTAAACTCAGATATTCCTGTCACATCATGTTTACATCTATTCTGTAAGCTTGAATATCTGATCGTGAACTCGGTGATAATGAATGGAAGGTTGTGGTTCGTATGGACAGCCTCACCATAGATTCACGATAATCGAGACGTGAGCGGACGTTAATCTTCACGAGGCTCACTAGATGCTCAAACGCGAGGACTGTTCGATTCACTGAAAACATGCTCTAAGACAGTGACAGGCGCTCATATAACACTATCAGCTTTCAAAGGCAAGATGTCGCACGGTGTGCGAGAATGTGCAAGCTCTTCTGTTGAAGTTTTCAAGTGATATAGTCCGGTATGGGACTAGATACGAACTTCAAGTGAAGCTCGACCACAGTGGCCACTTATGCATTTATGCATTTTTAGCTACTTTGGAGTTATACTGTATATTAGCTTTAATTAGGAATTTTAGGTTAGTCTCTTAAGTATGCTTCTATAATTAGCATATTTTTTTTACTCTAAAACTCAGAGAACACTTACTTGCTTCCCATGCGCACGTACGATGATCACGTAGGGCGCGCTTCTTTCCAAGAAATCAACTCTCAGACTATCAGGCTCTAAAAGCCAGTATAGTCAGTATGGAATATTGGCCTTGCCCCCAACTCGAGTCACTTTCGTACATCTTCGTTCTCCATGTTCTGCAGGTGGCAGATATTACAGCTGTGATACCGAATCGAACACACTACCATGCACATCTGGGTCACGCAGCAGTGATGGGCTTGCGAATATTGGTACTGTTGCGCTTGAGTACCTTAATTTAAGGCGAGCTAACAAGTGACGTGCCCTTATTACTAACAATATTTACTCCACTAATTGCACCTGTGTAAAGGATGTATGTGTGGAAAATTGTTGGTCGCTAAGTACGCAAAGACGTTGTCAATGAAATTATTCACCAGAAAGGGCTCCCTACTCGCCAGACCAGAACAGATTAGCTGAGCGAAATGGCACAAGCAATGCTATAATATCAGCACAGCACCTTCCGTAGTAATGGTGGGAATAGCACTTACTACTGCCGCGTACACGATAAACTTACGGTTCGATCAGTGCCCGACGTGATTCAACTCAATACGAGATGATCTATAATAAGATGCTATCGTTATCTACAGATTTGTCTACGTGAACGCCTCAAAGCAATCTAAATGGGACCCAGAGGCACGCTCCTTAGATACTCAAACGGGTAAAGTAATTATGTGGGGACATGGAGGCTCAATGGCACTAGCGGGTGACAAGGTAAAATTACGCTGGATGAAAGACAGCAAAGTAATTATAGTTTGGTGAGTTTACAGGTAGCACCCGAAGCAATACTGTAGAAAATGACACGAGATGGGGGCACGACCAATATTCGTAGTGACTATACTGGCCGTTAGTGTCTGATAGTCTGGGAGTTAATTTCTTGGAAAGCGCGCCCTTAGTGATCAGCGTAGGTGCGCACGGAAGCAAGTAAGTGTTCTCTGAGCTTTCGAGTAAAAAGTTGTACTAATTATAAAAGTGTACTTAAGAGACTAACCTAAAATTCGTAATAAAAGCTAATATACAGTTAAAATTCCAAGGTACCTAAAAATGCATAAGTGGCCACTGTGGTCGCGCTTTCTTTGAAATTTGTATATA
>CM047590.1:8787728-8803766 GCA_026184515.1 Peronosclerospora sorghi
CGTTGTGGAGGATATTCTCCGGAGTTTATGTCCGGATTCTCCAAAGAGTTGGAGTGAGATGCTTCCGATGGTTGAATTTGCTATCAACAATTCGGTACATGCATCTACGGGGTTTACCCCGTTTTACGTGAACGGATTAGTGAATCCGAGGGTTCCGTTGACGTCACGTGTGTTTGGCCCAGGGCTTGAGGGGGGAGGATTCCCCGATGTCAGCCCTGTATCTGTGCGAAAGCACATCGATAAGTTCTAATCGACGCGCCTAAGTGTCTTACGACACGTCTGCGATGCCATGGCGGAAAGCCAAGACAAGCAAAAGGAACAGGCCAACCGAAAAGACCGGCGTAACAAAAAGGCGTATAAAGTAGGAGAAAGTGTTTTATTAAACGCTAAAAACCTTCCTACACATGCAGTTTCTAACGTGTTACGGAACAAACTGCGCCCCAGGTTTGTGGGGCCTTTCAAGGTGCTAGCCCGAAAGGGCTTGTCGTACACCTTGGATATTCCGAAGGCGATGCGTAGCATCCAACCTTCTATCTGGGTATGCTTAAGCCATCCCAGGACCCGGAGGCGGGTCCCCTCTTGGGGGGAGGTGAGAGGGCGGATAGCCGTAAGGCGCGGCAAGGCGGAGGATCATCTCCGACAGGGTCGAAATGCGACCACGAAGCTCCGCAACGGAATCTTCAAATCTTCCATCAAGACGGCGAAAGCAGTCAAAGGCAGACTCGAGCGAGTCAATATGCCTCTCGACGTGGTCGATCGCGTCCATGGCATCGTGGAGTACGTCCTGGACTTCCTGGATGCGACGGCTGTGTCGATCACAGCGCTCGCAAACCTCACGTCGCAATTTCGCGACCACCTCCTCCAGTTCTCGATTTGTAGGGGGTTCCACATTTCCATGTGGAGCGTCTGATAGAGCGACGCCATCATCGGGGTGAAACCCAGTATCTAGTGAAGTGGAAGGGTCACAGAGTTCGTGGGAGTCCGAGACTCCTCTGCCGCAGTATTGCCAAGACGTCGTTGACGCTTTCGAGCGGGATAATCCCGCTGCGGGTCGACGATCAAAGGGGCGGAAGAAGACCCTTCACTCCCAGTAGTTGGGAGCTCGCCGGAGGCAGATGTGGAGCTTGCATTGCTCTCCGGCACCATATTGAGGGCACAGGCGCTAGCATAGCGCGTGCGGTAAGGGGCAGGTAATTGCCCCATCGCTTTGGCTTTGGCAAACGCCAAGCGCAATGCCCTCTCCAACCGAACGTCACGTTCGGCATAGCTGTTGTACAGCTCTGTAAAGTCAGGGAGACTCTTCTCCCCTTCCGCCCAAGCGGGGAACTTTTTCTCTGCCTCTTCGACATCTTATCCTTGTAGGAGAACGAAGGGAACCTCGCGGAGGTTCTCGACAAAGACACCCTGCGCCTATTTTCCCGAGGCGCTCTCGGTATAAGGCGGCAGTGAACTGCTTCTGCGTGAGCAGTTTTTACCGGTGTTTCTTCCGGAACGCGATTTGACGCGGCTGTAGAACCGCAGGGCCAGGAGTATGGAAGGCGAAACCCTTCTTTACCTCGTTATTAGCCCACTTTTGGAGATCACGAGGACCTCCAAAGCGATATTCCGCCCAGTAAGGGAGTTTGGGTGGGCGTAATGCAGCCCCTAGTGCCTATGCGGCAAGATGAGATTCCTGAGCCGCGTCCAATTCATTGGTGATGGTTGCCTTCGGCGACCCGGATTTGCCATCCGAAGTTAGAAATGGTGGCGCGCGAGTTAGCGCATTTTCCCCACGTGTGGGGAAAGGATTAGGCTGCCGACATCGCCGTTCGGCGTCGTCAGAGCGGTCATTCTTAGGGGAGCTATCCCCAAGCCCCCCCCCTTCTCTGGGATATCGGAGCCCGAGTAGAGTACATCCTCTTCTCGGGGAGAATAATCGCCACCTATAGAGGTGTTCATTTGAGGCCAGAGTTCTGGCAGCTGGGGTCTCCAACTATAATTGATTATTGCGTGGCAATAGTCTTGATGGGGGATGATGTAACGAGGTTACATTTAGTTACGTTGGTGTACGCAAATACACAACGGTTAAGGTCAAGTATTGACCAGTCCGAAAGGTTCGGACCTATTGGCTGTTTTAGCCAATTAGGGCGGGAGCCCTTGGTGAAGGCGTGGCAGCCTGCCACGTGTTGGTACACAGGTGGTGTACATTACATTTTCGGCTAGGTACGGATTAAGTAAGTTCTACCTAGTATTACGTATAGTTTACAATTTACACTATCCTGCTAGACGCCCGACCGGGGAAAGGTCGAGCGTGCAGTGAGTGTCGTAGCAGGGGAGCACCCCCTCAAGCTACTCCCTACTAATGGAAGCCTTAGGCTAAGGCGTTAGCCTGAGCTAACCGTAAACTCAGGGAATCTTGGCCCCGATTGAGAGAACAATCTCCCTCTAAGCCCTTAGATCAGGGCGTATCGGCGTATCGCCGCTTAAGGAAAGTCTTCCTCTGTTCGCTAGCCGCACCGTGCGTTTACGCACCTGCTACACGGGACCTTTCGGTCCCGTAGTGAGCAGTGAACCACTCGACCACGGTCGGACCGGGGATCGGTTGTGGTGGTGTCCCTTCCGGGAACTTTGGTCTCATGAGACAACACCACGATTCAGGAGATGATAATCAAGACAAAATTACGATTAAAAATGAAGCGGGTGAATGCCCGTCGCCGTTGATTAAGAAGTAAGGCTTCACCTATCGCCATTGTTCTTTTCGTAACATTGGTGAATAGTTGGAGAGAACCCATTGGTGGCGCCGGTGGATTAAAGAAATCCTAGAATTCACCCTACATGCTCGTAAAAGAAATGAAAACATTAATAAAAATACCTTTGGGTGTGGAAGTCTTCTAGGCGCCGCAGAACAAAGAGATAAAGATAAAGATGAGCGCGCCGGATGACCAAGGTCAGTCCAAATATGGTCATGACCAATCATGTATTGATGGTCAGGGTCAGAAGAATGCCATGTGGGCAAACACAACGGCTGATGGAACCAATCATTATTATAAGTAGGAGCTTAGGGCGTTTCTTTCTTGCATTGTGATCATGATTATCCTAAACCTTTGATTTGGAGGCTTCCTCCAGGATGGCAAAGATTCTCCCGGACCCATTTGACGCTGATCTCAGATCTATGAGTTACACATCGGCATGATCAACGAGACGGCTAGGATGCTACATGACTTATTGGTGCCTATACTACGCCGAGCAGATAAGGCCTTGAAGAATAAAGTCAAGATAGAAGCCGCTTCGTCGTCTGGAGAATGTCAAACTGGAACGTCACAGTGCGAGTCTGAGTCTTCGGTAGCATATATCAATCCGATCGTCTAGCGATAGTTTTCGAGGACCGAGCCAAGCACCTTATCGGTTCATTCACCAAGACAACGCACCCACTCGCTTGAGCAAGCAGATCCGGCTTAAATACAAGCTATGTTCAATAATTTCATGGAACGTTTTGTCAGCATGCAGAAAACACACGATTGCAGACCTTTAGACAGAGTCGACCAGGGCCGGAGATGCGAGATCTCGTTAAGAAAGCTGTCAGATCAGGGGCCTCAAATTCCCTTGATTAATTTTGCCGGGATGATCTGGGTAAAGATCGACATAGAATGCCGTTGTAGGAACGACTCGGAACCCAGCTTCGCCTGCAGTCCATCCAGCCACCGGTCGCACTATTTTCCGCTGTCAGCAATTTAAAGGAGTTTTCAGGGAACAGGGCGAACGGAGATTAAGCGAGGAGTTGTTTGATGGAAACTTCTCCACCAGATCAAGTATCTTAATCTAGAGCAATGTTTACTACTTTGGCCACTTCTTGAAAGGATCTGCAGGATAGGAACAGTCGAAAAAATTGGAAATGCTTCATCCAAGAATACTACTTCTCGATTTGTGTGGCGAAGAGCACAGCTCTATGGGTTTTATTGCAAGGACAAGAAATGACGAAGGAAATGTCTCGTCCGCCGGACGGCGGGGGCCGATGAATGAGCATCACCCGCTGGACCATGAGACGCAGAGGACGCGGCACAGCGAAGTGGGGCGGAGGCGGAACCTGCTACAGGCTCGAACAAGGCAATGGAGGAATCGGGCGCAACTCCAGTGACGCCGGGAGCGGAGCAAGCAACTAGCGGCGGTAGTGCTGCAGATCCGTCAACATCGAGCTACAAAGACGCAGTGCGCAAATGGGGAGAACAGCTAAGTCCCAGCGAGCGCCAGCGCGGGTGGGTGCAGGTAGCTACTCGACCGTGGAAGGCAAAGCCGGACAACGATCTACGCCCGGTGATCTTGCTGTAGGAAGAAGCACTCGCGGTGTGGTTGATGGGAAGGATCGTGCTCGCCGAACCACCTGGCTTCCTCACGTGCACACACACACACCCGCGTTATGCGGGTGGCGATGCTCCAGTTCTTCGAGTCGTACCTCGAGGAACGAGTGGTTGTTGTCATCCCTCCACTCGTGAGCATGCCGTGCTACATCGTGGAGAAGACGCTTCTTATACAGCTATTAGAGGACCGAGAAGGAAACCCGACAGTAGCGAGGGTCACACGTGAGCTTGTGCGAATCGCAAAGCAAACGTGCTACGATGCAGCGACGCGTCGCACATTCGTTCTCGCCGACCGAGCAGCTGCAGCTGGCTGGCATACCAAGGCGATCGAGTATCGAGGCACCCAGCTTCAACTCCTCTGCCCGGCAATCATGGAGTGGAAAGACTCGCTTCTCGTCTCCCCTGCTTGTCGATCCCTTGAAAGAGAGCAACTCCAATACCAGGTTCGAGTACTTCCAGCTGGCGCCTCCGCGGGCACGGTCGAAGCAGAGCTGGCGGAAAGCGTCGACTGTGCCGTGCTCTCAGTGACTCGCGCGCCCTGCAAAGGTGCAGCAGTATACGACTCGAACTTTTTTACTCGCGACGTTCGACGCTGATGTCTTCCCGGCGCAGCTCAGTCTCGTCACACACATAGAGGCATCTGGCGTTTCGATTCTCTTCCACCATTTTCGGCACTTCCAGCGTGTCCCGTGTTTTAGGTGCTTCGCTCCGCATCATTCGATTGAATGATGCGCTGAGAAGAAAGGCGACGTGCTGATTGAACACCACCGATCATTTGGGGCACCTACCCACTCGACGCGGCTAGTAGATGAACTAACGCCCAAGCACCTCGACGTCAAAAGCCGGCTCGAGCACGTGAAGGAGATCGCTGACGGACTGGCCGCCACGTCGACTCGGCTGCAGGCTGCCGCGCGCAAATCCCAAATTCTCTTGCGCGTGGAAGCTGCGCGGTCGGCTCCGCCCGTCTCGGACGGACCAGAGAAGATGCACTGAATACCCGCCAAGAACCATGGAGCGCAGCAGAGGTGCAGCTTAAACGGAGATGGCGAACAAAAGAACACGGAAGAGGATTAAAGCAATGGCGGCTGGTTCGATCCTGGCAAGCAAAGAAGTCCAAAAAGCTGCAGAAGGACGGAGACAAGGTACTCCAGGCACAAAAGGGAAACGCCATCATGACTGCAACGATGCCAAAGTCCGCAAGCATGAGCAAAACGCCGATGGCATAGAATAAAGTGCAGAGTGAGTGCTAGAACAACGTGGAGAACAAGAAGCAGGCCACGGCCAAACCAAAGAACAAGTCCGCGAGCTCGACCCATAGCCAGGGCAAGCAGCAGACGACAAACAAACGAGCAACCACGCTCTCTCATGCCGAGGCGCTCGCGAAACTCGACAACCTACGGAGTGGAGGAAGCGCGTAACCTGATAAAACCAGCGAAGAGGACAAACAGACCGACGACGTTGGTGACGGCGGGGCGACTGTAGCAATTACCTATACTCCAGGGAGGGACAAGAGACAAAGCTCTGGATGGACGCGCTGATCACTCAGGCCCATCAGACGAAGCTGCACGCATCCACCGCGAGGGCGCTGCATCACGAGGCGCACGGTCGAGTACTTGAACGCGAGATCATGCGTGAAGGCATTGAGTAAGGTGAAAAGCCCGGCAGATTAAAGGCATGCTTTGCCAAACGACGCGGAGATGGCAAGCATGGAGCATGACTTCCGTACAGCTGACGCCGGCGCGAGAGACGCGGCTGCAGCAGCTGGTAAGGCCGAGAGAGTACACGCAGCACTCGCAAAGAAGCTTGCAAAGCTGATCGCAAAAGAGACGTCTTTAACGGCGTAGCTGCCGCCGATCGACAAGGCAGAACAAGAGAACCAAAGCGCAACGCCGGACGCCGAAGCAGGAAGAACTCCGAAAGAAGAGCCAGAACACTATTCATGGGCTCCTCTCGTCGTACGTTTTGAAGAATCGAAAAGGAGAAAAGTCACCGGCGCAGCCGGAACCGCTCAAACCTGCCAAAGCCACAGTGCTGACGCACGAGCCAGAGTCTCCGCCCGACAGCGAGGAGACCAACTCCACCGACGAGGACGTGCACGCGCCCGGTGTAACCATGATCGGCAGCGGTGTATCTTTTAGTGATACAATGCGACTCGACGAGCTGGGTGACGGCGCGGTTACGCCGCCGATGGGAGCACCACGCATCCCGATTCCGGCAGAACTGGCCAAGGCCATCGCTGACGCGCTCAAACAAGCGCGCACGGATGGTGCTGAAGATGACAGAGCGAAAATACACGACGCATGAATGCGACCGCAGTTGTCTGACTCCATCCTCGAGGCACGCGACAGCGCAGTGTCGCGCAAACAGTGATCAGGCCGCTACTCTCTCCGGTATCCTGCCGCACAAGCGTCGAGCCGAGGCCCCATCCACACAGATTGAGCTACCGACACGCGAGATCGAAAACAGGGCGAAGCGACTCGTGGCATCTATTGATGTCCTACGCACGCTGAAGCAAGCAGAAAGGGATGAGCGTAAGCGACGGCAAGACGCAAACATCCATGTGGTCGAGAAATGGAGGCGTGCGAACCCAAGTACCAAGAAGCGGCCAACTCCAGCAACCGGCGATCTTTAGAAGTGAAGCCAGACGCATGCGGACGCATTCGCTGAGGTCATGCGCAGCCTCTAGTACCTTCTGGCAGCGATACGCTCGATCGACTATAAGACACTATGCAAAATCAGGCATGAAGTCGGCAGGCAAGCACAGCTTCAGCCCATGAGCTATCACGCGACAGACGACTCTCTACCGCCGGCAGTACGTAGACTCTGCCGCGATCAAGTATGAGACGCAACTGCGATGCCGCAAGGTCCGACGCGTTGGGCCATCCCGGACAGCGTTGAGTGGTGGAAACGCCTTGAAAACCACGACAAGACGCTGCTCGCGGCCCTCACTTATTTGCACCTAGATCCTGATCAATGGACGGTACTGAACATCGCCAGCCTCGTGATGCCGTCGCGGTTTGTGCCCGAGGAAGTGACTGGTATCGTGCTACCGGAGACTAAAGCCGACGTGTGGCAGAAAGACCCAGAAGTGGGGGCTCTCGTCGCGGATGTGACGAAGACACGGTCGTGGGCCCGGCCACTCACGTTGTGTGAAGTTGGCAGCGACAAGGCCGCGCCTCGCTATTAAGGGCTTTACGGGCACAAACGCGAGTCCGCTCGTCGGAAGCGTCTTGCAACAGACAGTCCGACAACGCAAGCACACTCGCATCAGTCGCAGAGATTTGACATGTGGCCTGGTTCACACAGAACGTATGCGGCATCGGGGCGGAATCAACAAGACAAGTCGAGTGGTTCTCCCACTTTCCGCAGCACCAAGAACCGAGGCAACTCGACATGTCTGCTTACAGGAGACGCGTGTGCCGGCGGAAAACATGGGCGAGATCGAGAATAGATACTGCGTCCCGTGGGGCTACAAGGGGGCTGGACGTCGGCTGTCGGCATGGAGCCCAAGTGCGGGGCGCTCGGGCGAATTCATGATCCTGCTGAACCCGTAAAGCATGATTACACAGCTCACGCCGGTCCGAGAGTCCGACTGGACAACGCATTGGATGGCCGTCAGGTTATTCGTCCACAGCGCTGAGATCGTGATTGTCAATTGTTAAGCGCCGACCCAACTGGCGAAGCGAGAAGCGCTATTTGACATGCTGCGTGAATTGCTCGCCGACGAACCAGGGCCGGTCTTCCTCGGGGGTGACTTTAATTGCACACTCAACCCTGTGGTCGATCGATCGCACCCTTCGAGCAGCCGCTCGCAGGACTCCAAAGCTCTCCGGCTGCTGCTCCGGGAGCGTACTCTCGTCGATCCCCAGCAGGGCGAAGCCGAGAGAGCGTGGAAGTAACAGGAGGTGCACGAATTCCACGCGCGAATCACACCTACCAATACACGCGCCCAGTGGTTGCAGCGCAAGCAGTCGCTTAGACCGTTGGTACTGCAGCAAGGAGTGGGAGGATTGGATTCTGCTCGTTACCACCTCTGTGCCGGAACCGTTCACGGACCATGACGGAGTGGAGTCTGAGTTCGATGGTATAGAGTCTGCTTTCAGCGACCCAACGACTTGCGCGAAGGCGTCGGTTTTGTGGTGGGACGATAAGAGGACCAGTCTTCGCATATCGTATTTAGCTGCAAAGAACGATGCAAGGGGAAAAGCGGCAGCAGGGTACCGACATAAGCTTGAGCGCCTCACTATCAAGCTCAAGGACGATCTGCTCGAAGCGCGCAACCAGACCACAAAAAAAAAGCTCCACACGAGCGACGAGCGAGTGCAGTCGCTGCAAAGAGCGGTCGCCAATTGCAGAGCCAAATGGCAAACGTCGAAGCGGAGGAGACTGGTGCGGAGCCACACTTACCACTCGGCACGCTCGCCACGAGCGTTCTACCAGAGGGTGTCGAACAAGTTCCTCGACAACACGGTATATTCTTCCGGTGGACGGGCGTGGCATGGTCCCACTCGCTCTAGAGAGCTGGCCGAGGACATGCGTGTTATCCGGCAAGCCGTCATGCAGCCCGAAGCAGAAAGCCGCAAGATTGACGATTTCATCCGCTCACTGCCACCACGAGCGCCGGTTCCCGAGCGTCAGCGACGGAACTGCGTGTAGACAGAGCTCGAGGTACAGAAGTCGATCCGCAAGTGCTAACGCGGCAAAACGTGTGGCTCGACGAGCTGGGCAACGACTGGTACCGCGATCATATCGAGGACCTTGTCCCTCTGCTCACACGGGTGTTCAACCGGTGGACCGAGGGCGAGTCGGTGCCGAGGTCGTTCGGTGATTCGGGGACTGGCACGTTTCAGGCATCAAGAAGAAGATGAACACCATCCTCGACCTTTTTTGTGGCGGGGAGAATCACTGCTAGAGAGAAAGAGAACCTTCCTCAGGGAATCGCAGTGCTACTCGACTTCGAGAAGGCATAAGACTCTCTCAGCCGGCTTTTCCTCTTCGCAGAGCTGCGGTTCCTGGGATTCCCCGACAATTTTGTGCGGCTTGGGTGTCGTGAAGGAACTTAACATTAATTGTTTCCACTCAAATTACAACACAAGAAGGTAATAAATCTGTCCTTCTTGCTTAAATTCCCAGGCTCTTAATACTAACGTCCGAACCAAAAAATAACCAAACACGTTATGGACACACTTCCCAAAAAGTCTCAGGCTGCACTCCCAACTCTAGCTGGCCCCAGATAACTGTTGCCTCTCTCACTTAGACATTCACTTAAAGACCTTTTTGTATTAAACTTGATTTCAGCATGGGAATAGCAAGGAAAGATTGCTGGAAAGTTGCAAACTACTGTTGTGTTACAAGGGAAACTCGAATCTATTAAGTATTACCAAATCCTATATCTAAGTCAACCACTTCTCTTACCTACTCCTTCTTTGTTACTTCAGTGCTGACTCCAATACTTGACAGTTACTTCTGAGACCCTCCATAATCCGACTGGTCGTGAGACGGCCTGCGCGAGACGGCCACACAAGGTCGCATTTGATTAGTTGAAAATCATCACCAAAACTTCAATATCACACCAATCATACTCAGACCCTCCATAATCCGATCTGTCGTGAGATGGCCGGCGCAAGACGGCCGCCCAGAGTTGCATCGGACTGGTCAAAAATATTCACCTAAAACTCCAATACATGACAATTGTTTCTGTACTGTTGCAGGTGCGTATACGCACGGTGCGGCTAGCGCACAGAGGAAGACTTTCCTAAAGCGGCGATACGCCGCTACTTAGCCGATACGCCCTTACAAAAGGGCTTAGTAAGAGATCGCTCTCTTACTCGGGGACAATATTTCCCTTGGTTTACTAGTTAGTATAAACTAACGCCTTGATACAAGGCTCCCTTAATAAGGGGGTAGTTAAGTGAAGGTATTCCCTTTCACTACAACACTCACTGCGCGCACGACCGGTCGAGGTCGTGCGCCTAGCAGTCTCTAGATTGAAATGTAAACTGATGTATACTTAATATATAATTATCCTAATTTAATTAAGCGAATGTAAACTATATGTAATACTAAGTAGAACTTACTCAATTCGTACCTAGCCGAAATGTAATACACACCACCTGTTTACCAACACGTGGCAGGCTGCCACGCCTCCACCAAGGGCTCCTGCCCTAATTGGTTAAAATAACCATTAAGTCCAAACCTTTCGGACCGGTCAATACTGACCTCAACCGTAGTGTACTCACGTACACAACATAACTAAATGTAACCAAATGTAACTTTGTTACATCCTCCCCCATCAAGACTATTGCTTACGCAATAAATCAATTATAGTTGGAGAACTCCTTGCCAGAACTTCTGACTTACCATGAACACCTTTAGTGGTGCTGAGGATTCTCCTAGAGAAGAGGAGGTAGACTATTCCGATTACTCGGAGGTGGATGCCCTTGGTGATATCTACCCAAAGGCTGACCGCTCCGACAACGCCAAACGGCTATGTCGGGAGCCCAATCCGTTCCTTACATGTGGGGAAAATGCACTAGCTATTGCGCCACCCCTACAAATGTCGGATGATATATCCGGATCGCCGGAGGCGATCATCTCCAATGAGTTGGTTGCGGCTCAAGAAGTTCAACTTGCCGCACAGGCACGAAAGGCTGCGTTGCGCGCCCCCAAACGCCCGCCACGGGCTGCATATGAGTTTGAGGGGTCCTCATGACCTCCCAAAGTGGGCTAGGACTATGGTAAGGAATGGTTTAGCATTCTATACTCCTGGCCCTGCGGCTGAAGAGCCGTATCAATGCGAACGCCGGAAGAAACTCCGGGAACAACTTCTCGCGTAGAAGCAGTTCACTAGCGTCTCATACCGATAGCGCCTCGACAGACAGGCACAGGGTGTCCCTGTTGAGAACCTCCACGAGGTTCCTATCGTTCTTTCTCCGGGAGAAAATGCCGAAGATGCAGAAAAGAAATTCCGCGCTTGGGCGGAAGGGGAGAAACTCCTCCCTAGCCTTACTCAGCTTCACGACAGCTATTCCCCCCGTGACGTTCGGGTGGAGAGGGCGTTGCGCATGGCGTTTGACCGAGCCAAAGTGATGGGGCTATTACGTGCCCCTTATCGCACGCGCTATGCCAGCGCTCCTACCCCCAACGCGATGACAAAGAACAGTGTGAACGCCACATATTCCTCCGGCGAACTCCCACTTATTGGGAGTGAAGGGGCTTCCCATGACCCTCTGGTCGTTGACCTACAGCGGGATTCTCCCGCTCAAAAGCGTCAACTACGTCGCGGCAGTCCTGCCG
The DNA here is from genome assembly GCA_026184515.1 of Peronosclerospora sorghi. Taxonomy (NCBI): domain Eukaryota; phylum Oomycota; class Peronosporomycetes; order Peronosporales; family Peronosporaceae; genus Peronosclerospora; species Peronosclerospora sorghi. Next base: position 8,799,359 of record CM047590.1, read on the forward strand.
TAGGGGAGTCTCGGACTCCCACGAACTCTATGAATGTGGATAACCCCTCCACTTCACCAGATATTGGCTTAGACCCCGATGATGGCGTTGCGCCATCAGACGCTTCACATGGTAATGTGGAGTACCCTCTGTATCGAGAATTGGAGGAGGAGGTCGCGCAATCGCGACGTGAGATTCACTAGCGCTGTGATCGACACAGCCATCGCCTCCACGATGTCCACGAGGGGCTCAGCGATGAGTGGGATGCAATTGAACGTTTCGAGAGCGGCTTGACTCTCTCGAGTCGACCGTTGCGGAGCTTCGTGGTCGTATTTTGGCCCTGTCGGCTTCCTCCGCCCTGCCGTGTCCTACGTCTCTTATGGCTACTCGCCTTTCCAACCCCCTCCAAGAGGGGACCCGCCTCCGGGTTCTGGTATGGCTTAAGCATAAATACATAGAAGGTTGGATGCGTACGCATCGCCTTTGGAATATCCAAGGTGTACGCCAAGCCCTTTCGGGCTAGCACCTTGGATGGCCCCACAAACGTGGGGCGCAATTTGTTTCTTAACACATTCGAAACTGCATGTGTAGGAAGGTTTTTAGAGTTTAATAAAACACTTTCTCCTACTTTGTACGCCCTTTTGTTACACCGACCCTTGCGGTGGGACTGTTCCTTTTTCTTGTCTTGGATTTCCGCCATGGCATCGCAAACGTGTCGTAATACACTAAGGCGCGTCGATTAAAACTTATCGATGTGCTTGCGCACAGATACATGGCTGACATCGGGTAATCCCCCCCTCAAGCCCTGGGCAACACACACGTGACGTCAACGGACCCTCGGATTCACTAATCCGTTCACGTAAAACGGGGCAAACCCCGTAGATGCACGTACCGAATTGTTGATAGCAAATTCAACCATCGGAAGCATCTCACTCCAAATCTTTGGAGAATCCGGACATAAACTCCGGAGAATATCCTCCACAACGCGATTAACGCGTTCCGTCTGACCGTCCGTCTGCGGATGATCCGCAGTGGACATGAGGAGCTTGGTGCCTAGCACCTTAAACAACGCTCCCCAGAATTATCCCGTAAAACGGGGATCCCGATCCGACACAACGGAATCGGGTAGACCATGCTTCTCGAAAGAAACGGTCTAGGAACACTTTCGATTTTCCTTGACCATCTATGGACTCTGGCACCGCCACCAGGTGATCCATCTTGCTCAAACGGTCTACAAAGACCAATATGATGGTGTTCCCGGCCTTATCCTTCGGAAAACCGAAGATAAAATCCATGCTAATGGATTTCCAACACTCCGTAGGAACGGGTAAGCTCGCCAAAGGCGCTGCTGAATCTGCAGAGGGTTTGACCCTCTGACACGTCTCACAGGTGCGAATATACGCACCGACCCACTTACATATCTTGGGCCACCAATAAAAAGCGCGTAAAGCGCTGTAGGTCTTATCCCGAACTAAATGAACCCCGGTAGGGGCGTCATGTGCCTCAAAGAAGACTCTGTACTTTAGTTCCTCATCATGTGGAACAACCACCCGCGGAGTGTCCTCCGCGCTCGTGCTATAATATAGCAAACCGTCACATTAACTGTAACGGTGTAACCGAGCTCTAGCTCGACTTGACAGGGTAGGCTCAGACGAGCCAAGACCCTTGTCACCCAATGCGCTAATAAGCGCCGTGCATTGTGGGTCTTTCCCAAACGCCTGGAGTAAGATATCCACAGACGAGGTGATGAATGTCGCGTGAGCGAGCTCGTAATCGGGACGACGCGACAACTCGTCTGCAAGCACATTCTTTTTGCTAGGTTTATGCTGAACCTCAAAGTTATACTCCGCAAAGAAGGAGAGCCAACAAGCCATCCGTTGCGATAGATAAGGCTACTTTGTCGCTGTCCGTAAGGACGCGTGGTCTGTATAAACCACGAACGGCTTTGAGACGAGTAAGTGAACCCTAAATTTGACAAGAGCATACTTCATTGCAAGTAGATCCTTGTCATGAACGGGATGATTCCGTTGCAGCTTTAAGCTGCCTCGACCCAAACGCGATGACGCGTTCCCTTCCTGCATCGTCTGCTTGTAACAAAGCACATTCCATTGTGAAATCGGAGGCGTCGCAGACGACACTAAATGGTTTCCCAGAGTCTGGGAGAGCAAGAACGGGAGCTTTTAACAAGCTCCCCTTAACCGCTTCAAAAGAGTTTTGGTGTTCAGTTTCCCAACACCAATCAACATCCTTCTTAAGAAGGTCGGTCAATGGCTTCGCCATTTCAGCGTAGTTCTCGCTGTACTTGTGGATATAGTTGGCTAATCCAAGCCACTTCCGTAAATATCTAAGATTTACAGGAGAAGGCCACTCCACAATGGCTTTCACCTTCGCGGGATCCGCCGCACTCCATCCTTACCGATGAAGCATCCGAGGAAAGGAATTTCCTCAGCACCAAAGATACACTTGGATGCGTTTGCATATAACTTATGCTCTCGAAAACATTCGAACACCGCTCGAAGATGTATTAGGTGCGTCTGAACATCAGACGAGTCGCCTTCCGCGCGACTATGAACGAATATATCGTCGAAGTACGTCTGAGAGTACTTTCTATTAGGGCGGAAGAGTTGAGTCACCAAGCGATTAAAATTCGCTGGTGCATTTGAAAGCCCCTGTGGCATAACAATCCACTACCACAGCATGCCACTTGGCGTGCTGACCGCTGTAAGCGGAATATCGGATACTCGCATGAGCACCTGATAGTACCCGTCCACCAGATCTAAGGCGCTGTAAACAGTACAGCTTGCCATATTGTTCTGGAGGACATCCTTCCGAGGAATCGGAGTTTGCTTGGGTACGGTAGCTGCATTCAGCTTATTGTACTCATGCATAAGGCGCCACTTTCCGTTCGGTTTACGAACACAAAAAGTGGGAGATGAGTGGGGAGACTTTCTCTCCCGTACCATCCCTGCCTCTTCGTTCCCCTTGAAGAATGCTTCGATGACGTCGCATTGCTCCTTGGGGAGAGTCCACTGCCTATGACGCAGTATTTGGTTCCAGGAACTAAATCAATTTCATGTCGGACTCCCCGATCCGTTGGTAACCCCATCGGCGGGTTGTCACTAATGACATATCCGAATTCCTTAAATAAGGAATGGTAAGGGTCCTCAGGATCCGCAAGGATCTTGAGGCCGCTTCGGGCATTCAATGCCTGTTTGGTTTGCACCAAACCTGACTAGTCCATCGTGTATGATGAGTTCAACTACTCTTCCGGACGCAACACGACTATCTCGTCGAGTTCACGTGCTTTTACAGCAGTCTCAAACTCGTTGAAGGACATCTCCTCCAACGACAACAGTTCGCCTACCCCAGACAACCGTTCTAGGCTTACGCCTTCTGTGACAACACCTGTCACACTATTCAGCATCTGATAGGACTGCTGACTACTGGCCTCGGGACTCATCCCGGGACCCAGATGGGGGGAGTCAGTTGCCCCATCTATTGGAAGCGCATCGCGACTATCAACAGAGGTATCTACCTCTACCACCGGTGACTCGCCGGTCTCACCTAATAAGGCGTGGTCGCAATCATTTCCGACGTGCGAAAGAGACGAACTACGGGTCACTTCGCTTTGAAGCGCCTTGCGCTTAGCCACAGGGGTCTCTACCCCTACCACTGGAGTCGCAATATTCTCGCCTAACATGGCGTGGTCGGGAACCCCGACCTGCAGAAGAGACAAACCTCGTGTCTCTTCTCTAGGAAGCGCCTCACTCTTATCCTCAGAGGAATCCACCTCTACCACTGGTGACTCACCAGTCTCGCCTATAACGACGTGGGGATTAACCACCGAATCCCCCTCGTCAAGGAACACTTCCTTGAACTCATTGGGACTGATCATCTCGGATATCCCAAACTCTGGAATCTCTCAACAGAATCGCTTTTGCGATCGAGAAAAGGTGGGTTCATGAATCGCCAATGCTTCACCCGACCGCGGGTGCGTTGAGCCAATGGACTTAGACTTCCAGTCTATCCATGGCTCGTGGCGTTCCAGCCACTTCATGCCCAGAATGAGGTCATACCTCGAGTACAAATCGAGGACTAGGCAACGTTCTAAGCTGTCAAAGTCTGCAAACTTCAGCTTAAGGTCAATCGAGACCTTGGGTACAGAAACCTGTACACCCGTGGCTAGACGGACCGTGACAACGTCATGAGAACGTGCCTCTAGGGCCTCGGCATACAGCCGACTCTTCTCTACAGAAGCCCGTCTGAGATAATTGTTAGACGCTCCAGAGTCTATCAAGACTCTCCAAGGCTTATCAAAGCCTTTCACGTCTGCAAGGACGACCAGCAAACCTGGCTGTTACACCAACTCGGTACTAGCAAGCACCGTTTACCTCGGGGCTTTGTGTTGTCGTCCCCTACCCTAGGGATT
>CM047590.1:8803866-8816587 GCA_026184515.1 Peronosclerospora sorghi
ACCGTTTACCTCGGGGCTTTGTGTTGTCGTCCCCTACCCTAGGGATTTCCAGCACTGAGGGATCCCCCAGTAGGGCGCCCCGCACCTAATGGGAGCCGTCGTTTCCCGACGGCTTGGGAAAAGCCTTTTTCCCTGCTCTCGGCCCCTTATAGCGAGTATCTCGCTAGGGATTTTGTGGACATCTGTTCCGCAGATGATCCGTGCTTCCACACAGGAAGCATCTTAGCGTCCCATTCCGCTGCATCATTTCAAGGAGCTCCGCTTCGAAGCCCTGCGGGAAGGAGTCAGAGTGACTCCTAGCGGGAGGTTTCTCTTCCGCTTCGACCTGACTCATGTCCATGGGATCCGGACCCACTTTAGAGGAACGAAGGTTCCTCTCAGCGTTAAACGCCATCTTAAACGCCTCCCCCAGGGATTGGGGTCGGCATCGGAACATCTCCGAATGTTCTGGCCCTTCTTTCAGGCCTCCCATGAACACGGGATTGGACACATCGTCCGAGTACGCTTTCGCGTACATCCCTGCCAGCAGGGTCTTGAGTTCTTGGATATATGTTTTCAAGTCCCTAGTGCCCTGACGGCACCTCAGAAACGCCAGCTGATTTTGACTGGAAAACCAGATCAGGTGTGGCATACATGTCCATAAGCTTTTGCTTAAGTACTTCCCAGTTCGGGAACACGTCCGTAACCGAATCCGGACACGTAAACGCCCATGTACGGGCTTTACCCATAAGATCGGTTAGTGCAAGTCCCACTTGCAAGTGATCCTCGATCACATTCGCTGTGGCGAAGGCCGTTTCAACCTTGCGAAGCCACACATGAAGGTTATCACCTTTTTCACCGGTGAATTCCTTTATCTTAAAGGATAACGGAGGGCGCACCCCCGTAGACACAGGATGATTTCCGTACAAACTCGCCTCATGGGCGAGGAGGGAGTTAACCCTCTCGCGCACGGCATCAAAGCCTTGCCCCACTAGGTGGCGCATGCCAACCGAATCCAGTATGGGTACTATCCTCTTAAAGGCTTCCTGTTTGACGGAGGTTAACTTAGCCCAATCGTCCTGTTTCATCCTTTGCAGAGGATGTTGTCGTCCACCAACACAGCTGTTGGATTGACAACGAGTGCTACCAGATGTTGCAGGTGCGTATACGCACGGTGCGGCTAGATCACAGAGGAAGACTTTCCTAAAGCGGCGATACGCCGCTACTTAGCCGATACGCCCTTACAAAAGGGCTTAGTAAGAGATCGCTCTCTTACTCGGGGCCAATATTTCCCTTGGTTTACTAGTTAGTATAAACTAACGCCTTGATACAAGGCTCCCTAAATAAGGGGGTAGTTAAGTGAAGGTATTCCCTTTCACTACAACACTCACTGCGCGCACGACCGGTCGAGGTCGTGCGCCTAGCAGTCATTAGAGTGAAATATAAACTGATGTATATTTTATATATAATTAGCCTAATTTAATTAAACTAATGTAAACTATATGTAATACTAAGTAGAACTTACTCAATTCGTACCTAGCCGAAATGTAATGTACACCACCTGTGTACCAACACGTGGAAGTCTGCCAAGCCTCCACCAAGGGCTCTTGCCCTGATTGGTTAAAATACCCAAGAAGTCCAACCGGTGAATACTGACCTCAACCGTAGTGTACTTATGTACACAACATACCCAAATGTAACCAAATGTAACCCTGTTACATGTCCCTGTCAAAACCTGAATCACATTAGTGTCATCCATAATTGAGACCAAAATGCTACTTCACCACATGTGGGAATCCTGCACGAGAACACGAGATGCCGCCTCACAGTGAACAGATACCTGTCGAGTTGGCTCTGCGTCACGTGTGGCATTCGGCAAGGCTGCCCACTCGCACCGCTGCTCTTCATCTTGGCATTTGAGCTACTCTACGAGAAGATCGAGAATACGACAGCGCTAGAAGGTGTAATCCTCAGTACCCGATCCAAACAGATCAAAAGGAAGATCTATGGGTACGCCGACGATACGGCTGTTTACGTCCGGTCTCCACAGACAGTCAGCAGATTGTCTGAAATCCTAGCACAGTTCGGCACGGCTTCCGGACTCCGAGTCAACGCCAGCAAGTCCATGGCTTTTCCGCTCCGCAGCGGTGCCGTCATTGATCCCGCATATCTTGGTAAAGTGAAGCTCTTGCGCGACGGCAAGCACTGCAGGTACATCGGTATTCAAGTCAGCGTTGGTGACGCGACGAATGCCAAATTGGAAGCGTGTATCAGCTCGATCAACGCGAGATTGCACCTTTGCGGGACAAAACTAACACAGTAGGGAAACGAGCCGCACTGGCTGCAGCGGTCATAGTACCAAAGATCGTCTTCGTTGCCAGACACGTCTGTCCACCTACAGCAACCGTTGACAGATTACAGAAACTGGTCAAACGCTTTGTCTGGGGCAAACGAGATGGCAAGAAGGTCCGAGCTTGGATTGGCGAGATGCAGGACGAGCTACCCGTACTTGAAGGCGCGATTGTAGTTCCGAATATTCTAGCGGAAGTTCTCACCATGGAGGCAATGGCAGTTGGATGGTGGGCTTCGGGATCGACAGGGGCCGGGCGGACCATTGGCGACATCATAATGGCAGGGCGGCAGGGCACTGACGTCTATCTCACCATAGGTTCGATACAACGGCGAAAGACGCGAACTACTACTACTTGACGATGTGGGCATCCGGAGCAGCAGTCGTGCGGTCCGTTCACGGCGGAACACTCTCGGCAGCGGAGCATCGGCTTGTGCGGGACGCCCGTGAGGCAATGCGAACCAGTCTCAGCAATGCGCGGTGGCATGATGGAGAGGTGGTATACAGCATCGATACCACCATGATGAAGAGGGTGGCGGATCTGGTGCGGCGATGGGCGGATCACAGGGGAGCCTATTGCAACGAATGACTCCGGAACGCGACACTGGATACCGAGAACTGGCTACACAACAGCCATGGAGCTCTGTTTAAAGTTGGAGACTTTGCACGAGAGATAGACCGTCGGCGAACTCTCGGAGATGTTATCGAGCGGTCGTGGAGCAGGAGAGGCGAGATCACGTTCCAGATGCGCGAGTGTCCGGATCCACGGCCGTCGCCTCGAGGGCCAGCGAAGAGCGCCTTTGTGAAACACTCTTGATCAACTTTCCGCAGCTTCTCTACCGTCCGCACATAACGTTACTGATACCGGTAAATGTGGAGTTGTAGCAGCACCACCTTGGATCCTACAGACTACGGGGGCAGCATCATCTACTCAGACGCTCTACATCAACTTGATCTGTGGTGAAGTGCTATTAAAAAATTTTGACTATTGTGGACCAGTGTACCAGTTGTAAAGTTGGAGCGATCGGGTGGCTAATAGGACGGAGTGTTTTGGGCCAAAAAGATAAAGGTAAGTCACACGGTTTTGCATGTAGTTTACATATTGGATTTTAATTGCTTATTAAATATAGTGTTTGTATTACATTGGGTTGCATAAGTCGCCGCTCCGCAGGAGTCATTGGGAACAGAGGGCTAACACGGTCCCCTCTTGCTCATTTAATCCCGGCCAGGACAGAGATCCACCGGAATCCAACGAGGGAAGCGCCCATTACGTTCACTCACCCCTCAACTCCCGCCACATTTGGAACGTGTTTCTTCTTTTTGTATTGGCTGGTTTACTCACTGCGATCTGCAGTCAAGTCCAAATATTCTATTGGCTGGGTTACTCACTGTGATCTGCAGTCAAGTCCCAAGATTCTATTGACTGGGTTACTGCTTTTCCAGTGAAGCCCCAGAAATTCTATTGGCTGGGTTACTCACTGCGTGCAGTCAAGCCCCAGATTTTACCCGCATTTGGAGTGATGATTTCCGTTCCATTTGCAGATATACTACATTGGATTATCTTTTCGTTGGATTTTTGGATCTAGTACCCCAAAAGTGGTACACCCATATCAGTACCTGCCAAGGTCTTCACTAAGCGACGGTCCACCGAGTGTGTAGCCACCCACACCAATGGGTACACAAGGTGAGACGCAAGACAAATCTGACTCGGCGTCCTGTAGTGCCGATAGGTCGCCCGATCGGCATCCAGGCGAAGATTCGCGGGGTACCAACCCCCCCCGTAAGTTGGTCGGCTGGGCGCGATGATGGTCAAGTTCCGGACACTTTGGTGTTCGATTTCTAACTAGCCTCCACCACAATAGTTTGCGTACCCGGAACATTTGGTGACCGTGGATATCACCGCGATATTGCGCAAAGTTTGGATTTTACAAGTTTTGATTTGTATACTCACTGAAGAGGACGCAAGGAACGCTTATCGCCTTTCGTACTATTGGTTGGAAAAGAATGGCGATTTTAGATCTGATCAAGGCGAGGATCAGATCGAAATTAATGAATTTACGACTCCCGATACCGCTCCTGGTGGAGACGATCGGCACGAAGAACGCTTATCGCCTCGTGTCGAGGTCGTGGAAAAGGATGGCGATGATCGATCTGGCCAGGTGGAGGACCAGATCGAGATTAACAAGTTTATTCCTCCCCATAAGGCTCCTATCGGAGCCGATCGGGACTATAGCAAGTCTTGCTATAGTTCTAGAAAGGATCAGGATTCTACACATAATCCCATGTATTTCGACGTAAAATTGCATGATGTGAAAAACACTATAGGGGAGGATTACCCCGATCCGCCCGTATTACCCATGAAAAAAACCAAGCAAAGTATCGCAATGCTTTCGGACGATGACGACTTGGAAGAAAAGTCTTCGATCGGTGATGGGGTTGTGGATGACAAAGATGTGACCAGGATGTACTACATCTACGAGTTGAAGAAACTCGTTCGCGAAAATGAGGTCATGCGAACTGTCAAAACCCTAATTCCGGATCGTCCACATGGGCCTACAACCGAACCGATCGACTCCGATCGGCCGCTGAAGCTGGTTAAGAATTTTCTGGCGATGCTAGCCGAGGTTGGGATGAAGTTGAAGAACGTTAATGGTGTTGGAAAGTTGTTTGAAATTGATACGTGGAAGTTAAAACAAGCTATGTCGGCTCTAAATGACCATTTGACGCCATTGGTGGGGGCGGTACGCCGCCCAACTCCCACAATCGAGCTGGAAGACCTAAATCTCGTGCGATCGCTTTCCAAACAGTCATCCTCTGATAATAGCTCGCTGTATGGGTCGCCACCCTCCTCCAAGTGCTCGTCTGAGTTGGAGGTCGGCGTGGAGATGACCATGGATCACGGTACCAGTCACACGGAACAAAAAAGGGACGTGCGGCAGCGTGGTGCGGCATGCCAGTCGGGTCCCCAGGGGCGCCCACAGGTATCGACACCCCCAAGACCGATCCAGGCACCTCGCCCGCGACGGAAGGAAACATGCAAGCCATGTTTGAAGCCATTATGAAGCGGTATGTCGAAAATCAAGGCCTATAGCCTCAGCGCCAGCGTGCACCAAGCCGATCGGTCCGGAAAAACGACGCGGTTTATGCGGACGTTGATATGTCGTTGGTAACATCAGTGGACAAGATGTTTGAAGGTGTTGGACCAGTTTTTAAAGCGAATCGCAAGTCGTATCCAGCCCGCCCTCGCCGATCAGCAAGTAGCAGCGACTTCGACATGGAGTCGACCAGCGAAATTAACGGTGACTACGGTGGTAAGGGCATAGGAAGGACGCGTAAGGCGAACTTAGCCTCGAAGAAGGCGTTTGATTTGAATTCTACGGCGATCCCAAAGATTCGCATGGCTGCAACCACATAGTTGAAGGACTTTACAGGCAAATATGCCGACGAAGAGCAATCCCGACCGTGGTTCAGCCGAACGAAGTCCGCCTTCCTCCTTGATCAGACGCCGAACAAAGAACGGTGTCTGATCTTCCGAGATCTGATGAAGGGACCGGCTGCAAATTGGATCCAACAGTTAATTCGGGATGTCCAGTCTGATTGGAACCTGCTATGTATGGAGATTGAAGGGCAGTACTGTCACTCCGGCTTTTCTACAGCTCGGAAGTATCACCACATGAGGCAAAAGGGCGATGAAACGCCGATCGAGTACCTCTATCAACTTAATGTGGCTGCGATGCGTGCGGGGATACCGATCAAGGAGATCGTTCCACCAACCAGCGCTGCCCAGGAACATGGGGGTCACTTTATCATCACACTGAACGATCAGGAGTTGGCCGATCAGCTGACCTACTGCGTCTCAAGGACGTGGGAGAAGTGGAGCAGAAACTACGTATTTTGCACCACTCCCGCAGTATGAGGACGAATGTTGCTGTCGGATCGAACCGATCCCTATCGAAGATGCAAGATGATCCCGTGAAGAGACCTGCAGCCGGCCCGAGTGATTAGAGCGATCGTGGATGATGTAAGGACCTGGTCAGAAGAGGGGAGCAGCGGTTGGTCTAGTTTGGAGTCAGACGAGGGAACAGTACCGTCACATTTTCGTCGCCCAGTCTTCACCAAGAGACCGACCAGTGTCAAGCCATGCCGAAAGGAAAGCGGCAAGAAACTGCAACAGTTCAGACCATAATTCGCCATACAAGAGGTGCACACACTGCGGGTCGACCAAACACGATGATCGGGGCTGCTGGCGAAGAATTACGTGTAAGAAATGTGAAAGACGCGGCCACCCCACCGATCACTGTTTGTTTGGATGCAAGGCATGTGGAGAAATCACGACGATGTACAGTGCAAGTTGGAGCGATTTTTTAACCAGATGCACAAGTGGTATGTTCCATACAAGCATGCGGGAATGTTGCCGCCCGATGTGGAGAAGATGTTAAACTAGGTCGCTCGCCAGGTTGGAATCTGGATCGAGCCGAGCGATCTAAGTTTAGCATCTATGCATATGTCGGAAGGGGCGGCAACTCAACGGTAAAAAAGACACGCGATGGGAATCATCTGATATACAGTCTTGCGAGTGATGAATATTGCCAATCGAAGGTCGTTATGCAGTTAGACCTGTTCCCTTGTGAGTCACGCGGTTACTGGAAATATCACGCTCCCGACAAATGGATCAAGCAGGCGTAAGAATACGGGAAAACCAACAATGAGAAGGCGACGATGTTGTTTGGATCTGGTGTAGAAGTCTCAATCATTGGCTCCACCTTTTCTCGTAAGGTCGGATGTCAGATTGACAATGCACAGAGGCGAGAATGCGTCGGAATCGGCGAAAATTCCTATATGGCCGAATAGACGACGCGTGCGAAGATCACTCTATACGGTTCATTGGTTTATTTCTTTAGCTCTTGGGTCGGTAAGCTGACCGGTCAAGACGCGCTCCTTTTCATGGACTTTATGTGCCGGCAGTCATACGCCTCGATCTGTCGCATGGAGTACTTACGCTTCCTGACGAAGTCCAGATCCAACTGGCTGGCCGACGCCCCTACACGGATCACGCACTGATATGGTAAGGTGGAGCCAAGATATCACCATTCCTGTGGGTCGATCGGCAGATATCTCGGTAGAGAAGGACTCCCGAACAAGGAAGTTATGGGTGACCAGGGGCGATCACTGGGTACCGACTTTTGTGGAAGGTGGAAGCCGAAGTAATAAATACGAGTTACTAACATCAGTAACAAACCGCTGATGTTAGGCAACGGTACGATCGTCGGTATGTGGCTAGCTGAAGGAAAAGTTCCGCGGAAGATGGGGTTTATTTCGATCGGATCGAGACGATATATTTAGTGGCAAAGCTTGGCGTGTAAAGCCACCACCGATCGGGTCGGCGGTGACAAGTCAGCCGAAGAAGACCCCTCACCTTGGACGGAAAGGCCGGGTCACGTAGCGACCAAGATGTGCCGAAGGTTATCAGCACAGTCACCCGATACAGTGGGATCACAGGCAGATGTGCCGAGAGTCGTTAATGCAGTTGTATCACAAGGTCGGGTGACAGTGGAACCGACGGCAAATGGGGACAATCGAAGTATCGCTGCAGACGAGTGTGATGGCGCATCCACCCAAGTCGTTACTACAGGAGGTCAGCCCGTCGATGAGGATCAGCATTGCCCGTTTGACAGGGGTGGACCGAATTAAGTCACCTCACCGGATGACCTGGTGTATATTCACGGGGGCGGAAAGGAGTGTGTTGAAGGATCGGGGAGCCATATGGCTACCCCACCTGAAGTGTCAACCGATCTCCTTGAAGAGACTATGGACAACCCGCAAGCCGCCGATACCCCCGATCAGACCGATCCGCTCAAGGAATTAATATGGGAGAAGAAATACGGGCTGATCGGGAAGGGTGCTGCTGATACCGACAGTGGTGATGTCAAGCCGACCGCCCATTTGGATGTCAGATCGGCCCAGAAGACGTGCTGTGGTCGAACACACCGGGAATATCCGATCCACTTGAAGGGTTGCGAAGAAGCAACTTGGATCAGTGAATCCGATATGGATTATGGAGCTCTGGTTAAGAAGCCCAAGCGAAATTAAATGAATCGGAATTGTTATCGAGCGACGCAGACTCACGAAGTGGAAAATCAAGATTTACAATAGCGCCGATCGGCAATACCGATCGGCACGAATTTGTGATGTTTTATTGTGATTACGCCTACGAGCTCAAGAAGTCTATACAGTGTTAATATGACTAAAATTATATCTTCCTACGTCGTCTAATGTACAAATTTGTACTTACATACCTAATGCTACCGTGAGTGGGCTGCTTTTTACCCTTTCACGCGTACCAGCGAATTGCTGTAAGCTTCGTCTCTGACAGTAAAGGCGGAGCGGAAAACATCTACAGGGAGCGTACAGTGAACAGCCATGTGTTGGCACGAATAAATGTTTCCATCGAGCAGGATCTTCGGATCTGGGCCAGTACCAGTTGGAGCGATGCTCGTTGCCTTCTATTGTACATCCTGCGCATGCACGCACGCAAGTGTGCACTAAAACTAGTGTATAAGATCCGTAGTGCAGGTTACAAAGGAAGATGCTGACGCTGACGAAACATAGCATCATTGCGCACTGTCCACAATAGGTGGAGCGTGATAAAACGTGTAATTTGCCACATATCACTCACCACGACAACATGATCAAACCAAGCTGGTATAACCGCCGGAGAACGGCCAAGAGCGATGCCGAGTAACGCTGGTGTGAATTCGAAGAAGCTTGACCGGTCTCAAAACAGGACAGCCCATAACTTAGCTGGTAGAATGCAGTCCAAAAAAAGATTTCGCTCTGTTTCCACCGCGCTGCACCCATTTCGCACACAACAAATGATGTTCGGGTGCGCCTTGCGAATAAATGAGAAACGCGAGCGCACTGGAAGTAGACGGAAAGCAAGTCTGAACTGCAGATCTTCGTAGGTGGGAAGCAATATCCGGAGAAGACATTGTGATCGAGCCATAAAATCTTGAATCTCGGTCATCGTGGATCTCTAGTCATGCAGCTGGATTGGGTTAGGCTTTGTGGGCGTTGGTTCCTTCCAGACAAGTAGAATGAGCTGATATCGGGGAACAGAGGGAACAGCTCATACGCGATCTCCGACCCGTACGCCAACGTATAACGCATTGGGGCACAGCCATCTCACACCAGAAGGCGGGAGTGGTGCATTGGAACATAAGTCCCAAAGCCTTTTGAAGACTTTTGTAGCTTCTTGGTGTAAGCGTTTGAGCCACTTGTACTGCTTGTACGCGGGGATCGACATGAGACGATAGTCAATATGGCTTCGTGCGAACACTTCAACATCTGGCCATTTCACCAGCAGCATTCAAGAAGTCTGCAAGACAACGAAGTTTGAAGGTCGTTGCGGTGTGCTGCCGAAACCGCGTTGAGGCTCTTCAACCATGCACAGACTACGTCTTTTTGTTTCCCAGCTGTTGAATCGGGTAGCAATTTCAAATTGGAAATCGGCGCCAGCGTGAAACCAGATCGGTTGGTTTAGCGCGTAGCAGATACGAGCAAGGGGGGAAAGATCTCGCCAGGTAAGTTCCCACTTAATCACATACCATAGCCGCCAGACCTGGCACCACCACTGGGACAGTACATTACACTTAAGCAAGGCGCCGTGACGCATGAGACTAACCGTGAGAAAGTCAAGAGGTTGCCAGGGACCCCATGTTGGCAGAACGAGAGACAATAGCACGACTCCCGGCGTGGTCCAGTTACGCTGGGTTGAGGCTGACACGAAAATGAATTGAAGAAGCACGTTTAGTTTTTGACGCTTGAGTGACGCTTCGATGCTGGGTATAGATAAAGCTACGCTCGGAGCGAGACTGGTACAAGAACTCCTTGGGAATCAGCTGGATGTGTTTGGCATTGCGTTCATAGCGGCGAGCAAGCACAAATCGGTTAAGTGTGGACTGCCATCGATTGACGATACATTGCGGAATAGTCACATGCACTGTGAAATGCCACAACCGAGAGAGAACCATCGTTGAGGCAATCAGCAGGCGTCCTCGCAATGTGCGGGCGCGGCAGAACCATTGAAGAAAGCCTTCATAAAATCGTCGGTCCAAGAACTACACAATGGCGTCTTAGACGGGATCCTGACCAAATAGAATACCCAAGAACTTAACCGAATGACCTCGTTGAAGTACTCGTACACCAGGAACGAAGGTAGGTGGGTCGGCTCTCCGGTTAAGTTGCATAAGAACGCATTTCAAAAGGTTGAGCTTGGCCCCGGATCCATCGCGGTACAGTTGAACCAGTTCAAGCTGTGCCTGGATACCAGATAACGAGCTGGAGAGCAACGTCGAATCATCAGCAAAGAACACTAGTTGCATTGTGGTCCTTGGTGATGCAGACTCCATGTTCTTCATGTTGGCTTAGTAGGTTCCCCAAGGGTTCAATTACCATGAGGAACAGTAGTGCTGAGAGTGGATCGCCTTGTTTGACTCCTTGCGTTGGAAAGATAGCTTGTTGGACGTGACCATTGAGCAACAAGTGTGCCTGTGGGCGAGTGTAAATCAAACCCAGTCGGAAAAGACGCCACCACATCCCATTCGGTCAAGTACTTGAAAGATAAAATTCCAGTTGACTCGGTCATACGCTTTCTCAAAGTCAAGAAACATGGCGAAAGCTTCCTCGTCGATTGCAGTCATGAGGTCTTGCATGTCAGCCATGAACCGCAATTGATGGTGGATTGACCGCCCTTTGACAAAAATTTTGACCCGGATTTATAAGCTTGGCGAGAAAAGGATGGAGGCGGTAGGTCAACACTTTTGACAACGCCTTCACGTCGACGCCTATGAGCGAGATCGGACCAAAATTGCTGGGATCGTCACGCGGGCCTTTCTTGTGTAACATGCACACAGCTGACTTGCGTTGTGAAGGGAGAAGCTCTCCGCGTAGCAGTTGGTAGTTGAACACGATGCTCAGACATTCGACCTGGTAGAAGCCAGCGGTGAGTCCGTCCATGCCAAGTGCAGAGCTGGCCTTCATGTGTTTAAGGGCGTCGGTTAGGTCGGCTGCAAAGATTGGAGCGTTTAGCAAATCTTGTTCGTTACAAGTCAACCGTTTATCGATCGTTTGTAGCAACTTTCGTTGACTTTCAAAATTAGCTTGTGGTGGTGGTCCAGCGAGACCCGTAAAGTCACCCATGATACCACCCCAATGGGTTAGAAAGCGCGCTGATATGTCTGCTGGGTTTCGCGAGATTTTGCCATCTGAAGTTCGAACTTCCTCGATACTAATTTTCCTAAGTGAAGGGTCAAGTGGACGGAAGAAGTACCTAGAGGAAGCCTCGGCATTCTGGACTTGAAAGTCAAAGGCTGCGTCTTGGTTTAAGCAACGAGATCGGTTCACACAATCGCGGTACGCGTTCAAAGTGGCATGAAAACTGTCTTGAAAAGCGGTGTCCCACTCGACACGATATCGTCTTGCTGCTTGGTCCAATGTAGCTTGTGCCGCTGTAATGGCGTCAGTATGTTGACCGCGCAGCTTGCGATGTAGGGCCTGTAGTTGTCGCCGCGTAGATTTCTTCCACTGTTCCCACACTTTGCCGGGGTTGGAAGCTTGTTGAAGGTCTTCGAGTACTTGCTGGGATTCTCCACGGACGGCCTCGACCACATCGGGATACTCAAGTAAATATTGTGGGAAGCGCCAGTAGACGTATCCATGTGGATGAGACATAGAACGTAAGGTCATAGTAAGTGCCAAGTGGTCACCAGCACCCTTGGGCTCGAAATATTTTGAGTCGCCGTATAGCGCGGCACAGAATTCTTCCGAAAGCAGAGCGTAGTCAAGTCTGTTAAGGCGCGGCTGGGGACCGGTGAATACACGTTCATCATGGTGGTGGATACGACAGGCATCAAAAATACCTAGTTGGCCGATCCAGCTCATGCATGCACTGCGACCTCGGCGTACAAGCAAGTGTGGCTGAGACGAGTCAATACAGGGGTTGAGAGGAGTGTTTAAGTCTCCGAGGACTATGTGTGTCGCATCGTCTTCAAAGAGATCCACGGAGAGATGGCTGAAAACCACTTCTTTTTCGTGGTCGTCCACTGGTGAGTATACGTTGTGAATGTACACGGGAGCACCGGTGACCACCAAATGAACGACTAGGTATCTTCCCGGGACAGTCAGCTAAAAGTCATGGCGGAGTACGGTGAGCACTCCTCCGGATCGGTGTGTCGTTTGAGAAGCACTGACCTCCCCAGGGTCACTGACGAACAGTCGGTGCTTGAAACGAGCTTGAAGGTTAAACTTGAAAGTGACAAGGTGGTAACAATCACGAAATTTGGTTTCTTGAACGCAAGAGAGACTGTGCTTGACCAGCAAGTGCTCAGCAATTAG
>CM047590.1:8825336-8889718 GCA_026184515.1 Peronosclerospora sorghi
AAAAAACTCGCTTACTCGAGGTCGCGGGGATAAACTGGGGATCGATGATCGCAGATCGCAGATCGCAGATCGATCTAGTTGATCTTTGCGTGAATCGACGAGATATCGGATGATCGCAGATCGATGATCAAGATCGATGATCAGATCGATGATCGCAGATCGATCTCGTTGATCTTGTACGAATTGGAGAGATTGCGGGTTGATAATCGCAGATCGCAGGTCGCAGATCGATGACCGCAGATCGATGACCACAGATGGACGGTGTCGATCTAGTAGTAATCAGCGAAGGGGTACTTGATCACGTGGCGGAAGTCTTCACCACTTGATCGCCGAGCCTCTTAAGCCTAGATCGATAAGGAAATACCCAATATATTATGTATTCCTAGCCTAAACTCAAAAGGAAGGGGGGCTATCTGCACCTTCTATGTGCAGATCGACGAATTTCACAAAATCTACCTAGTGTTCCCAAGGGGCCCTTAAAGCAGCCGAACTTCTAGGAGATAGATGCAAACCAATGGGGAAAGAGTTGAGAGCACTCGGATTGATCACGTTGCCAATAACCTTTCCAAACGAAGCCGCTGACACAGCGGGTGGAGTTGAGGGTGATTTCTGAAGAACCTTACGTCTGCCGGTGGTCCAAAAAGTGCACTACGTGCTTCCGGACGTGTAAGGGTGCGTATGCAAAAGAGAGGGAGGCGCAAGGTAATCACGCCGTCCCAATCGGTGATATTACTGATCGGACCCAAAATAAGAACTTTATTATTGCTTATATCCTAAAATAAACCAATTACCTAATATCGACCAATCAACTTTACCCATCCTGGTATGCTCCATCGACTAACCAACCTAAGATCTCATCCGCCTGTCGCTTGCCATCGTGTACTTGTACCTTGTGTCGCTTCTGATCCGGTTGGATCGTCCATGTCCGCGACAGTTGGCCTCAAAATCTTCGATACGCTTCCCCATATAGCCTTATTGCAGGCTATTAGACCAAGGGTGGAAGTTATCGTATCAGTGGATGATCCTTATCAGCTTTTTTCATACTCTTTTATTGATGAAAGGTTAAGATATCGGTTTCATAGTGGTACTCGTCGTCAAAAGATTACATGGGGATTGTTACAATCCATAGAACATTTTTTCGCAGTTCGAAAGTTACCACCTGCATTTCCTTGGATCACCATGAATGCAGAATTCATGAGCCATCCGAAGATTACGGGACTGTTGAAAGCATTCTATCCCTGCACTATTCGGGATATAGCAGCTACACACACAGGATCATTTGGATGCGATGAGGTTACATGATGTAGACGTTATTGACTGGACCAGACCAAATTATCGTTACCCTTATAAGGAAGCGGAAAATTGCAGGGAACCGAGTTGTATGGATTAGTGCTCAGGAATGGATGAAGGAAAACGACCACCAAGAATACAGACATAGAAACGTTTTCTAGATGGCAGTCGTTATGTACTTCTTGGATGAAATACATGCCGCCCTGATGAATGAAATACTGGAAACCAGTTCTGTCGTTAGAAAGTCAGTGCTAATAATTTCACTCTACCCGAAACAAGTCACAGAAGTACTGGCGGAGCTACGACATTTGAACTATATGCATGAGGATTGTATGGACATTGAGGTAGCTACTACTGATTCCAGTCTAGGTCGTGAGACTGATATTACTATTGTGTCGATGGTTCGGTCACATACGCTAGGATTCTTGAAAGGATATCCTTCAATATCTTTGGTGACACTCAGCAAAGCGCGTGATTATCTTTTCATAGTGGCTTTTCGCTATGTGTTCGAACAAGAAAGTACTTGGAATAAGATGATGCATGTATGCAAGGAAAGTGACGTCCCGTGTTTTGCCACAACTATGACTGACGATGCCGCGCGTGCGTATCTAAAATGGTGTTAAGAAGTTATGTGTGTGTCTTTTGCTCGCCTAAGCTGAAGTTACGCAAGGGGCGGTTGTGGTGAAGTGATTTTTCAGTTCTCAGTTATGCAAAAGAAGGACATGAGTCATGTATCGAAAGGCTATAAAGTGTTCTGGTAGGCTAAGAAGTAACTGGCGATTATTGGAGTCAGAACTGAAGTAACCTAAAAGTAGCAGATAAAAAAAGTGGTTGACTTAGATATAGGACTTAGTAATACTTAATAGATTCTAATTTCCCCTTTATACCAACATTCGTTTGCAACCTTCCTGGAATCTTTCCTTACCGTTCCTATAATGAAACCAAGTTTAATACAAGAAGGTATTTAATTGAGCATCTAATTGAGAGAGGCAACTGTTATCTCAGGCCACTAGAGTTGGGAGAAGTCTGAGAATTTTTGGGAAGTGTGTTTCAAAGTGTTTGGTGACTATTTGGTTCGGACGTTAGTACTAAGAACCTGGGAAGTTTAAGCAGGAAGGATAGATTTATTGCCTTCTTGTGTTGTAATTTGAGTGGAAACACCGAATTCTAAGTTCCTTCATGACACTCAAACACGTGGAAAGGACTCTCATCCACGGAAAGGAGGGAACGAAGGGTTACAAGGCCCTGTTACTGGTGAAGAGGGTACATAGATCAAAACGTTAACGGAAGCAAATTGTTCGAGCGTTAGCGGTTGCTGAGGAAAACGATTCCGAAAACTTTAAAAAGAACGCGTTCCACGAAAGCAACAAAAAGATGTTCACATTTTGAATTGGCAGAACATGAAGAAAAATCGTGTAAAAAACGAGTTAACCAATCCGTTTTGGTCTTAGAAAGTCCGGAAGAAAATTAAGATGGGGTGCGAAGCAAAAGTGGCGATAAAGATGAAATCAGTGACGAAAATGAAGATGAGTTTTCACACAAAAAGAAAATTTTCTTCTCGCGTTTGCGGTCGAATTTGTTGGAATGTTTCATTGTCCATCTTTGTGTAGATTTAAAGAAACTTGGGTCGTTGAGGCCGTTTAATACGTTGAATATACTGAATTCGTATAATCGCAACCTGTTGCGCAATCTTCTCTTTTACATGTCGTAATCGTAATACAGGTAGATGTTCCACTCGCTCCTAACGTAAAGTCTCCACGTGTGTGTGTAACCAACCTGCAGGTATCTAGACCAATCTAATCGCGAACTTAACCAGTATGCACTCCACTAATACGTAATGCCAAACGAGAAATCCACTGTCCTAACACACAATCACTTGTTGGTCCAAAGTCAGAGTGCGCGCAAAAGTAGCGTGCGCGAAAGAAGCGTCAGTTAAGTAGTTAAAGAAGAAAATGTAAAACTGATATATTTTGACTAGACTAAATTATAGTCCGTCACAAATTATAAAATTTGTGTACACCTATTTTCTGCACTTGAGCGGTGATGCACAGGCCACTTTAATAGTGGGATTTCCCACTTTTCTCACTATTAAGCTAATAGTGGGACCAAACTCCCTCTTATGAGTGGGACTGGGTGGGAATGTCAGAAAATACGGCACAATTTATTATTGCTTGCTTAGTAAGGCGCGCAAAGTGTCGAACTGTTTTGCGTGCAGTATCCCTTCCAATGAGAACTCGGTCAGAGAGTTGCGGTACTCGTCTTTCTCGTATCCAATCAGGGATAAATCTGCTTCTACGGTGCGGTTTTTGGGAATATGGTAGCCAGACCGCCTAAAAACTCTCGTAAATAGTCGAAGCTGCCTTGGCACAGCGCCCAGTCGTCGTTGAAACCCGTATTCGCGTCCGAACAGTTATCTAATGCATTTTTAAAAACAGTCTCCCCTCGGTAGCAGAAAGTAGGTCTCGGTGGTCCTGTTCGACCTGGTCTATCTGAACCTGTGTCCAGCCGGCCCGCTGAAGTCGTTGCGTATACTGGCGAAGAAGCTCGCTCAGCACAGCTGTGTGTATTTTGATCAGAAAATGAGGCAGGACTGGCGGTAATGGCGCCGAAGAGCCAAAATTCCCAGAGCCCTGAACAGCCAAGAACCCCTTGATGCCAGAGTACAATCCCACGAACAGATTGGCAATAGAATTCACTATGTTTGCAACATCGGTCTCTGGGAGAGCCTCCAGTGAATCAATAACAAAGATTCCTTGATCGCGAATAAAGATAAGAGCTTCAGCATAGGCCACCATGTACTCTTCACGACGGACGTGTGGAACAGCCAAATCGGCCTCAGCAATATCTTCCTCCGATAAAGGACCTTTGACCAGACATATATCTGAAAAGACACCGCATAATTCCTGAAATCGGCTTCTTGATGACTCAGCAGCGTGCTCAGTACTTGCAGGCGCGAACACGTTCTAGCTAGAACAGTCGCGACGGAATCTAGGCAAAATAATATTATCCACCAGCTGACGGGAGACTTGCACGCTGGTTTCTTTTCTTCGAGATATTCTGAAACGCGCACTCGATGCTTGACAATCCATTCTGTGATCCGTTTCATCGACAACCAGCGACTACTCACGAACTGGGGACAAGTCGTCTTCATCTCGGCTGTGAGGTTTTGCTTCCTGCGAAGGTACGCGATTAAACCAGTCAGAGTCGTCACGAACGTATCATCAGCAAGAGATCTGTACTCCTCCTGGGCGACCAGGTCGACCTGGAGGAGACCGCACCAAACTCGCACCAAAGGGAACGTTGCTGCCTGCTCGAACCGAGTTTGAACTCCCAAAAGTCGGCCAGTCATGGTTCGCTCGCCGTCCGTACCGATGGAGACGATCCTGCTACTCCACGAGGAATCGATCGCATAGAGTGCCTTGGACGCGGTATTGAAATGCGTTTCGGACGTTTTTTTTCGTGTGTAACGGCAGAGAAATTACTTGGACGTTGACCAGCTTTCCGGCGCTTGTGCAAAAGCAAATTCGGACATCCATATACGAACTTCCTTGTGCCTGCCCAACATCAAGAGCAATTGAATACGCCCATCAGTGACGAAGGACATCATGTATAGCTTGGAAGCTGGCAGCACAGATGATTCGGATATATGTAGCACAGAAGTCTTCACTTCAGCCTTGCAAGTAACTGAGCTTTGTTACTTCCCGCGCAACGTCAACGAATCTCGATGCACTTCGGAACGAAGATCCCTTAGAAACGAATCACAATACCATTTTGAACCGGATAACAAACTCTATCTTGACAGAAAATACATCAACGTTGTCTTCCGGTAGCGCGTCTTCGTGCAATTTAAACACGGACAGAGCCCGTGTACGAGTGAAGTAGATCGACTCGTCATCTACATCAAACAGTAGGTCACCAATCACATTCTCAACGATATCTTGGTTGAATGTCTGAGTCAGAACTCCGTGACTGTCGAAGTGGGCTAACAGCGTGCTGGCACGATTAATATCGTTCTCGAAAAAATTGGACTTTTCAGCTGTACTGAGCTGTTGGAACTTGGCCCATCTCTCAGGGTGTGCATTCTAATGGTATCGCGTGTATACATCAACACTAAACGGAGCTGTAAAAGACTTTGCGTGCGACGTCCGCTTCCGCTTGGCGCGGGGTTTCGCCTCCCGTCCGAACTTCAGACAAAACTGGCACGTGACCGCACGCACGGCGCTTGTCGCCTCGTCGCGCTCAGTGACGACCAAGCCAAACTGGGCCTCATGGCCACGTTGAAACGGGGTTTTCAGGCCTTTCTTGGGAATCGAAAGGGGGTCCCGCGTCGGCTTGCAGAAGAGAGAAACCGCAGCGGTTGGTGGTGAGAAATGGGGAGCAGAAACTGCGGCGCAGTTGGGTCTACCCCAAAAAGACCGTTTAAATAGTGGGACTTTTCAGGTTCTAACCGGTGGTACTGCGTGGGATAAATGCGCAAAATCCCACTATTAAAGTGGCCTGGTGATGCATAATACTTGGAATATCGAAACGCTTCAGCAATTCTTCATATTCTAACACAACCAATACTCTGTTAACGTGAGAACGACACCCCAAGACAGCTTGCAGACAGTATGTGAAGATAACCAAGTCAGGGACTTTTCAATTGAATGTGTTTTGAGAAGTGATTAATTTTCCTAACATGCAATATCCATAAGAGTGGAAGTTGTAGCGTTCCTCCATCTGTCGTGTATCCTACACTACTTATCCGTACATAATAATAGGTAATAAGAAGTGACTGTGTATTTTGCTAATAATGATTTATCATATTTGTTTTGCAGCAGGATTAATTCTTGTTTTTATTGGTCTGGGTGTGTGCCGAGCAATTCCCTATTATAAACCGGGACGGGTTGGACTAAAGCTAGTCTATTATGTGCACGGATGAAAAAAAACGATTTATTGTGGTCGATCTATCGGGTTCTTTGTTTGTATAAAAACCGAATTTTGGGCATTAAAACCATGGTTTTATTTTCGGACTGGTAGAATACGTGACATTATGCAGTAACTATTTTCGGACTGGTTGAATTCGTCACATTATACTTTCTGCAACGAGCCAACTTGGTTTGGCCCGGGATGGAACCCGGGACCTTCCGGTCCCGTAGTGAGAAGTGAACCACTCGACCACATGAACTAACCTATTTCCTCGAATGAGACAATTCATTAGTATTTTTCGCGAACGCACAAGAAGCGGGCAACCCTATACTCTTCAGTACACACGCAGACAGGAAAGAATATACCGACTCCACTTAATTAAGATGCGTCACGCACACGCGTTCATGATTCTCACACGAGAGGTAAAACTGCGTTCCGCCCTTATTGACTATTTTCGGACTGGTACTGTATATACTATTAAAGAAATCCCACAAAATGCCCCACGTTTGACGTGTATTTCACAATATTCCCTGCTTCTTCAATTAAATTAAAAAAGCTCCCTGGTTGCTGCTGGACGCAGTGAAAATTCTTCAATCCAATCAACGGAAGCATGCTGTTGTGCGCTACCACTGACGCTCTTGACGTTTCTCGCATCAACTGAGCTCTTGGCTATTTCGTCCATAATTGCGTCCAAAGACGCAACAAACAGAAGTGACGGAACGAGTACTTCATTATTTTCTGACGAACGCAGCACGCCATTGGTTGTTATAGTGCGGAAACCGCTTGTCGAAACAAAACGAGGTCTCATACACCACGTGGTCAACGCTATCCACCACTATAGCGGACATGCTCTGCGTGGAACAGTCTAAGCCCAGGAAGTACGGATCCGCAGATGGAGGTTCGCAATTCGACACAACTAAGGAAACTCGCGGAATCGGGACCAGGCGCGATAGCACGAGTCAAAGACCTTGCTTATGCACTCATCTGCCTGGTAAGGTAGTTATCACTACAGAGCAACTACGGACGTGACAAGTTGAATCTGGACATTGTAGAAGAATTCAGGTGACATATAACCCCCCCCCAAAAAAACAGATTTTCCGTGGATCCCAATTCGTCGGGTTTTTCAAAAAGGCAATTGATATCCCAAATTACTACCCGTATCCCCCCCCCTCAATTATAGGCCCCAAGAGACTTCAGTCGACCAAGAAACAGTTCAGATTGATGAAGATTTTTTTTTTGATTCTCAAGCAGGTCCTGAGCGCAATCAAGTTTGGACCCAAGTCGGACATGTTTGCGCTAGGAATCGTACTCTACATCTTGTTATGTGGCTCGCATCCTTTTGACCCGTACAATAATTTGACTGATGAAGAGGTACGAGTTACGTGATTAGTTCCAACATGATGCATCGGTATTAACTTGTATTCCTTGCTTGTAGATCCGAACACGTATCTTAAAGGGTAGATTTGGTACGCAATCCTATCTCGCCATCTGCACAGGATTTAATTCGAAAGCTGCTAGAAATTGACCCCGACAAGCGACCAAGCGCAGAACAGGCACTTCAGCACCCGTAGTTGCGCAACCAATCCCAAGTTAGTCCTGAACCAATGAAAAAACTCGGCCGAGTTGCTAGAGAAATTCGAGCGAGGCCGTCGACGCCTGCGTGCTAGTATTTTGGCCGTTCTACTAATTGATACAATGACTGAGAATCTGGACGAAGACGAGAAGCAAGAGTTAGAAAGTGTAAAACGAAGTTTCGCTTCGGGGCTTAGTTCCAGCGTTGAAGCGCTAAACGAGAAAACTAGTGCGCTTCTTTCTACTTTACATTACTTTGACAAAGAAGGAAAAGGCTTCATTTCCAAGAGCGATCTTGTACGCGTGAGTGAGAGCTTTGGCAAGCACATGAGTGAGAGCGAACTGAATGAAATGCTTGTGGGGGCTAGCAGCGACCCCAAGCAAAATAAGTCGTCGGTAGAGGCCATCGACAGCGAAGTTGCGGCACAAGCCTTGCTTTGTCGTGCACGGTTGCGACTGGCTAATGAAAAGTTCGATGCAGCGGAGGAGGACTACAAAAATATTAAAATCCTTTGCAAACAACATGGAAGCGCAATTGGAGCTACAGGAGACACGTGAGCGCAAGATTGCAGTTGAAGAACGGAAGCAGCGCGAGGCTTTGGCATAGCTTGAACAAAATGCCGATGATTATGACGGCAATCGCGTCTTGAATATGACATCAGGAAAGACCAAGAAAAAGAAAAAGAAGAAGAGGAAAAAAATAAGCAGCAAATACTAGTGTTGAGGCCAATACAAAAGGTGGACCCCCTTCTGGCTATGTATTGCTAGAGGATGAGGAGGAGCTTTTTGAGCAACAGCAGGAAACACATGAGACTATACAGCTGGCTGTAGAGCACGAAACATCTGGGCAGAACCGGGAGCCAGATCAAATATTACCACAGAACGAGGAGAGCGAATCAAAGGCGGTGGAGAGAGCAATCAAATCTTGCTGTATTGACGTACTTACACACAAGAAAACAGAAATATCGCTGCTGATACTCGGGGGTCGATGAAACCATCGATCGGTACCCTACGGACCGACGCTTTCTCAAGAGGGTGTATTATCATCTTATATAGCTGATGAGGCGCACGTGCCTGAACCAGCCAATGAAAACCTTCATGCAATTTCAAAGCAACATGAAAGCTCAAGTATACCTTCCGTTGACCCACCCTCTGTCGTTGTGGCAAACGTCATGACTCGAGATTAAGCATGGGAAAGCATGTGGGGTGAAGAAGATGACGAGCCATTCACAACTGGAGGTGTTCGAATACGAATTCGATCGCAGTCTACTGATTTTGTTGAAGGAAATGACCAGATCGAGGTTGAAATTCCAGGAATTGATGTTTCAGTAAATGAACATAAGCGAATCAGGCATCCGAAAGACGGAGACCCTGCATTAACTTTAGTTCCTTCAAGCGCTACCGATGAGGTTTCTGGCAGGTAGCGACGATGGAAAAGATGGTCAAGGCAGGACAAAGACGGTGCTCGTGGATGAAAAATGATTGAAAAAGCGCGAAAAACAGTTGAAGAAATTGCGTGCTAGCTTACAGTATGCATGTGATGAGCGCAATAAGGATGCGATTGATGAAGCACTAACACGGGCTGAGCGCAAGCAAATGACTGTGCGTTGAAGAATGAAATCAAACATGCCGACAATGTCCTGCTTGAGATGGCAACAGAGACTCGGCGGTTGCACGATTCTTCACCTTCCCGACAAACTTCACAAGGTGCTGAGTCAGGACTTAAATATCTACACCCTGTGGCACCGACGACACCTCGATCTGAGGAAAGTTCCACTGAAGCTCCATCGCTCGTGATCCGACCCATTGCATATGGCCAGGCGTTGCAAGCTGCAGAGCAACACCAGCAGCAATTGCGGGCGTACCAAAAACTTATAGAAGAATAGGATGCAGAAGTAGCGCGGCTGAGAATGCAGCTGGCCCAAGGAATAGACGATCAAAAAGCTTCTTCTCGATATACTTGCAACGCAGTGTGGCCCGCGCTCATGGCACAGCAAAACAACCACGTCGGTCTTCGATGCGACAAAGCAACAGCAACGCAACACTTTTCACCACGTTCCGGTCACTACCTCTGCTCCAGGTTTTGCCATGACTCTCAACGCGTCGTTTGCTGTATAATGACAAATCAGAGAACGAAGTCGTTAAAAATGCACGTGTCATGGAACAGTTCAGTGGAGCGAAAGTGCTACAATATTAAACGTAACGCTGCAGTGTATACAAGTACAACACACAGCCGTATACTCTCGTATCAAGAGCGGTAATCGTACATTATTCGCAGGAACTGGGCAACTCACTTAAGAAATAGTCGCCACGCCCTCGTTATTTTCGTAGCCCGATATCTTATTGAATAAAACAACTTGACGTTTTTGCTCTTAGTTTTGGGGGGATACGCCTATAATTGAGGGGGGATACGGGTAAGTAGTAATTTGGGGGGGATACGGATATCAATTGCCTTCCAAAAACCAAATAAAAACACGATTGAAAAAAAATCATGCGGGCCAGCACTGGTTATGTGGATCTTGCTTGGGCCGTATCAGCTGGATTGTTCATTTCGCAATTGAGCCTTCAAAGCTTATCTAGTCCTTTAAAACTAGAATGCCTCTATACGCGTTAAAGGGAGTAACCTACTTTCTCGGTCATGCGCACCTTTGGAAGCAGGCGGCACTTCCGTTTCTGCTGACGGTAGTCTTCAGCATGTTTTCGGTCTTTCTACTCTTTGCGTGGACGCTGCGTCCGCAGGAAAGTTGGCTGTACGAGCAGGGACTACCGTCGATGCTAGCATGGACCCTTGCCATCATCTTGGTTGTCGTCGAGATTTTTCTCATCACGCTCTTGTACGCGTTTTTGGTGCTCGAATACTTTAAAGACAAGATTTTCGCTTCCGTGCTGCGTGAAAAGGGCTACGCGGCACTATTGGACCAGGACACCCAGCAATCGGCGGCGATGCGCGTGTGCTCGTCGATCGTTCGCCTCGACACGATTTTTCACGTCATTCTTTTCATTGTGTCGCTACCGCTCCATCTGATTCCCGTAGTTGGTAGCATTGTCTACGCCTGGTTGCACAGCACGTTTGTGGCTTGGGAGGCCCACTTGTTCTACTTCGATCTCAAGGGCATGGGCTTTCAGCAACAACAGCGCTGGGTTCGACAGCACAAGTTCCAGTACTCGAGCTTTGGCTTCCAGATGCTGTTACTGCAAATGATCCCACTCATTGGTCCACTCTTTATCTTCACCAACACGTGTGGTGCAGCTCTTCTAGCGATCAAGATGGAGCGTGAGAGCGGAGGTCATTGTATTGATGACGAGGACAATAAGACTCGGCTTGCAACGAACAAGACTCCCTATGGATCAGTCTAGAGTAAGGCAGAACATTGCAAGTAAAAATTCAACAAAGGCACGTGTCATTTCTTCTAACTATCGATGAACTCATATTGATGCGCCGCAACCTGATATGTTTATGCGTTTCGGGTGATGGGAGGGGGATGTACCCACATCCATTATTATTATTGCCCCATTTTTGGTTGGTACCCCACATTTAATATATCAGAACCACGCGGTTCGATCCTACTCTATTGTGACGAATTCAACTCCGTTGCTGAAAAATGGTATATAGGGTAATGATAACGTATTGGTTGGCGCAATTTCCCATTGGTAGTAAGAAAAAACGGTTTCTACTACATAAAAGATACGCAGACTCGCTCAAAAAATATACGAGCTAGGCCTCACTCCATATTAGGTCTTCCCTCTGAAATCTTATCCCCTGCTACTTAGAAAATACCAGTAGTTTATAAGTTTTGGCTTCCACCGCTGTCGTTCCTCTGTGAAAATCTTATAATTGATTTTTTCCGCTAGCTTATACCCTCCGATACGTTATAGGTTCCACCTTCCACCGAGGCTATAAAGTTTCGGACGGACGTCTGTATGCAAATAAATCAATACGTTTATTTTTTGGGAAACTTTAAAACGACCCCTATAAAATGAGTGATGGTCAATAGAAACCTCAAAAATGAAAAAATAAAAAAGATTTAGTCCTAAACTCTAATCACAAAATTTGTCATTTTTGAGGTTTCTATTGACCATTTTTGAGGTTTCTATTGACCATCACTCAAATGTCATACATAAACCCTAGCTCGTGTTCCCCATCGAGCTATCGGTGGACAATCAACCCAGGAGAACAACTTACGGAAGAACAAGTGCAAGAGAAGAAGATGGAGGAGGAAGAAGAGGATAACCATCATATTAGATCCCCAAGATGGCTACTTTGTAACCATCAAGATAGCTTAAATATCCGTTTGGAAGCCCTGAGATCGGCCAATCCCGCAGCCGTTAGCATCAATTTCCTACGCATAAGACATCACCATTATCCTTCGCGTAGCACGTAGCGATGCTCCCTTTTCTCGTGCTGCTCTCTCGCCTCGTGCCTCCCTAATCGTAACACCCACATCGCGGGAGACGACGAAGCGATCGTTTCGAACAACCTTTTGTTCTTGATGCTTGAAAAGACTTGTCTGTACTTGTGCGTAAGACATCGAAAAAAAAACGACAGCACAAAAACGTCACGAGTGCTACTGAAGGATGCAGTTTTCTTTCTGGCGCCGACGTCGCCACCGTCTTTTCCCGATCCATCAACATCTTTTGGGTGAGTGCAGCTACCCAAAACGAGCAGGACGTGAGTCAACCGAAACGACTGCAAGGAAAGACCAAACAAAAACACTCACGATTCACGCTGATCATGAACGCATCGCGCGCAATGGTTTCGAGCGCGCCAATCGTGTTCTCCGACGTCTCTGCACTCGTTTCTACAACACCAACGAGTACAACACGTGAGTTCAACGAACCATATCGACAACCACAACTCATCGTACCAATGAATCGGCACCCATACGGACTTGCCGCTGCTTTACCTTCTTCCAGCGTTACGACACGATTTGGTAAAAATCACTCTTGTTGCCGACGAGCAGCATGGCTGGCATTTGCGTCGGGGAGGAGTGAGTACGGACGAATGGTATTCATCCAATCGCCAACATCTGTACCATTCAGTTTTCATTAATACCTTCATTCAGACAAAACAGCAATAAAATGCATCGTCGACACGTACTATATATCAAAGCTACGTCGATCACTGACATCATAGACAAGAACAATGCCATTGGCACCCTTGTAATAAGCTGCAAATCACCCACAAACCTGCGTGAGTCCAACTGCAACATAGTGGCCAGTGTGCGATCAACTTACTAGCATCCACAAGAGTCGGTACGAGTGCATGGGATCGCATCGCATAGAGCATATCAGGAATTGTGATTGCATAACACAATATTCGCCTCTCTTTTCGCAGTTTTAACGTCTGCAAAAGCAGATCAAATCCCGTGCTAGCATAAAGTGACCCAAAAAATGTTAGAGCATCACATGTCAAGCTATAAAAATGATAATTCAGCGCACAAAACGGGGGCGCGCTAGAGCGAAACCAAAATATGATAGAGCGACACCAATCGCGCTCCGATTTATTTTTCGGTTAAATTACTTTCTTTTTTGTCCAGTAGCAAGCCGTGCCTATTTTATTGCGCATCCCTTCTAACATATTGTAACTTTAGCCAGGTCCGTATGCGGAGCCCTAATTACGACATGGTGAAACGAAAGAGTGCTCAACAAATAAGGTAAAGGTCATGTACACAACTCTTTTCACGTTTAACATCATAGTGTCTTGAGAAGAAGAAAAAGTGCCAGAAGATCTTTCCCATCTCTCGATCGCAGAGCAGCAGAAGAGGATCAAAATTCGCTCGGCGTACATGATGCTCACGGGCACGGCACTTGTACTGCTGTTTTCTGGCCTTGACCGCAACGATCGTATGATGATGACAAAGAAGAAATAAACAATGATATTACATAGCATTGGATTCTTTTCCTAATGTTGGCACTCGATGTAATTTAATCTTTCGTTGATGTTACACGAGTTAGTTTGGTATATTTATGTTGGAAAATCTTGACCAACTCAGCGTATATATCACCTAGGTATCAGTGGTACCATAGTCCACCCATGGCAATGACTTCTTTCTATAAAGCGGGGCGCTCGATTGCAAATCCTGCAGTTGCCTATTCATTGCACATAAAACAGAGTTAGCAATCTTCATCATGATAAAAAGTGCGTACGCGTTATAACGTTGGAGGTAGCAGTTTGTGGACAGCGGAGGTGACGGCAAATGTAGCAATAATAGCGGTACTCTTGGGTGGCGCAGACTCGAAATGTTCATTGCAATATTTTCAACTAGCGGCTCTAAGTCGTGTTCTTTGCAGCTAGACCAATCAGCGCCCATTTAACCACCAGGCCAAAGACTACACCGCCATCGTAAATGACAGTAGACCGCGCGGCCACCACGAGTGAGGATAGTAGCGCTACATAAATCTTGAAAGACAAGTAGTCGCTCACGATATATTGCGCCGACGCGGCAACGCTTATGAGTATGGCGGCGCTGCTCCAGACAAAATATAGTGCTAGACCCAATTCACTGAGCAAAACGCGTTCGAGTCCGAAGCCACTGTCGCGACGCTCCGTCACGACGTACGCATAAAGGACGAACAGTGAAAATCACAGTACCACAAGCGCGAGCGTGGCTATGTTCGCCAACTCATTAGTAAAGATAATCCACGCAATATTCATAAATCATGATACAGTGAAGAAACTTCATAAGACGTTAGCATTTGGGGCATTTGAGACAAAGGGGACGGTCGGCCAGAAGCAGTCCTCGGTGATACTCGCAGCTAGTCGCAACTAAATAAAGCTCCAGATGCTGAGGGCGTAGGGATCAGGTTGTTGGGAAAAGTAAGAGGCTACGCAGTGTTTACTTTCTGATCTGACACTTTTGATCAGATAGTATGTGCGTGAATAAGCTTAATTCGATCGCTGTTCATAGTTTCTCATTTCGGTGGCACCGATACAAACATATACCGGACGGCACAAAAAAGGAAGTAAATTAACCGAAAAATAAATCCGGAGCGCGATTGGTGTCGCTCTATCATATTTTGGTTTCGCTCTAGCGCGCCCCCACAAAACGCTATTTTTTTTTTAAATCGAAAAGTACAAGATTTGAAACTGTTAGAACGACCCCGGGCCGTCGTTTTAAGATTCCCCTTATCTTTTTGTGTAATATCTGTTGTTACTTGTGTGGAAATTCTGGATCATCTCGCAGCTGCTCCCCTTAAAATCCACGCTATACTGAAGCCAAGTGTTTCAAAAGATCCACGGGTGAAGCAAAGCGGCAGCACTCTCAGTCTCGAATTCTCTACCTTCCTATTAGCTTCTCTTGAACCATGCCAATTACATGCGGAGATATCCCTCGTCTCCTTTGCTCCGTCATCATTCCACCCGTCGGCGTCTTTTTCCAGGTCGGATGCACCAAGGACCTGGCGATCAACTGCCTTCTCACGATCCTTGGGTAGGTCGGGCGTTTATACACACTCGCGTGCCCGATTCTCTAAAGACTAACTATAGTTACTCTTTTCCTTCTCTAGCTACATTCCCGGTGTCATCCACGCGGTGTATATATTAATCAAGGAATAGCGACCGCCTTCGATAAGTGACGGGACGTGTACTTGATCCACTTCCAGCGCCGCGTGGGTTCCGTAGCGGACAGAGGGTGCGGCGTGGCGCCTTTATACGGTGGCAGAAAAGAGAGCGGAGCTGCTTCGTTGCTGTTACGGAGACACGTTTATTTCTATAGTTTTTGGGGGAGAAATGAGAGCTAGACCGTTGGCTTAGGGCACAAATTTCTTAATCTCGAGCTCTCGATGTGATTCGAGCTCCGTTCTTTTCTCCCTTCTCTTTTCTCACCCATCAAGTCAACGTCCGAGTCTCTATCCTACAATTAAAAGTGCGACATAGTGAAGCATGGGCCACGCCGCTGAGCAGCTCGAGACCTGGTTCGGGAGCGACGAGCACCGATCGTCGTCCAGCGCGTCGCGACTTGATTGGGACAAGACTGCGCGCCTGATCTGCGCCGTGCTGCTGCCACCGCTCGGTGTCTTTCTCGAAACAGGCTGCCACAAGGATCTCGCGATCAACGGGCTGCTCACGCTGTTTGGGTACGATATGCATTCGAGCTGGGCATTTGTGGGGATAGATAGAGGCTGAGGCTGACGATTAGTTGCGCGTCACGACAGGTATGTTCCGGGTATCATTCACGCCGTCTACGTGATCTGTGTCGAGTGACCGAGAGGCTCCGTGTTCCGAGTCGTTAGGGTGCAACTTACCGTTCAAAGCAAAGCATGCGCGTTTGTCTTTTTCACGTGTGTTTAGAACCCACAGCGACAGCTGGTCAACTGTTTCTTCACGTCGTGCAGCATCACGTCGGCGCGCGCATCGAGCTCGTCCCACATGCTCACGATTGACGCCGGGCCAAGAATCGACGCCACGACCGACCCGAGCTCCTCTTGCTCGCTCTCGTTCGGGTTGATCTTGGCGACATAGAGCAGGACCGAGCCCTTGCCAGAAGCATTCACGTCTCGCACAAACTGTTGCATCACTTCGTTCATGTCCACTGAATGACGGTGCCGAAGCATGGACTCGGTGAGGGCCGTCATGGGACATGTGAGACGGAACGCGACGACCGTGACGGGAGCAAGAGATGGCACGACGTCAAAGCGCTCGTCCGCTTCAAGCAGTGCGAGGCTCCTGCCACGCGTCGATGTGTCATCTTCTAAGAGCTCCATCGATCGGGAGAAGTGGCGCTCCAAGTTAGAAAGAGCTTGACTCTTATCAAACTTGGCTTCCTCCCGATGGACGCTGTGGCATGCGCCAATGACGACAACCTGCGACTTGGGCGTGGACTGCCAGACGCCCGTGCAGTCAACTTCGAGACGCCGCTTGCCACTCAGTTGCAGGATGAAACGATGCCGTGGCAGCTCGGCAATGTACAGGACACCCTTTGCCCGCAACGTGCCGTCGGGCACATGATGCTGAATCCAATTGTGCACTGCAGCGAGTGGGATCGGTAACGTGCGCTCGAACGCCACCGATTCAAATGCTGGCAAAAGCGACGCCTCGTCCGTCGCCTCCATCCTCTCCGACCTTCGGTCGACTCGCACACGACTGCGACGTGGATTGCCCGTCAACGCACTTAACCCGGTGCTCCACTGCCCACGCACGCTTTCATGGCTCACGCCTCCCTTAAACGCATCGTTTGGTGGCGCAAGATCGAGCACGAGCGGTAAATACACTTGGGCATACTTTGTCTCGTACACGCGAGCACATGGAGCGTGCTGCGTGACCACTTGCCGCGCAAGCGCTAGCGTAGCTTCATGGAGTAAATCCACTTTATTCAGCAGCACCACGTCCGCACACTGCAGCTGTCGAATCGCCACGGCACAGGGCGGCACCCCTTTCGCCGCGTCTCGGGCCACGGCGTCGCCATCGACTAGAACCACCACCGAATCCAACCGTGCACGCGTCATCTTGCCAAACTTTTCGTCCACGGCAGCCACCAAGTGGCTAGGATCGGTCGTGCCGCTCGTCTCCATCACGAGATAGTCGACGTGGCCCAGGGACGCGGCATCTTCCTCGTCATTCAGCACGTGCCATACGACATCTCTAAGTCCTTTCGAGTTCGTGCGAGGGTTCGCTTGGAGCGCAAAGAGGAGGTTCCGGTCACCCGCGAGAGAATTCGCCACGAGGAGCGCGTCCACGTTAATCTCGGCCACGTCACTCACGGCACACGCCACGCGCAGGTTCAGTTTGTGCTGTAGAATGTGTCGGAGCAACGAGGTTTTGCCCGCGCCGAGAAACCCCGTGACAATCGTCACGGGTACACGACGTTGCGGGGCGTTGCGGGCGAGTAGTTGGCGCTCGGCACCCAGGCACAGGTTCAAGCGCGCGGCGGCGAGCTCGTGGTCCGACATGGTACTGATTTTTGATTGGTGGAAAATCGACATTGACGTCTTGCCGACGGCTGTGTACACCACAGCACTTAGTAGGGCCCAAAAACATATGTACTCACGATGTAAGTGTGCGAGGACATAGCTTTTACTTGTAAGTACAATAGGGGGGGGGGGATCAGACATAAGAAAAAAAGTGTTTATTTCGTGAAGGGTGTCACTATTCCCACAGACGTTTTGTCTATTGCCACAGACGTTTTGTCTATTCCCACAGACGTTTTGTCTATTGCCACAGACGTTTTGTCTATTGCCACAGACGTTTTGTCTATTGCCACAGACGTTTTGTCTATTGCCACAGACGTTTTATCTATTGCCACAGACACTTTGTCTATTGCCACAGACACTTTGTCTATTGCCACAGACACTTTGTCTATTGCCACAGACACTTTGTCTATTGCCACAGACACTTTGTCTATTGCCACAGACACCACCACAACCAATCGGAAGCCGTCGTCTGTCTCTCACTATACCCACTGTTTGCCTGAGAACTCGCGAGCGACAAGAGCAAATAGTACCGACTGTTTTTAAGTCCCGGAACCGCAGGACCCTCACTGTAGCCGGTGCGTATACGCACGGTGCGGCTAGCACACAGAGGAAGGCTTCCCTTAAAGCGGCGTTCGCCGCTACTTAGCCGATACGCCCTTATTAAGGGCTTAGTAGGAGAGAGCTCTCCTACTCGGGGCAAAGATTCCCGCGTTAGTTTACTCTAGACTGTACTAGTGCCTTAACGGCGAGGCTCCCTTACAAAGGGTGTAGCTAAGGGGAGGGATCCCCTTACGCTACGGCACTCACTACACGCACGACCGGTCGAGGTCGTGCGTCTGTACTACGGAGTGGAAAGCAAACTGAATATATATTTAATATGTAATTATTTAAACTAATATAAACTATATGTAACACTAAGTAGAATATTACTAATTCGTACCTACCAAAATGTAGCGTACACACCTGTGTACTGACACGTGGATGGCTGACACCACCACACCAAGGGCCCCTGCCCTGATTGGTTAAAATAACCAAAGGTTCGAAACCTTTCAACCCGGCCAATACTGGCCTCAACCGTGGTGTACCAATGTACACCAACACTCAATGTTACCCGAATGTAACCCCGTTACATCCTCCCCCATCAAGACTATTACTTATTCAATAATCAAAATTTTGTTGGAGAACTCCAACGACAGTTCCCCTGGCCATCCATATGTACACCTCTAGTGGTGCTATGGCGTCTCCTCTGGAAGAGGTAGACTACTCCGAAAACTTGGACGTGGATGCCTTTGGGGATACCTCCCCAATGGTGAGCCGCTCCGACAGCGCCGAACGGCGTTGTCGGCAGCCTAATCCCTTCCCCACACGAGAGTAGCACTAACCAGTGCGGCACCCCTGCCTGTATCGGATGATACATCAGAATCGCCAAAGGCGATCATCACTAATGAGCTGGACGCAGCTCAAGACTCCCAGCTTGCCACACAGGCACTAAGGGCTGCGTTGCGCGCCCCCAAACGCCCGTCAAGGGCGGCTTATAATTTCGATGGTCCCCGTGACCTTCCAAAATGGGCCAGGCGTTTGGTAAGGACTAGTCTAGCGTCCTATACCCCTGACCCCGCGGCTGAACAGCGGTACCAACGCGAACGCCGTGAGAAACTCCGGCAACAACTGCTTACACAAAAGCAGTTCACTAGCGTCTCGTACCGAGAGCGCTTAAACAGGCAGGCACAAGGTGCCCCTGTTGAAAACCTCCGCGAGGATCCTTTCGTTCTTTCTCCGGGAGAAAGTGCCGATGACGCAGAGAAGAAGTTCCGCGCATGGGCGGAAGGGTAAAAGATTCTCCCCAGCTTCGATGAGCTGCATGACAGCTATTCCCGTCGAGACATTTGGGTGGAGAGGGTGTTGCGCCTTACATTTGCCAAAGCTAAGGCGATGGAGCAACTACGTGCTCCGTATCGCACGCGCTACGCCAGAGACCCTGTCTCCACCCTGGTGTCCGGAGACAGTGTGGTCGCCACATCTGCCTCCGGCTAACTCCCACTTATTGGGAGTGAAGAGGCTTCTCATGCCCCTCTGGTCGTTGACCTACAGCGGGATTCTCCCGCTCAAAAGCGTCAACGACGTCGCGGCAATCCTGCCGTAGGGGAGTCTCGAACTCCCACGAACTCTGTGAGTGTGGATAACCTTTCCACTTCACCAGATACTGGGTTTGACCCCGATGATGGCGCCGCGCCATCAGCCGCTCTACATGAAAGTGTGGAGTACTCTCCGCATCGAGCATTGGAGGAGGAGGTCGCACAATTGCGACGTGATATTAGCGCGCGCTGTGATCGACACAGCCTTCGTATCCATGATCTCCACGAGGGGCTTCGCGATGAGCGGGATGCCACTGATCGCTTCTAGAGGCGCATTGCCTCTCTCGAGACGACCGTTGCGGAGATTCGTGGTCGCATTTTAGCCCTTTCGGGATTCCTTCGCCCTGCGGTGCCTTACGGCTATCCGCCTTTCCACCCTCCTCCAGGAGAGGCCCCGCCTCCGGGTCCTGGTATGGCTTAAGCATACCGACATAAATAGATGGATGCGTACGCATCGCCTTCGGGATGTCTAAGGTGTACGACAAGCCCTTTCGGGCTAACAACTTAAAGGGGCCCACAAACCTGGGGCGCAGTTTATTACGCAACACATTTGAAACTGCATGTGTAGGAAGTTTTTTGCGTTTAATAAAACACTTTCTCCTACTCTGTATACCTTTTTGTTACGCCGTCCCTTTCAGTCAGCTTGCTCCTTCTGCTTGTCTTGGCTTTCCGCCATGGCATCGCAGACGTGTCGTAAGACACTAAGGCGCGTCGATAAAAACTTATCGATGTGCTTTCGCGCAGATACAGGGCTGACATAGGGGAATCCTCCCCCCTCAATCCCTAGGCCACGCACACGTGGCGTTAACGGAACCCTCGGATTCACCAATCCGTTCACGTAAAACGGGGTAAACCCCGTAGATGAATGTACCGAATTGTTGATAGCAAATTCAACCATCGGAAGCATCTCACTCCAACTCTTTGGAGAATCCGGACATAAACTCCGGAGAATGTCCTCCACAACGCGATTAACGCGTTCCTTCTGACCGTCCGTCTGCGGGTGATCCGCTGTGGACATGAGGAGCTTGGTGCCTAGCACCTTAAACAACGCTCCCCAGAACTGTCCCGTAAAACCGGGATCCCGATCCGACACAACGGAATCGGGTAGACCATGTTGTCGGAAGACACGTTCTAGGAACACTTTTGCTGTTCCTTGTCCATCTATGGACTCTGGCACCGCCGCCAGGTGATCCATCTTGCTCAAAGGTCTACAAAGACCAATATGCCGGTGTTCCCGGCCTTATCCTTCGGAAAACCGAAGATAAAATCCATGCTAATGGATTTCCAACACTCCGTTGGAACCGATAAGCTCGCCAAAGGCGCAGCTGAACTTGAAGAGGGTTTAACCCTCTGACACGTCTCACAGGTGCGTATATACGCGTATATACGCACCAACCCACTTATACATATTGGGACACCAATACAAAGCGCTTAAAGCGCTGTAGGTCTTATCCCGACCTAAATTACCCCCGGTAGGGGCGTCATGTGCCTCAAAGAGGACTCTATACTTCAGTTCCTCATCATGAGGAACAACCACCCGCGGATTGTCTTCCGCGCTCGTGCTATAAAATAGCAAACCGTCACAGTACCTGTAACGGTGTAAACGAGCTCTAGCTCGACTTGACAGGGTTGGCTCAGACGAGCCAAGATCCTTTTCACCTAACGCGCGGATAAGCGCCGTACATTGATGGTCTTTCTCATACGCCTGGCGTATAAGATCCACCACAGACGAGGTGACAAATGTCGCGTGAGCGAGCTCGTAATCGGGACGACGCGATAACGCGTCCGCAAGCACGTTCTGCTTGCCAGGTTTATACTTAACCTCAAAGTTGTACTCCGCAAAGAAAGAGAGCCAACGGGCCATCCGTTGCGAGAGATGAGGCGACTTTGTCGCTGTCCGTAAGGACGCGTGGCCAGTATAAAGCACGAACGGCTTTGAGCCGAGTAGTTGAACCCTAAATTTGACAAGAGCATACTTCATTGCAAGTAGCTCCTTGTCATGAACGGGATAATGCCGTTCTGCAGCTTTAAGCTGCCTCGACTCAAACGCAACTACGCGTTCCCTTCCTGCATCGTCTGCTTGTAACAAAGCACATCCGATTGCGAAATCGGAGGCGTCGCAGACGACACTAAATGGTTTCCCAGAGTCTGGGAGAGCAAGAACGGGAGCTTTTAACAAGCTCCCCTTAACCACTTCAAAAGCGTTTTGGTGTTCGGTTTTCCAACAACAATCAACATCCTTCTTAAGAAGGTCGGTCAATCGCTTCGCCATTTCAGCGTAGTTCTCGCTGTACTTGTGGAGATAGTTGGCTAATCCTAGCCACTTCCGTAAATCTCTAAGATTTACAGGCGAAGGCCACTCCACAATGGCTTTCACCTTCGCGGGATCGCCCGCACTCCATCCTTACCGATGAAGCATCCGAGGAAAGAGATTTCCTCAGCACCAAAGATACAGTTGGATGCGTTTGCATATAACTTATGCTCTCGCATACATTCGAGCACTGCTCGAAGGTGTATCAGATGCGTCTGAACATCAGACGAGTCGCCTTCCGCACGACTATGAACGAATTTCGTCGAATTACGTCTGAGCGTACTTCCTATGAGGGCCGAAGAGTTGAGTCACCAAGCGATTGAAAGTCGCTGGTGCATTTGAAAGCCCTTGTGGCATAACAAGCCACTCCCACAGCATGCTACTAGGCGTGCTAACCGCTGTCAGCGGAATATCGGACGCTCGCATGAGCACCTGATAATACCCGTACACCGGATCTAAGGCACTGTACACAGTACAGCCCGCCATATTGTTCTGGAGGACATCCTTCCGAGGAATCGGAGTCTGCATGGGTACAGTAGCTGCGTTCAGCTTGTTATACGCATGCACAATGCGCCACTTTCCGTTCGGTTTACGAACACAAAAAATGGGAGATGAGTGAGGAGACTTACTCTCCCGTACCATCCCTGCCTCTTCTTTCCCTTTGAAGAATGCATCGATGACGTCGCATTGTTCCTTGGGGAGAGGCCACTGCCTAGTGACGCATTATTTGGTTCCGGGAACCAAATCAATTTCATGTCGGACTCCCCGATCCGGTGGTAACCCCATCGGTGGGTTGTCACTAATGACATCTCCAAATTCCTTTAATAAGGAATGGTAAGGGTCCTCAGGATCCGCGAGGATCTTGAGGCAGCTTCGGGCATTTAATGCCTGTTTGTTTGTCACCAAAACTGACTCGTCCATCGTGGATGAGGAGTTCAACTCCTCTTCCGGACGTAATACGACAACCTCGTCGATTTCATCTGCTTTCAAAGCAGTCTCAAACTCGTTGAAGGACATCTCCTCCAACGACAACAGTTCGCCTACCCCAGGCAACCGTTCCAGGCTTATGCCTTCTGTGACAACACCTGTCACACTATTCAGCATCCTGTAGGACTGCTGACTACTGGCCTCGGGACTCATCCCGAGACCCAGATGGGGGGAGTCAATTGCCCCTTCTATTGGAAGCGCCACGCGCCTATCCACAGAGGTCTCTACCTCTACCACCGGTGACTCGCCGGTCTCACCTATAACGGCGTAATCGGAATAATTTCCGACGTGCGAAAGAGACGAAATCCGGGTCTCTTCGCGTGGAAGCGCCGCGCGCTTAACCACAGGGGTCTCTACCCCTACCACTGGAGTTACCACAGGTAACTCACCAGTCTCGCCGTTCACGGCGTGGGGATTAACCGACGAATCCCCCTCGTTAAGGAATTCTTCCTTAACGCCATTGGGAATGACCATTTCAGACATCCCAATCTCTGGCATCTCACGCCAGAATCGCTTTTGCGATCGAGAAAAGGTGGGTTCATGACTCGCCAATGCTTCACCCGACCGCGGGTGCGTTGAGCCAATGGACTTAGACTTCCAGTCTATCCATGGCTCGTGGCGTTCCATCCACTTCATGCCCAGAATGAGGTCATACCTCGAGTCCAAATCCAGGACTAAGCAACGTTCTAAGCTGTCGAAGTCTGCAAACTTCAGCTTAAGGTCAATCGATACCTTGGGTACAGAAACCTGTACACCCGTCGCAAGACGGACCGTGACAACGTCACGAGAACGTGCCTCTAGGGCCTCGGCATACAGCCAGCTCTTCTCAACAGAAGCCCGTCTGACATAATTGTCAGACGCTCCAGAGTCTATCAAGACTCTCTAAGGCTTATCAAAGCCTTTCACGTCCGCAAGGACTACCAGCAAACCTGGCTGGTACACCAACTCGGTGCTAGAAAGCACCGCTTCCCTCGGGGCTTTGTGCTGTCGTCCCCTACCCTGGGGCTTAACAGCACTGAGGGGTCCCCGAGTAGGGCGCCCCGCACCTACTGGGAGCCGTCGTTTCCCGACGGCTTGGACAAGGGCTTTTTCCCCACCCTTGGTCCCATGTAGCGAGTGTCTCGCTGGGGATTTTTCAAACATCTGTTCCTCAGATGATCCATGCTCACACACAAGAAGCATCTCAGCGGCCCACGCCGCTGCAGCATAGCCAAGAGCTCTGTCTCGAAACTCTGTGAAAAAGAGTCCGAATGGCACTTAGCGCGAGGTTTCTCCTCCGCTTCGACCTGACTCAGGTCCATGGGTTCGGGACCCACCTTAGAGGAACGAAAGTTCCTCTCGGCGTTGAACGCCATCTTGAACGCCTCCCCCAGGGATTGGGGTCGGCATCGGAAGATCTCCGAACGTGCTGGCCCTTCTCTCAGGCCTCCCATGAAGACGGGGATGGACACATCGTCCGAATACGCTTTCGCGTACATCCCTTCCAACAGGGTCTTAAGTTCTTGGATTTATGTTTCCAAGTCCCTAGTGCCCTGACGGCACCTCAGAAACGCCAGCTGATTCTGAAAAACCAGATCAGGCGTTGCGTACATGTCCATAAGCTTCTGCTTAAGGACCTCCCAGGTAGGGAACACGTTCGTGAACGAGTCCGAACACGTAAACGCCCATGCACGGGCTTTACCCGTAAGATGGGTCAGCGAAAGTCCCACTTGCAAGTGATCAGTGATCACATTCGCTGTGGCGAAGGCCGTTTCGACCTCTCGTAACCACACATAAAGGTTATCACCTTTTTCCCCAGTGAATTCCTTTATCTTAAAGGACAATGGGGGACGCACCCCCGTGGAACGACCTCCACTACAACTCGCCTCATGAGCGATGAGGGCATTTACCCTTGCCTTTACGTCCTCAAGGCCCTTCTCCACTAGGAGCTGCATACCCTTCTCACCCAGTAAGGGTAACAACCTTTTAAAGTCTTCCTGCTGGACGAGGGTCAAACTTTTCCAATCGTCCTGATCCATCCTTTGCAGAGGATGCCTAGTCTACCAACACAGGTGTTGGATTGACTACGAGTGCTACCAGATGTAGTCGGTGCGTATATGCACGGTACGGCTAGCGCACAGAGGAAGGCTTTCCTTAAAGCGTCGTTCGCCGCTACTTAGCCGATACGCCCTTATTAAGGGCTTAGTAGTAGAGAGCTCTCCTACTCGGGGCCAAGATCCCCGGGTTAGTTTACTCTAGCCTGTACTAGTGCCTTAACGGCAAGGCTCCCTTACAAAGGGTGTAGCTAAGGGGAGGGCTCCCCTTACGCTACGGCACTCACTACACGCACGACCGGTCGAGGTCGTGCGTCTGTACTACGGAGTGGAAAGCAAACTGAATATATATTTAATATATAATTATTTAAACTAATATAAACTATATGTAACACTAAGTAGAATATTACTAATTCGTACCTACCAAAATGTAGCGTACACACCTGTGTACTGACACGTGGATGGCTGACACCACCACACCAAGGGCCCCTGCCCTGATTGGTTAAAATAACCAAAGGTTCGAAACCTTTCAACCCGGCCAATACTGGCCTCAACCGTGGTGTACCAATGTACACCAACACTCAGTGTTACCCGAATGTAACCCCGTTACACTCACCGATCACGACCAGTGAAGATCGCGACATGTCGTTCATAACAGCTTCAATCTCACAACAACGATCTCGCTCTACCATGGCCAGTGGACAACTCCAAGGACAGCAGCATGAGGTTGCAGCTGCCTCATAAGATCCTTTGGACATGTCCGAAGGAGAACAAATACGTCTTCCGAGAAGATCTCTATGGGCATTGCTAAAGCTACAATTTACAAAGACGCGATAGATGCGAATGAAAACATCCACATTGCAATATTATGCTAAAATCATCCGAATTTACCACTCTCTATCTTTCCTTAACTTCTCACTAAGTTACTAACCTCACATCCTGTAAGCGACTAAGCTGTTTAGCTTGATGTGGGACAAATCTGAGACCAACGGGTCACGTTATAGGGATCAGAAACTGTT
Source organism: Peronosclerospora sorghi (assembly GCA_026184515.1). Classification (NCBI taxonomy): domain Eukaryota; phylum Oomycota; class Peronosporomycetes; order Peronosporales; family Peronosporaceae; genus Peronosclerospora; species Peronosclerospora sorghi. Next base: position 8,851,501 of record CM047590.1, read on the forward strand.
GAAAGGTGTTTCCGTCCATCGTAGCACAGTAGTGTAGGAACCTTGGTATCGTAGATGTCGAATAATAACAGCAATATTACCGAATTGTCTCAAGTCAATACCTCAGCAACCAATTACAGCTAGGTTGCAATAATGACACCCGTAGAGAGATTGTAATGCGTCCGACGAAGTAGATTGAACCAGGGACTTGTTCAATGGAATGTGTATTGAGAAGTGATTAGCTCGCCTAACATGCATATGCATAAGGAGTTGAACGTACACTATATCTCTAACAGCTGTTGTGTTACCTATATTACTTAGCAGTGCAGAAATAGGCAGCACTCGGAATCGAGTACGGATACCGTATTTTTAGCAGCTAAAAAGTAAGAAATACAGATTGCTAACTAAAACAAATAGTCCTACCTAATTTTAGTACTTAAAGTACACAGACTATTTTTAACAGAAACGCGCGTAGCTTGTTCATTGCATCTTCAGGATCCGATTTCGTGGTAGTGAACCCTGAGATTTTCTTCAGAATTTGAAAAACAGTGGGGGAAGCGAGAGACAGGTGACGGCGGCTTCCGATTGGATGTGGTGGTGGTGTCTGTGGCAATAGACAAAATGTCTGTGGCAATAGACAAAACATCTGTATCAATAGACAAAACGTCTGTGGCAATAGTGGCGCCCTTTCGTGAAATAAACACTCGCGATATGAACGTTTATTTTTCACACGATATAAACACTTTGGAATGAGCAGCTCGAGAGCTGCTCATATCTGAAAGAAACATTTATTTCGTTTTGAAATACCCCTTTTGGTGAATGGTCCCAATCAGGCCGCATGAATGGAACCTATTTCTGGGTCCTAAGAAGGTGTAGCGACGGAAGTGCCAACGGACGACCGTCCCTTACGTCCCTATACTCTCCTTCCTTGCACGAATAGCGCTCTCTCGTGCATACACCTCTACCTTCCTGTTTTAACCTCTCAGTAAATATCTAAATTTGGGGGGGGGGGTATGGTGCTGTTACAGACAACCTGATTTCGTTGGTTTCTGTGGGAGTTCGGAGGGGCAAAGAGCATTTTTGCAACCTTTTTTCAAGAAGTCGTCGGGTCGTCCACCCTGTCCGACGTCGATCTTTTTCCTTTTTTTCTATCTCACGCAGCGATCTCTTAGGCAGAATCATGCCCCTGAGAAAACACGTCCAATCAGCATTTGTCCCTCGCATCAACACTTACTTCCAATCACAGTGCTTTGCGTATTTGAGGTGAAATAAACACTTTTTTAAGTGAAATAAACGGGTCACTCAGATCGGCAGGGGTGCATATCAAATTTGATATAAACCTGATATTTGATTGATATAAACGTTTACTAGGGGATGGCACCCGTCGTACCGACGGGGCAGAACATAAAAACCTTCTGTCCGTCTACAAAACTTGCCCCCATGTATTTCCAGGGTTGGGGTAGCGAAAACATAGGGCGAGAACCACGGGTGGTTCTCGCCCTATGTTTTCATTATTTTCAGCACCTCCCAATCAAAAGTCCGGAAAAGGACCATCGTACGGACGGTATTCTTATATATATACATAAAGCTGCTACTTCTAACCAATGGTAAAGTCGAATAGTTTTTTTTACTTAACTGTAAAAGCGCTGTTTGTAACCAATTAAAAGAAATCTATAGTACAGTTCGACTTCGCTTAGGTACGGGATCACGACGACATGGTATTCTGTGTGACAGGCCGGGGGTCGCCGTCGTTTAAATAATATAACTAGGGGATGGGACCCGTCGTTCCGACGAACTGTCATTGAAATTTCACTGAAACTACAGTATATCTAATTTTTGGGTTTAGTTTTCCATACTGTAATGGGGTGCCATTACATAATTAATATTCAAGTTAGAATATCACAGTTAAATTTCAGACGCGTTGTCTGAAATTGAAATAAGAGATTATAAGTTATTATAATCTACGAAAGAAAAGTCGATTCGGTATAAATACCGAATCTTGCAGGTTAACTAATAGTACAGTTAGTTGAATACTTGATATTATCATATTAGTTAGGTAATTACTATACTATTAGCCGCTAACCACCCATTAGTTAAACACTCTTAATTTTTCGTTCTAGAACATCAGTGAATATTTATATTTACTTTTATTATAGGATTATTGTCATCAACTAATCCTACCCCTCTTGTATTGCGCGCTTCCTCGCACAACACAGTGTAAGACCGTAACAGGATCAGTCATGTTACACCTGGTAGCACTTTGTAGTCCGTCTTAACGACCACAGTTCCGTTCTGCTAGTCAACTAGCGGAGCGAAGATTAAGAGCCTCCCGGCATCATGTCGCGAGACATGACGCCTGCCGAGCGAGGGAGAACGCTGGAATTGGTGACGAAACACTTCCCCCACTTCTCGTCGCGTAGTAAAGACGCGACGGTAGAAATGTTTCGGTCCATGGGGACCGACATCATTACCTTCCTCCTGGGTAAGTCCCCGGAGGAAGTGATAGAGGTGGTGAATCGCTTTAGGCTAAACCACCTAGACAAGCCAGCACGGCCCGTGTAACAGGACTGATCCTGTTACAGGCTTACACTGTGTTGTGCGAGGAAGCGCGCAATACAAGAGGGGTAGGATTAGTTGATAACAACTAATCCTATAATAAAAGTAAATATAAATATTCACTTATGTTCTAGAACGCAAAATTAAGAGTGTTTATTTAATGGGTGGTTAGCAGCTAATAGTATAGTAATTACCTAACTAATATAATAATATCAAGTATTCAACTAACTGTACTATTAGTTAACCTGCAAGATTCGGTATTTATACCGAATCGACTTTTCCTTCGTAGATTATAATAACTTATAATCTCTTATTTGAATTTCAGACAACGCGTCTGAAATTTAACTGTGATATTCTAACTTGAATATCAATTATGTAATGGCATCCCATTACACCACCCCCCACTTAAGGTGGTTGGCCAATAATAATTCTTATTTTGGCCAATCATGGGTCGCACTTGTTGGTCGTTCTCTTTTACCAAGTGATTGACCATCGACTCGATGGTCAAAGCACGCGGCGGTGCTCTAAAGAGCGCTGCTGAAACATCGAAGGAGCTTCTTCCTCCGCCTCAGCACTAGGTGCTGAGGTGTTGAGTAACAACAGTGACGCTGCATTAGCAGCGTCAACTACGCAAAGGTCGGAAGACGTACCGTCTTCGACCACAGATGCTGCTAAGGCGGCATCTGGCAAGAAACAGGGAGATGTTGCTAATGCAACATCTCGCACGATGACAACCCCCGAATGGTGTGTTGCCAGGAAGGGTTCTTCCATGTTCGGAGACAGTTCTGACTCCGAACAAAGTGATCGGGGAACAGCTGTCCCCACGAAAAGGATCTATCGAGTCGAAACTCGCTAGGTGCTCATCTCCTAACAGCGATGATGACTCGGGCGTCGCTGTCAGCTATGACAGCGACAATGATTATCACAGGTGGTTTCGGGAACGCAGAGCCCCAACTGGACCAAGTACGTCTCCACGTCGGGGTGGTTTAACCCCGGCGCGTGGTGTTGAAGCAGGCGGTGTTCCGCCTGATAAAAGAGCTCGAACAGAAGCGGCGCCTGCCGCTTCTGAGGCGTATCATCGTACGGAACCACAAGTTCCGTACAAAGTGGGGTTTTGGACCCCTGGATGGGCTATTGCCCCCAACAGTGGCGGTCACCGTGAGAGGGACTGCAAATATGCGTTGTTCGATATCAACGTGCTGTATTACTGCGAAGACATCCAGTCACGTCGATTCGATCGAAGATAGACGATAGACGTCTGTACTTTATTGACCTCTTTTTCCAGGTTCGATATTATTCGAGCCGGAAAGGGTCAAGGAAGAACATGGACGATAAAGACGCCCTGGCTCAGAGCAGGAATGCTTTTGTTGACAAGTACAACAAAAGCCCAGATGATTACGTGAATAAAGTTCACGTAATGCGCGAGAGATTTTTAAAACACTCGCGAACAGGCAAAATGGAATACATCCATTTTGCTTGCATCAAAGAAGGGTTGAACTGTGGTGTCCCTTCTCACCTCGTTTGCCCGCGGTGTCCGCAGGGCGCTCCTCGTCTGTCCGAGGAGGAGTTGCGGGGGTACGGTGGTTTTTCCGTACCCGCCGAAATTCAGGGCTTAATCGATGCCCTAAATGCATCAACACCTAGTGTTGATGCTACTTTGCATTATGAGTTTGAGACTCCTTCTCAAACTCAGCTAAAAGGTCTGGGGCGTCGGCCCTCAGAACCTCAATCGGCTCCCAAGAGTCGAACTCTTGGAGGTAACCCAGCCAGCGTACTAAGTACTCGGTACGCTGCCTCTTCTTCGAAGGAACCGAGCGCTTCGAGATCAAGCGCTCGAGAATGTATCGCTTATTCCCCTGATTATCGATCAGGGGCGGAGGAGGTTGAGAATTCCCTCGCCGTTGTTGTTGCGGAGCATGGTTCTTCGCTCCGCAAACTCGAGGAGGGTTGTTCCTCTTTGAGCAGCGATATGTCTCACTCTGTGAAGACATATCGGTCTCTTCGCGAGAATGTCCGCGACATCCTCGGGGCTCACACTTCCCTTCAGCAGAAGAATGATCTTCTGTACATCGAGCTTTCCCGCTGTAAGGAAGAGCTCGATCGGCACAAGGCTGATCTTGAGAAGTCGAAGGCGGAGGTAATGGCTCTCCGCTCTGCTCATCAACGGCTGGAAGCCGATTACAAGTCTCTCTTGGGAGACTTGGAGAAGCACGGTATCTTCCGTGGTTCTGTGTCTCGTCGTAAGACGAAGACGAATGATACGGCTTGAGCCGCCCTACATAGAATGTTGGGTGGAGCCGCATTGCTGTGGGAATGTCTAAAGTATAGGCATTCCCCCGAATCTCTTGGACCTTGAAAGGTCCAATGTACTTAGGAAGCAACTTCCGTGTAGATAAGTTGCTTCTTGCATGTATAGGCAAATTAGTAGTACTTAGTAATACCAATTCGCCTTTCAGAAAGGAATTTTTGTTCTTCCTTCCTTGATTGTCTGCATTTTGCTTCTGCTTATCAAAAGCAGAGGCAAGTGCATTTTTATATAGCGTATTACAGCTTGGCGCTGTAATACGAATTCATCTACTGCTTTATCAGCAGTAGGTGCGTTGTCCTCATTGTCTGCATCCATTGCTGCAGACACATATTCATCATATGCAGCTTCAGTTACGTTTGAAGCTTCTTCCGCTTCTACTGTACTTTCAGTAGAAGGGACATCGTTTTGTTCACAAGTTGCAGTTGCAACTTGCGCATTGACTCGCTCAAAATTTGAGCGGGTCCCTCCCCCACTTAGATTTGGCGTACCGCCAAGTAAAACTGGGGTTCGTGTATGCCTTAAGGCATTCACGTAGAACGGTGTATGCTTAGTTGAAGCATGCACCGAATTGTTAATCGCTAATTCAGTGAGTGGCAGATAGTCACTCCACTGTTCAAAGGCATGTGCGTATGATCGCAACATGTCTCCGAGAACGCGGTTAACCCGTTCCGTCTGCCCATCCGTTTCCGGATGGTCCGCAGTTGACATCTTCAACTGGGTTCCCAACATTGAGAACGTTTCTTTCCAGAAACGTCCTGTAAATCTCGGATCTCGATCCGAGACAATGTCTTTCGGCATTCCGTGCAAACAGAATACCGTATCAACGAATATCCGCGCTGTTTGAGCGGCGGTTACGTTCGCTGATACTGCAGTAAGATGTACCATCTTACTGTAACGGTCTACAAAGACCACTATTCCAGTCTTCCGACTATTGTCGGGTGGAAGACCGAATACGAAGTCTATTGAAATGGACTTCCAACACTCTGTCGGAACCGGCAGAGATTGCAGCGGAGCCTGTGCAGACTGCGCAGGCTTAACGAGCTGGCAAATCTCGCAAGCGCGTTCGTATTTCCGTACCCACTTGTACTGGTTTCGCCAGTAAAAGTCACGTGCGAGAGAAGCGTATGTCTTCTCTCGACCTTGATGCCCCGAAATCGGTGCATCATGATACTCAAACATTATTTGATGTTTGAGATCATCGTCGTTTGGAGCGACGATGCGACTTTCATCTTTTTGGTCTGTGCTGTAAAGCAGCAGACCATCGTGCAGTCGATATCGATGCACGCAAGCGCGGAAGAACTCTGGGAGTTCGTCGCACATCTCACTTGATTGAGTACTTAAGTAATCAATCAACAGACGTGTCTCCTCGTCTGTGGTCCTCCGGTTGTCATTGCCTGCTTGTGTTTCTGCTCACCTTGTTTTGTACGCCTCGCGTACTTGTCGTATAATTGACGACAACAAAGCAGTGCAACGGATCGCGTTTGCACTGGCACCTTCGGTTACGGACGGTTTCGTCTCGTAATCGGGCCTTCGTGATAGCGCACCCGCTATCACGTTCAACTTTCCGGGTTTGTATTCAACCGTAAAGTTGTATTCAGCAAAGAATGAAAGCCATCGAGCCATTCTTTGAGAAATGTGTGGTGAATTCACGGCCGTGCGTAGCGACGCATGGCCCGTGTAAACCACAAACGGTCTATGTCCCAAGAGATAGATCCGAAACTTGGCCAGTGCATACTTCATGGCAAGGAGTTCCTTGTCATGCACTGGATAGTTGCTCTCGGCGGGGCGCAACTGACGCGATTGATAGCAGATTACGCGATCACGATCATCGTGATCACGCTGCATCAAAGCACAGCCGATAGCGAAATCGCTCGCGTCGCAAACGATGTGGAACGGACGCTCGTTATCGGTTATAGCCAAGACAGGCGCTTTAGTCAATCTTTGCTTGACTGAATCAAAAGCATCTTGGCATTGGGTATCCCAATGCCATTCGACATCTTTCTTAAGTAATTGAGAAAGAGGTCGTATTAACCCAGCATAGTTGCACGAATACTTGTGCAAATATGTTGCCAACCCAAGGAACTTTCGAAGTTCCTTAACGTTGTTTGGCGTAGGCCATTAAACGATCACCCTGATCTTTTCTGGATCAGGACGCACCCCGTTCTTGCCCACAAAACATCCAAAAACGGGTATCTCAGGTGCACCAAAGGTTCACTTCTTTAGATTTTCATAGAGCTTATGCTTACGCATAACCTCTAACACTCGACGTAGATGTTCGCTATGGACATCTACATCGGTTTTATCGTGTTCACCCTTACTATGGATGAACACGTCATCGAAATAACTCGGTGCGAATTCTCGCACCGGGCGTAATAAATGCGTTACGCATCTTTTAAACGTAGCAGGGGCATTTCGAAGCCCCTGCGGCATAACAAGCCACTCCCAAAGCATGCCGCTTGGGGTGCTTACCGCCGTGAGAGGTATATCCTTCTCACGCATTAGGATTTGATAAAATCCATCTCTTAGATCGAGAGCACTAAAGATGGTGCTCCTGCACATGCCATCTATGATGACATCTTTTTGCGGTATCGGCGTCTGCGCCGGTACCATCGTTGCGTTCAGCTTGTTGTAAGCGTGAACGATTCTCCACCCACCTGGGGACTTTTTCACACAAAAGGTAGGGGTAGAGTGCGGTGAGATAGACTCCCGCACTTGGCCTGCTTTACGACGAGCTTCGAAAAACTCGTCGATCGCTTTTACTTGATCACGCGGCAACGGCCATTGTCGCGTGACACAATACTTCGTTCCTGGCACGAGGTCAATTTCATGACGAGTTCTCTTATCCTTAGGGAGCTCTCTAGGTACTTCTTCGGGGAATACGTCAGCGTATTCCCGAAGTACCTCATAAAATGGGGAGGTCGCTTTAAGCGACTCCCAGCTCTGCGCTTCAAAGCGCTGAACTTTGGTTTGATCATTGGGAACCTCTTTCCCAATGTTTTCCACTTGTAATGTGGATATTCGTTCACGAATATCCACTACATCATCTGTTGCTACGATAATACAGATCTGTTCGATCTGATCATCGTGCAAGTTTCTCATAAACTTCTTCCAGCTTAGCGCTGGAAGAGCCATCACCTCCGAACCTTCTTTCGGAGGGTGTTCCATCAACAGAGACTGGGTAGCTAATCCGGTCTCCGTTTGCGTCAAGACGTTGATCGTCTCGACGGAACTGTCCATGCAATCAGACGCACTCGTCTGATTGACTGCTACACGGTGATTACGATTCACCGTGTGCGAATACTCATCATCATGGTGGCCACTGCCTACCATTGCATTTTCTTGGCGATCAGATGTACTCGTCTGATCGGCCGCCTGTTATGCGACACGGTGGTCTTTATCACCCGTGCGCATGGCTAACGCAACGTGGTGGGCACTGGCCACCACGAAGTTTTGCTCACGATTGCACTCGATCGTGAGTTCACTCTCATCAACACGGAATTCATTCGTCGTGTTGGAACCTTCGGTCGCACAGTGGGTGTTTCCCACTGTGGATACATTTTCATTCTCACGGTGGGTGTTTCCCACCGTGGATATCACTTCATTATCACGGTGGGTGTTTCCCACCGTGGATATTACTTCATTCTCACGGTGGTCTTTATCACCCGTGGAATGTTTCTATCCAACACGCAACGACTCTTCTGTTGCGTGTGGTAGTCCCTCTGGACTCTCACCAGCGGAGGTACCTTCCGCTGATCGTGTCAGAACAGACCTGGTGGTGCCATCGTTATCCACTAGACTGTCTGACGCTGCGGTTGTATCCTCTGGTACAGCCAGATTACACACAGGGTGATCAGATCCTGTGCGTCCGCCGCAGTCGATCGATAGGTTAACCCAGTCGATCGAAGTTTTAAACTTGGACATCCATGGGATTCCAAGTATCACATCGAACTTGTCATCTAAATCGAGGACGATGAATTCATCCTCGAATGACAGTTCATTCAACTCGAAGCGTGTTTTAATCACACGCTTTGGAATAGTCACGGTTGCACCTGTTGCTAACCGGACTGACAACATTCTTCGTGGGGTTTCTACCTCCACGTAGCTCAACAGCGTTAGACTCTGAGTTATAACGAAATTTTTTGACGCTCCTGTGTCAAACAGAGCTCGCATGGGGACGGACATCTCTCCCGTGCGGCTTAACCTCCAGGGTGATAAGAGGCTTACCATCCCCCTTCACCTTTTGACAGGACATAATCCCGTCTGGGGCTATTACCCTCACATGCCCTATGTCGGCATGTGGGATAACATTCCCAGTAGGGCTCCCCGCCCCTACTGGCGATTCTCGTTTTTTGCACCAACAGGGTGATGTCCCTGTTGGTGTCGCCGTGCAGCGGACGGTTCCGTCCGCTGACTGCGTGGCACCGGACGCGGTGCCATACACTCATGGGCAAAATGCCCCACTTTCGCGCATCGATTGCAGCGAATGTTCTTCTTAAATTTCGGTTGCTTCGAACACGAAGCAGCCGCAACCGATAGGTCCATCGGCTCTGGACCTCCACCGCCCATGCTCTGGCGCGGGTGGCTGTTTCTTGAGACGAAGTGTGAACTTCGTCTGCCCGACTTCTGCTTGTTGACATGCTGTTGCGGCATGTCAAAAGCGAAGGGCTGTTGATCCCTTCGGCTGTACCCAGCATGCGATGACGCTGATCGCATGCTGAACTCTTCACGGATGCTCATATCAATGGCATCCCTTAGAGTATAATGGGGTGCCATTACATAATTGATATTCAAGTTAGAATATCACAGTTAAATTTCAGACGCGTTGTCTGAAATTCAAATAAGAGATTATAAGTTATTATAATCTACGAAGGAAAAGTCGATTCGGTATAAATACCGAATATTGCAGGTTAACTAATAGTACAGTTAGTTGAATACTTGATATTATTATATTAGTTAGGTAATTACTATACTATTAGCTGCTAACCACCCATTAAATAAACACTCTTAATTTTGCGTTCTAGAACATAAGTGAATATTTATATTTACTTTTATTATAGGATTAGTTTTTATCAACTAATTCTACCCCTCTTGTATTGCGCGCTTCCTCGCACAACACAGTGTAAGCCTGTAACAGGATCACTCCTGTTACATATACCGTACCTTAGTATTTTATGGCAAAAATGAAAATTGTATTAGAATAATTCTTTGTGACAGGCCGGGGGTCGTCGTATTCTTTGTGACAGACCGGGGGTCTAATATTGTTTGTGACAGGCTGGGGGTTTAATATTCTTTGTGACACGCCGGGAGTCTAATATTCTTTGTGTCAGGCCGATTCGTTATCAATTAAATAAATAGATCTAAACTTTAAGTGTAGCCGGTGCGTATACGCACGGTGCGGCTAGCGCACAGAGGAAGACTTTTTCTTAAAGCGGCGTTCGCCGCTACTTAGCCGATACGCCCTTATAAAGGGCTTAGTAGGAGAGAGCTCTCCTACTCGGGGCCAAGATTCCCGGGTTGGTTTATTGTAGCCTTTGCTAGTGCCTTAACGGCAAGGATCCTTACGAAGGGTGTAGCTAAAGGGAGAGCTCCCTTTACGCTACCGCACTCACTACACGCGCGACCGGTCGAGGTCGTGCGTCTGTAAGATAGAGTAAAATGTAAACTATATGTAATACTAAGTAGAACTTACCAAATTCGTACCTAGCTATAATGTAGTGTACAGCACCTGTGTACCGACACGTGGATGGCTGACACGCCACCCCCCAAGTGCTCCTGCCCTGATTGGTTAAAATAAACAATGGTTCAAACCCTTTCGAACCGGTCAATACTGACCCTAACCGTAGTGTACTCACGTACACCACCTACTAAATGTGACTCGAATGTAATTCTGTTACATTAAGTTTGACCCCCCAATATGAACATTGCTACCCATGTAAAGTATCAATCCTACCCGGCTTTAATAAAAACCGGTAATATGACTATTTTAGGGCGAGGGAAAATCACCCCAGCTTTTTCGCAAAATCACCCCAACCGTGGGCTTTTCACCCCAACCACCTCGTTACTGACCCATTAACCCTAGAACAAGTGCTCTAATTATGCGTGAGTGTACTATTCTACACACACATCCCTAGGCGCTTCAGGAGCTGGTCATTAGGTGCAAGCTGCATGGCCGCCCACATCGCACAAGCAGCTTCTTCATACAGTCCAAGCGCTTCCAGGAATTGTACCTCGCGAAGTAGCGCTTTTGGTGACTGAGGGCGAAATTTCTTGGACACCCGAACGTCATGCAGCGCTTGCTGGCACAGGCGACTTAGGTAGCTTGAAGTTGTGTACTTGGTTGGGCTGTAGCGGCTCTCAATAGACGTAGCCCGTAGTGTCGTTCTACTGCTCGAAGTTTGTCAAAATCAAAAGTCATATATATTAATCAAATATAAATGTTTTAAGTCACTGACTCGAGCTTAATCTTCCCAAGCTCTACTGACTTAAAACCTGTATACACCATACATAAAAATGTTATCAGCCAATCCGTTTCCACCATATGGTTTACCTTGAAAGCCCATCATGGCTACACGGAAAATCAACACTCCTCCCGAAACGGCGCGCGCTGTAACACCTTCAAGACAAACCGATTTGGTTTCGCAAATCTTGGACCCGCTGCGCACTCAAGCCCTTCGTAAGCAGGTCCGCCACCATGTCCAAGCTTGGTACGTGAGCTGCTTTAATCACTCCTTTCTTGCTCAGATCCTTCAAAAACTTCAACTTGATGTCGATGTGTTTTGTGCTTACAGCACTTGCTTCCGATTCCACATGCGTGATAGCTGCCTGGTTATCCATCTTCATCAGCAGCGGTGCCCTTGAGAACACACCAATTTCCAGCAACAACTCACGAATCCCCAATGATTCGCGTCCGCCGACAGCAGCAGCTACAAACTCTGCTTCAGTCGTAGATAACGCCACTGTAGTTTGCTTCTTACACTTCCATGAGACGATAATTCCATTTAAATATACCACCACTGCGCTCACACTCTTCCGATCTGTCTTGTCACCTGCAAAATCGGCATTCGTGTAGCAGGTGATCCGAATTGGAAGTGGCAGTTCGTCATCATGATTTAGTCGTAGTTTCAAACTCTTGGTACCCTTTAGGTACCTTACGGCTCGCTTCGCTGCTTTGAAATCCCCCACTCTGGGTGCGTGCGTACGCCGCGCTACACGGTGCACTGCGAAAGCAATATCCGGTCGGGTACAACGAGAAATCCACATGAGGCTTCCCACCAACGATTGAAAACTTTTTATACTAGGTAAATTCTCCCTTGACTTGGGTGGCAGCAACTCCTTGAAATCTTCCACACCGTCCATGTTAAGCACCGGCGTGCGCGTTGCATTTATTTTTTCAAAATCATATGCGATCAGGAGCTCATCGATAGCAGCCTCCTGATCCAACTTGTATACATCACGAGTGTTCCCTTCAATACGAACACCCAAAAACTTGCTCACGACTCCAAGGTCCTTGAGCTCCAGTATTTTCATTTCATCAAAAAACTTTTCAAACGCGTCTGATGTGCTTCCAGTGACCAATATGTAATCTACATACGCTCCCACTAGAACGGTACCATCCACACCACGCCTGACGAACACGCAGGTATCGGTGACGCATTGTTGAAAAACCAATCCTTCCAACGTTTGGCATAGCAGTTGATGCCATAACCTCCCGGCCTGTTTGAGGCCATACAGATTTCGTTCCAACTTTAATGAAAGTTCATCATTCGATTTCACATCAAAAATTTCACGTAATTCCATCGAAATCTGCATACCTTGCGGAATCTTCAGATGAATCTCACAGTCATCTTCCGCCTTTGACTTCGGGTAGGCGCTCGTCACATCACCGTTCCGCGCCGGTACCCCCCAAATCTGTGACATGGCCAGGATCACCTTTACGTTGTCGACTTCCATGACTGTCGAAAACGTGAAGTGGTAATCCTGGCCGTAAACTTGGCGATCACCGCGTGCCACCAGTCGAGCCTTATAGCGCTCGACCGTTCCATCCGCACGCAACTTAGTCTTGTACACCCACTTAGTGGGCAGCAACTTTTTGTCTGGACGGCGCTTGATAATCTTCCAGGTTCCAATTTCTTCGAGCGCTTGCAGCTCCTCCTGTTCCGCCTTCGTCCATAAATCGGAGTATGCGCCTTCATGCGCCTCTTTGCAGGACTTCGGATCAGGAACTGCAACCTTGGAAACAATTCCACTGTCAACCGTTTCTTTCACAGCGTAAACGCACATCGCGTGCTCTGGAGTTCCAATTTCAGTTTCTTCGGCTTCGAAATTGTTTCCATCAATCGAAATTTCATTTTCAATCATTTCACGTTCCTTCGCATCATTCACGTCAATCACGCTCTCTTGATCTTTCACCTTCTTCTTGCTGACTTTTTCTAGTTCAGCCGCCTTGTGGGTTTTCTTGATTACTCGTCCAGACTTTCTCGGAGTCTTGCGCGCCTTTTCACCTGCATCTTGCGCTTCAGATTGTCTTGATACGCCGGTTTCTTGAGTCGAACTTGCACTTGCACGTCCTGCAGCGCGTTTTTCCATCTCCTCTTCATCTGCAACACCCAGCGCCCTCGTAATTTGGTCACTCACCCCCTTGTCTAGTGTCTCAATTGCACTGACATGGCGAGTGACCGTCACCACCCTGTCCTTCAACAGCAGCACCTTAAATCCCTTGGTTTCATCATTGCGGCCTAAAATCAAGTCCCTTTCAGTCTGTTTCGCGAGGGTCTTTTTATTGGGATCCCTCCACACCATGCACGGCGAACCAAACACTACAATTTCTTTCAGTGACGGTTTCTTTTTGTTCGTCAACATCTTAAATGGCGACACTTTGCCAGGGTTCGAACGGGTCGGGGTACGGTTTAAAATATAAGAGGCGTATTCCGCCGCCTCGGACCAGTACATCAACGGTACCCCCGACCCAAAAATCATACACCGGACCATATTAAAGATGGTCCGGTTCATCCGCTAGGATTTTCCATTGGAGGCTGGATTGCCAGCCTCCGTAACCTGTCGACGCACTCCAGTTCTTTTACAGAGCAATTCTACGGTTTTGTATCACCGCCTCCATCCGTGCGTAAAACGTGAATACGACACTTGAACCCGTTCTCGAACCAAGTCAAAAAATGTTCAAACATTTTCGCCGCTCTGTATTGCATTCGAGCGGCTAAAACACGCATGTAACTCGAAAAATGATCCACAAACACCACCAAATATCGGTTTCCACGCCTGTCGCGAGGTGTGATCGGACCCTTCAAGTCACTGCATATCACACCGCCGACTCGTTCAATCGGCGAATTTTCGCCCGAATCTGTCCTTGGCTGCGGTTTCCTTGATCCTTTTCCTTCAGAGGTCAGGCAATTGGGTCGACTCTATCTGTCAACTTGATGCCTGACCTGGGGTCCTTGGCTAATTTCTCGACCGTGTCGTAGTCCAAGTGACCCAAACGGGTATGGAAGTGATGTAGAGTGCGTTCCTTCACATCATCATCAGGTTCCGCAGCGACAGCATTCAGCAACATGTGCTTGAGCTGCTGCGCGCGCCCGCTCAACTTTTCTGGCATTAATTCTGCCACGAAAATAGATCCACATATTCGAATTGGAAACAGCGTGTTTCCATTCCACTGTATCGTCAACTTTCCAAAGCTTTCCACTATTTTGCACCCTTTTCCATGCAACTTGCCAAGTGAAATCAAATTCTTGGCAAGTTTGGGTGCAAAATACACTTCGCTGAGCTCGATCGAAACAGGATCGGCACCAGGAGTAACCAACTTGATTCTTCCAACCTTGGTTACCGCCAATTTTCCACCGTCGGTCAACAAAAAACCATCTTCCGGCCCACACGTGACTGCATCCACAAGTAAATTTTCGTCAGCCACTAGGTTCCTGCTGGCATCGCTATCGACGATCCAAGTCGTTGCAGGCATGTCATCTCCGACAGTCATTCCAGTTAATTCAACTTAATTTTCGATTCCAATACTCGATAACGCGACTTTTCTGTTCCATTGACCGCTGGAACCACCTTGAGCCTTGGAGTTGACATTCCTTTTCATTTTCCTGCCTTTCTGCGGGCACTCTCTCTTTATTTTCCCTGGCTTTCCTCAGCCGTAGCATCTTCTCACAAATCCGGTGTCCGTCACCGAATTTGCATGCATACGGGCAGGCGGCCTGGTTTTCGGCGTATCTTCATCCAATTACTGCGCCCAGGATATTAATTCTTGCGCATGGCACAGGTAATCCTCTCGCATAGCATTGTAACTGGTCATGATTGCAACTTTCAGGCGGGGCGCAGCGAATTTGACTATGTTCTCGACCACCATCCTTTCGACCATGCCGCTCTCGCGAGCCAGGGCTACCAGGTACATGTAGTGCTCAGTCCAAGTCCTTCTTGGACTCTTCTCTGAAGCAAACCACACTGCAGCCTGGTGGGGGGAGATTGTCACTCGAAACGCCGTATACATAAAATCCAGTATCGCCAGTAATTCCGGGGCAGATTGCCACCACGTGCTAATGTTTGCACGAAAATAATCCCCTGCCACCCCTTCGAGATATTCCCCAAGCTTATTTACTTTTAGACGCTCCGTCCACACAAATCCAGAGGTCATCTCGGCTATCTCAACAGCCTCGATGAAGAGATATGCCCACTGCTTGAAGCCGGTACCGAGTCCGGGGAACAGTTCAACCCCCGAAAACTTCTCGATGCCAAGCTTGGGTATCTTGGCACACGACGCTTGCATAGGCTGTGGGGCAGGGGCGGGCGCTGCTTGCCGGAACTGCATTCCAGGCGTCTGCACCGCCGGTGCATGTACTCTTCCCGCATTCGGAGCATTTCCTGGATTATTCGCCGGGATCTTAGCCGGGTTCGGCCTGGATGCTCTACCGACCTCAATGCCGATATCGTCCGCCAGGTCATTCAACGTCATTTCCTTTCCAAATGGCCCACAATTTCTTAGCGACTTCCGGAACACACTGTTCCGGGGAGAAAACATCGGATCCTGCTTTGGCACTGCAGGCGCGGCCGGCGCGGCAGGCGCAGCAGGCGCAGCAGGCGCAGCAGGCGCAACTACGGTGCTTGCGGTGGATGCGCGCGCTTGCGAATCTTCCATCGACTTCATACGACCTTTCATGTCCTTCATCCCATCCAGGATGGCCTTCAGAGCCACTTCCGACTCAAAATCATATTCACCACCACTATCCATGGTAAAATCAATATCAATTCAAAAAATATACGGGCGAACAAACACGCCAACAATTCCACTAGCCTTCCGAAAGTGAAGGGAATTCCACTAGTATCCGGAGCCGTAACCGCACGAGAATAAATCACTCGAAAAAACGCAAGAAACCACTTGCACAAAAAACTTAAATCCAGCAGAAAATAACACTTCTTAATACACGAGGCCACTTGGGCACATAACCTGTTGGCACAGGCGACTTAGGTAGCTTGAAGTTGTGTACTTGGTTGGGCTGTAGCGGCTCTCAATAGCCGTAGCCCGTAGTGTCGTTCTACTGCTCGAAGTTTGTCAAAATCAAAAGTCATATATATTAATCAAATATAAATGTTTTAAGTCACTGAATCGAGCTTAATCTTCCCAAGCGCTACTGACTTAAAACCTGTATACACCATACATAAAAATTTTATCAGCCAATCCGTTTCCACCATATGGTTTACCTTGAAAGTCTATCATGGCTACACGAAAAATCAGCAGCGCTTGCTTGGCATCCCCCGCACTTACTACGCAGCACATCGTTTGGTATAGAAAACAGCGTCTGGAGGTGTAATGTCAATCGCGTTCGAGTACAGATCCACAGCTTGTTTATAATCTTTTGTCAAGTACACCTTGTTCCCTCGTATTTGAGCTAAATCTCTTCAACTTGTTGCTCGTTGCTCACCTCGACAGCTTCAGGGACGAGTATGTCCTCTTCCTTCTCAATCTCCGCGAATTTTCGCTGAGTTTCCGACTCTAATTTCTCCTCACATGTAACAGGATCCTTTGTTTGAACAGACGAATCCGGGTTTTGCTTTTTGCAGCGTGCTCATAGTACGCATCGAGCTTCACTTTTTCGTCCGTCATGAGTTTTTCCAGGTCTACTTTCTCGATTCCCTTTGTAATGGGCTTAAGCAGCGATACAATAGTGTGGTGACACATACCAGCAGCAAGTTGCAACGGCGTTGCACCAGCATTGGAAGTCATATTTGCAAATTCTTTGTGTCTTCCACACGGCCAGTGAAGAATGACTGGATCACTTCGATGAATCCAGTCTCCGCTGCCATGTGTAAAGCTGTGAAACTGCCTTCCATTGTTGGTTGTAAGGACGCTTCACCTTCCAGCAGCTCTTTTACCACTACAGGTTTGTTAATGAGGCACGCCAGCATCAACGGCGTTCTTCATAGCTACATTAGGATCCGCACCGTACGCTAAGAGCAACTTGACAGCAGCAAACTCATTCTCCTTAGATGCATAGAGTAATGGCGTCGCTCCTTCTTCTCCACACACTGAAGACACTCTGGAGCGCGTTCTACAATCTAATTCATCACTTTTCGCCGTCCTTTCGCGGCTGCAAAGTGCAGCACCGTGCGTTTGTGTGCATCCTTGAAGTCCATCAAGGTCTCTTTAATGTCTGTAACACCCATCACTTGCATCGACTCGATCGTCTTCTCAAGCATCTCTACATCGCCATCTATATAGCACACATTTAGTTGTGAATGAATGGTACTACATTAATTGCTGCTGTTGTGCGACCTAACAACATTTTTTAAGGCGTGTGTGTGTGTGTGTAGAAATAGTACACTCATGCATAATTAGAGCACTTGTTCTGCGCTAATGGGTCAGTAACGAGGTGGTTGGGGTGAAAAGCCCACGGTTTTGGGTGATTTTGCGAAAAAGCTGGGGTGATTTTTCCCTCGCCCCTATTTTTAACAGCTCGGAACGTACTGATACCGGGTTCAGAAAACCGGTAGCTTCTCAAAGTCCACTCAATGTATGGTAAGCATCTTTTAGGATGTGCGTCTCCCACCCCCGAAAACGTGCACATACATCCTCGCACTTCAGAAAAAGCCGAAGATCAGAGAGACCGCAACGCTCCACATGACGCTCAGTCATCACTTTTCGATAGTACTCGCTGCTGTGTTTCTTTTGCTGTTCCCATGCACCAGGGCTCACGAAGTTTCGTTGGATCCAGTACTGACACCCAATGCGCAAGAACCCCGTGGTCTTTCTGAGTCGCATGGCGAACGGCGCTTGCGATCCGTTTCGGATTTGGGCGAAAAAAAAAACACGATAACAGCGAAGAAAGAACTGTTCTAAGCCACAGAAACGGGTTTAATCATGACTCGATGACGGGACTCGCGACTCTTTCGAGGACAGATCGAGTGGAACTGGAGAAAGCGAGAGAAAAACTACCTGAAAAGAAACTAGAGGAACTTGAAAAAAAAACAGAGGAACTTGAAGAACAAATATATCGTATCACGAATTGGCCGGATGACTTGATGCACGGGTTCCTGTCAACGCTAGTCGAGAAACATAAACGAGACTTGGCCCCCATGCTGCTGTTTGCGTTAAAGAGAGCTCAGTATACAGGAGAGGAGGGTAACGAGCGCATTGTCAAGCAGTTTTTGGAAGGTTGGTTAAAAAAACAAAAATGACGCAATGCAACCGGAGTTTTGCGTGGGAACCTTGTCAGAATAGTGAAACTATTTCCCCGACATTTAGATGTTTTAATATGTTCAACCTTTTGCCTGCAATATACTTGTTCTTGACATGATTTGAATCTCATCTTGTGTCTGTTTTTTATTGCCTCGCTCTACCACTTCGTTTTAAAGAAGCGATGTTAAATGTACCTTCGGATAGTGTGTCGTGAAAATGTGCACGAAACTAGCCGCTAAGTGACTAGTTGGTTCTTGAAAAGCACCAGTCCACTCGATAAAGTTGCGAATGGTGGAATAGATAAAGAAAAACAACGTTTAGTGTTGGAATTTGAGCCGACACAAGTGTTGCACTGCCACGAACATTATGTCGTAAGGTTCTTACTGATCGCTCGAAGTCAGTTAAACGACACTGCAATTTCCTTTGATTCGACGTTGCATCGTGCATGGGTCCGTAAAGTCAAATCCACGACGCTGGGTCAACATTTCTCGGGTTTCGGGTACCGTTTGGGCTCGTGTTGGACCCAATGATCCACTATCCGATTAACGGGTGATGCACCGAACGCACTGAGACAAGAAGAGATGGCTCGCAAAACATTCTCGCTTAACAATACTGCGCTATTCAGACCAGATACATCGCGCTGGTGCAGTGGAGGGGCTGGTAAGAAGATAGTAATTGTACTCTTTACTTAAGAAAGCGTGAATCGATGGCAAAATAGTGCAGCGTTGCCAAATTTAATCAGTTGTCTCCGCGATACAGTCCATAAAAATGCGGCATGGAATCTAACAACACACCAAGCGGACGACTCTTGTATGATGTTTAAAGATTCAATGAAAAATTGCTACTTCAAGAGACATCGCAAGTTTATCATTTAAACACAACTTCTATTGTGATCTGCACGGATGATGGTAGAAAGAGGTAGGTAGGTATGCAACTGAAGACATTCAAAGTGTTGAAACTCTTCGTCGTCCATATGTCTCCACGTACTCTTGCACGCAGGTTCCGAGTACCACGTACTGCTGCGTAATGTTCCAGTACAGACCAAAGGCTAACAATTAGCGTAACAAAAGAGCACTCAAATACGTAACGTAATCAATCTCTCCACTGTCCTTTTGCGACTTGAGCGTAAGGACCAGCAACTCAAACAAACCAACGTAACCACGAGAATCTAATACGTAATAATCACCCCAGCTGCTACTGCAGCGTACTTGATAATCCACGTAAAACAAAACTCAAACAAAAGCGCACACAGTAGTGCGTTTCCTAGCCACTCGTAATAACCACGTAAAATTCAGAAGTGAATTATCTGAATTAAGTATGCACCTAAAACTAATAGTATGCAAATATACAGTGTTTTGTACCTAACCTAAAGTTATGTACAATACATCACCTTTTCACCTGAAAGTCGCTTCACAACCAAAACGGCGACGCTAGCTGCTGCGCAAAAAACGCCCTTCCAACACAAAGACACACATGCACACGAAGAGACCGCAGGCTGTTAGAAAAGACAACGTACTAGTGTATATTTTCCACTTAGTAGATCTAAAACTACCTGGCCTGAAAACTTTTGACCAGGTAGGATCTTTCGCAGGAGAAAGTCAGCTACGTTTGAATGAGGTGTAAAAATGAAAAGTGTATTATGTAAAGCTACGTTAAAATACAATCATACTAAGCTGTATACTTAGCGTAAAGCTAAGTTTGTATGAGGTGTAAAAATGAAAAGTGTATTATGTAAAGTTACGTTAAATACAATCATACTAAACTGTATACTAAACGTAAAGCTAAGTTTGTACGAGGTGTAAATATGAAAAGTTGTATTATTTAAAGTTACGTTAAAATACAATCATACTAAACTATATACTAAAAGTAACCGCAAGATGCCTCCACCCAGTTCAGCCAATGGGGTTCCATCATCTTGGGGAGACGCAAAAACAACACAAAATGGGTACATGCGCTTCCAACACTCCTCCTGAAACACCGGAGGCTGCACGTCCATCAAAACCATCCCAACTTCGATCGCAATTCTTAAATCTTAGGCGCATTCAATTCCTTCGTCAGTAGATCAGCTAACATATCCACACTTGGAACTTGTGTTGCCGAACAATGCCTTTTTGTGAAAAAATCCTTCAGAAATTTTAACTTAACATCAACATCTTTGGCGCTGGCAGCGCTCGCTTCACTCTCGATTTGCCTTATCGCCGCCTGGTTGTCCATCTTCAGAACCAGGGGAAATATTAGCATGCACTCCAATTTCCGATATCAACACTTTTAACCCTAGCGCCTCTCGACAAGCCAATGGAGCTGCCACAAACTCTGCTTCAGCCGTCGAGAGTGTCACCGTGGTTTTTTTCTTGCAAGCACAAATCAATTTACGAGAGTAATCATAGCGGACACACTTTTGCGATCCATTTTATCTGCGGCGTAATCTGCGTCGCTAAAACATGTGATTCGTAAAGGCATCGGCAGCTCATCGTCGTGCTTCAAACCTCTTTTCAATCCGCTTGTTCCTTTGGGATACTAAGAATTCTCTTTGCCAATTTAGAGTCACCGATTGTCGGCGTCCTTCTGGTGGCACGGTGCACGGCAAACGAAATGTCCGGGCGCGTGAACGTGAGATCCACAACAGACTGCCAACGAGAGACTGAAAACTTTTAATACACGGCATGTTCGGCGTGGGCCGTACCGGCAATGGCTCGCAAAAACTTCCACACCATCCAACACGGGCACCGGCGTCTTAGCCGGGTTCATCTTCGAAAGTTTATGAGCACTCAATACTTCGTTTATCGTCGCTTCTTGATCCAATTCATAACCACGCATCGGATCCCCTCCGATCCTCATACCCAAGAACTTCGTAAACTTTTTCCATGGTTCTTTAGCTCCAATAATTGCATTTGCATGAAGAAATTTTCGACAACTTTCTCGTTGGTGTCTGTGACCGATAGGTGATCCATATAGGCACCAACTACTAATGCTTCACATCCATCGTTCTTCAACAAAATGCATGCGTCCGTGACACACTGCATAAATCCAAAAGTTTCCAAAGTCTGGCAAAAACATTTATGCCACAGCCAACCAGCCTGTTTGAGCACGTACAGGTTTTGCGTTAACTTCGGTGCTAACTCATCTTGTGACTTCACAC
The DNA here is from genome assembly GCA_026184515.1 of Peronosclerospora sorghi. Classification (NCBI taxonomy): domain Eukaryota; phylum Oomycota; class Peronosporomycetes; order Peronosporales; family Peronosporaceae; genus Peronosclerospora; species Peronosclerospora sorghi. The sequence continues at coordinate 8,873,170 of CM047590.1, forward strand.
CCAAACCAAAATCTTCGAAACGCTCTTGATCAATTCTCCTATCTTGTCGAACACGAAGGTACATCTCTACCTCATCCCCTGCATTGACCTTAGCGTAGGCACTAGGTACGTCTCCACGACGTGCGGCCACCCCCAGATTTGAGCCAGAACTAGGATAATCTTGACATTGTTTAATTACATGAATGTAGAAAAAGTAAAGAAATAATTGTCTCCATATACCTGCTTGTCGCCCCTGGCGACAAGCTTTGCTTTGTACCTCTCCACCGACCCATCTGAATTCATCGTGGTCTTGTAGAACCACTTGGTCGGGAGAGGTACCTTCCCTGGCGGACGACGTATAAGAGTCCAGGTCTCCATACTTTGGACAGATCGTAATTCTTCCTTTTCTGAGTCGCTCCACATGCCACTATTGGCGCTTGCGTGGGCCTCCCTATAATTCTTGAGATCCTGCCCCGCCTCCATCGTAAATTGCTTTCATTATGTCGTATGACACACGGAAAATTCACATAGTGTGATTTCAGCAATCGAAGCGTTATAACGATCGCAACGGTTTCGAAAATGTTGCTTTAAACAGTGTCGGAAGTAATCGCCTATTTCCTGACCGAGTTTTCATATGCCTTCACCCTTGGTGTCTTCTTCTTCCTTCTACTCGACCTTCGTGTACTTGAAACTTCCCCTGTAGTTTTCAGCTCTTTGTCAACTGCATCTGTCGATTCACTGTTTTTATTCTTGGAATTCACTTGATTTTCATGTCCATCCTGTAAGCGTGATTCCACCCGCTTTCTTAACTCGATTTCAGCTTCATCCTCCAAACTATTCGTAATTTTTTCACTTGCATCTTCACTGAGTGTTTCAAAAGCGGTGAAATGCCTCGTCACCGTGACCACTCGGTCCTTGAAATGCAATACTTTGTAAACTTTCGTTACATCATTCTTTCCAAAATTAGCGCGCGTTCAGCGTGGAGCGCTGAGCCGTCTTCTTTGGGTCTCTCCTAACTATACTTAATGTTTTGGGGGACGGTACAGTATGCGGCCTTTATTCTAAATCGGGAGCTGACAAATGCAAACCTAGAAGGAGCGATGCTAATAAAGATATTTCCACAAGAAGCACTAAATCTTACGAAGAAAACATGCCGATCTTGCCAAAAGATCTAGGTTTGGGCTTCTGTCCCGTGGGTTCAATTCCCACAACGTCCAGTCTCCATACTACCAAACGCCAAAATCAAGGTGAAATCGTACTTTTTATTCACGTTTCTTGTATACCGGTATCCAAGAAAAACGAATTTCTTGCAACGGGTGAAACCGGAAATAATTTTTGGCGTGGTTGATGAAACAATAAGCTATCGAGTTTATCTTCCAAAGAATAAGGTCGCCCTCATTATGCAATATGTGAAGAATATTGAATGTTTGAAAAGGAAAATAAAGAGCAATTTAAACAAATTTTGTCTGGAAAAAAAGCAAAGAGGCAAAGAGGAGAAGCGTAACAAGAAAGATGAAGAAGACAATCTAAGGAAGGTGGTTTATCTTCATCTAATTAGAATCGGGGATTTGTTAGAAAAGAGAAGAAGCGAAAGTGTAGCCGGTGCGTCTACGCACGGTGCGGCTATCGCACAGAGGAAGACTTTCCTTTAAGCGGCTTTCGCCTCTACTTAGCCAATACGCCCTTATAAAAGCGATTAGTAAAAGAGAACTCTCTTACTCGGGGCCAAGATTCCCACTTTGTTTTACTATTAGATTTCGCTAATGCCTTAACACAAGGCTCCCTTACTAAGGGGGTAGCTAAGGGAAGAACTTCCCTTACGCTACTTCACTCACTGCACGCGCGACCGGTCGAGGTCGAGCGTCTGGTAGTCGGTTGAGTGAAATGTAAACTGAATGTATATTTAATATATAATTAGCCTAAATTAATTTAAACTAATGTAAACTATATGTAATACTAAGTATAACTTACTAAATTCGTACCTAGCTAAAATGCAGTGTACACCACCTGTGTACTAACACGTGGATGGCTGCCACGCCTCCACCAAGGGCCCCTGCCCTGATTGGTTAAAATAACCAATGGTCCAAAACCTTACGGACCGGTCAATACTGACCCCAACCGTAGTGTACTCACGTACACCACATAACTAAATGTAGCCAAAATGTAACCCTGTTACATCCTCCCCCATCAAGACTATTGCTTACGCAATGAGCAAAATTTATTTGGAGAACTCCAACTGCCAGAACCACTGGCTAACCAACCATAAGCACCATTAGTGGTGCTAAGGATGGGAACTATTCCGATAACTCGGAGGTGGATGCCCTTGGGGATATCTCCCCAAAGGCTGACCACTCCAACAACGCCGAACGGCGAGGTCGGTCATCCAATACATTCCCCCATGTGGGGAAAACGCGCTAACTCGTGCTCCACCTTTACCAACTACGGATGATGCATCCGGGTCGCCGAAAGCGACCATCACCAATGAACCGGACACGGTTCATGGAGCCCGACATGCCGTACCGGCACGGAAGGGACCTCGTGACCCTCAAAAGAAGGCTAAGAACGAGGTCAAGAGAGGTTTAGTTTCCTATACCCCTGGTCCAGCGGCTGTACTGCCGCGTGAAATTGCGCGCCGGAAACAACTCCGGGCCAAACTGTTGACGCCTAAGCATTTCACTGCCAAGTCCTACCGAACGCGCCTCGGGAAACAGGCACGCGGTGTACTCGTAGAGATCCTCCGCGAGGTTCCCTTCGTTCTCCTACGGGACGAAAGCGTCGAGGACGCAGAACGGGCATTCCGCGCTTGGGTGGAAGGAGAGAAGCGACTACCCAACTTTGATGCGCTGTACAACAGCTTTTCCCAGCCCTACGTTCGGGTAGAGAGGGCGTTACGCTTAGCCTATGCCCAGGCCAAAGCGCAAGGGCAATTACCTGCCTCTTACTACACGCGCCCTGCTCTCGATGTGGTGCCGGAGAGAAATGCAAACTCTGCATCTGCCTCCGGTAAACTCCCAGCTACTGGGAGTGAAGGGGATTCTTCCGCCCCTTTGGTCGTTGAATCTCATCGGGATTCTCCCGCTCGAAATCGTCAACGACGTCACGGCAATCCTGCCGCAGGGGAGTCTCGGACTCCCACGAACTCTGGGAATGTGGGTAACCTTTCCACCTCACCCGGTACTGGGTCTCACCCCGAAGATGGCGTCGCGCCATCAGGCGCTCCACATGGTAATGTAGAGTACCCTCCGTATCGAGGAATGAAGGAGGAGGTAGCGCTATTGCGACGTGAGTTCCACGAGCGCTGTGATCGTCACAGCCGTCGCATCCTAGATGCCCAGGAGGGACTACGCGACGAGGGGAGTGCGAATGAACGAATTGAGGGCCGGCTTGCCTCCCTCGAGTCTCTCGTTGCGGAGCTTCAGGGTTGTATTTCGACCCTGTCGGAGATGTTCCGACCTGTCGTGCCTTTCGGCTATCCGACTTCCCATCCTCCTCCAATAGGGGACCCGCCTCCGGGTTCTGGTATGGCTTAATCCTACCCACATAGAAGGTTGGATGCGTACGCATCGCCATCGGGATGCCCAAGGTATACGACAAGCCCCTTCGGGCTAGTACCTTAAAATGCCCCACAAACCTGGGGCGCAGTTTATTCCGTAACACGTTGTAAACTGCGTGTGTAGGAAGATTTTTAGCGTTTAATAAAACACTTTCTACTACTTTGTACACCTTTTCGTTACGCCGCCCCTTGCGGTCAGCCTGCTCCTTCTGCTTGTCTTGCCTTTCCGCCATGGCATCGCAGACGTGTCGTAAGACACTAAGGCGCGTCGATAAGAACTTATCGATGTTCTTTCGCACAGATACAGGGCTGACATCAGGGAATCCCCCCCCTTTAAGCCCTGGGCCACACGCACGTAGCGTCAACGGAACCCTCGGATTCACTATTCCGTTCACGTAAAACGGGTTAAACCCCGTAGATGCATGGACCGAGTTGTTTATAGCAAATTCGGCCATCGGAAGCATCTCACTCCAACTATTTGGAGAATCCGGACATAAACTCCGGAGAATATCCTAAACAACGCGATTAACGCGTTCCGTCTGACCGTCCGTCTGCGGATGATCCGCAGTGGACATGAGGAGCTTGGTGCCTAGCACCTTGAACAAATCTCCCCAGAATTGTCCCGTAAAACGGGGATCCCGATCCGACACAACGGAATCGGGTAGACCATGTTGTCAAAAGACGCGGTCTAGGAACACTTTCGCTGTTCCTTGTCCATCAATGGACTCTGGCACCGCCGCCAGGTGAGCCATCTTGCTCAAACGGTCTACAAAGACCAATATGCCGGTGTTCCCGGCCTTATCCTTCGGAAAACCGAAGATAAAATTCATACTAATGGATTTCCAACACTCCGTTGGAACGGACAAGCTCGCCAAAGGCGCAGCTGAACTTGCAGAGGGTTTAACCCTCTGATAAGTCTCACAGGTGCGTATATACGCACAGACCCACTTATACATGTTGGGCCACCAATACAAAGAGCTTAAAGCGCTGTGGGTCTTATCCTGACCTAAATGACCCCCGATAGGGGTGTCATTTGACTCAAAGAGGACTCTATACTTCAGTTCCTCATCATGAGGAACTACCACCCGCGGAGTGTCCTCTGTGCTCGTGCTATAATTTAGCAAACCGTCACAGTACCGGCAACGGTGTAAACGAGCTTTAGCTCGACTTGACAGGGTTGGATCAGACGAGCTAAGTCCCTTTTCACCCAACGCGCTGATAAGCGCCGTACAATGTGGGTATTTCCCATACGCCTGGCGTATGAGATCCACCACAGACGTGGGGAAGAATGTCGCGTGAGCGAGCTCGTAATGGGGACGACGCGACAACGCGTCTGCAAGCACGTTCTGCTTGCCAGGTTTATACTTAACCTCAAAGTTGTACTCCGCAAAGAAGGAGAGCCAACGGGCCATCCGTTGCGAGAGATGAGGCTACTTTGTCGCTGTCCGTAAGGACGCGTGGTCAGTATAAACCACGAACGGCTTTGAGCCGAGTAGGTGAACCCTAAATTTGACAAGAGCATACTTCATTGCAAGTAGCTCCTTGTCATGAACGGGATAATTCCGTTCCGCAGCTTTAAGCTGCCTCGACTCAAGCGTGATTACGCGTTCCCTTCCTGCATCGTCTGCTTGTAACAAAGCACATCCGATTGCGAAATCGGAGGCGTCGCAGACGACACTAAATGGTTTCCCAGAGTCTGGGAGAGCAAGAACGGGAGATTTTAACAAGCTCCCCTCAACCTCTTTAAAAGCGTTTTGGTGTTTGGTTTCCCAACACCAATCCACGTCCTTCTTAAGAAGGTTTGTTAATGGCTTCGCCATTTCAGCGTAGTTCTCGCTGTACTTGTGGAGATAATTGGCTAATCCAAGCCACTTCCGTAAATCTCTAAGCTTTACAGGCGAAGGCCACTCCACAATGGCTTTCACCTTCGCGGGATCCGCCCGCACTCCATCCTTACCGATGAAGCATCCGAGGAAAGAAATTTCCTCAGCACCAAATATACAGTTGGTTGCGTTCGCATATAACTTATGCTCTCGCATACATTCGAGAACAGATCGAAGGTGTATCAGATGCGTCTCAACATCAGACGAGTCGCCTTCCACACGACTATGAACGAATATATCGTCGAAATACGTCTGAGCGTACTTTCTATGAGGGCGGAAGAGTTGAGTCACCAAGCGATTGAAAGTCGCTGGTGCATTTGAAAGCCCTTTTGGCATAAGAAGCCACTCCCACAGCATGCCACTAGGCGTGCTAACCGCTGTAAGCGGAATATCGGATGCTCGCATGAGCATCTGATAATACCCGTCCACCAGATCTAAGGCACTGTACACAGTACAGCCCGCCGTATTGTTCTGGAGGACATCCTTCCGAGGAATCGGAGTCTGCATGGGTACAGTCGCTGCATTTAGCTTGTTATACGCATGCACAATGCGCCACTTTCCGTTCGGTTTACGAACACAAAAAGTGGGAGATGAGTGAGGATACTTGCTCTCCCGTACCATCCCTGCCTCTTCTTTCCCCTTGAAGAATACGTCGATGAAGTCGCATTGTTCCTTGGGGAGAGGCCACTGCCTAGTGACGCAGTATTTGGTTCCAGGAACCAAATCAATTTCATGTCGGACTCCCCGATCCGGTGGTAACCCCATCGGCGGGTTGTCACTAATGACATCACCAAATTCCTTTAATAAGGAATGGTAAGGGTCCTCAGGATCCGCGAGGATCTTGAGGCCGCTTCGGGCATTTAATGCCTGTTTGGTTTTCACCAAAACTGACTCGTCCATCGTGGATGAGGAGTTCAACTACTCTTCCGGACGTAATACAACAACCTCGTCGATTACACCTGCTTTCAAAGCTGTTTCAAACTCGTTGAAGGACATCTCCTCCAACGACAACAGTTCGCCTACCCCAGGCAACCGTTCAAGGCTTACGCCTTCTGTGACAATACCTGTCACACTATTCAGCATCCGATAGGACTGCTGACTACTGGCCTCGGGACTCATCATGAGACCCAGATGGAGCGAGTCAATTGCCCCATCTATTGGAAGCGCCTCGCGCCTATCCACAGAGGTCTCTACCCTTACCACTGGAGTCGCCTCAGATGAATCCACCTCTGCCACTGGCAACTCACCAGTCTCACCGTTAACGGCGTGGGGATTAACCCCGAATCCCCCTCGTTAAGGAACTCTCCCTTAACGTCATTGGGAATGATCATCTCAGACATCCCAATCTCTGGCATCTCACGCCAAAATTGCTTTTGCGATCGAACAAAGGTGGGTTCATGACTCGCCAATGCTTTACCCTATCGCGGGTGCGTTGAGCCAATGGACTTAGACTTCCAGTCTATCCATGGCTCGTGGCGTTCCAGCCACTTCATGCCCAGAATGAGGTCATACCTCGAGTCCAAATCCAGGATTAGGCAACGTTCTAAGCTGTCAAAGTCTGCAAACTTCAGCTTAAGGTCAATCGAGACCTTGGGTACAGTAACCTGTACGCCCGTCGCAAGACGGACCGTGAAAACTTCACGAGAACGTGCCTCTAGGGCCTCGGCATACAGCCGACTCTTCTCCACAGAAGCCCTTCTGACATAATTGTCAGACGCTCCAGAGTCTATCAAGACTCTCCAAGACTTATCAAAGCCTTTCACGTCCGCAAGGACTACCAGAAAACCTGGCTGGTACACCAACTCGGTGCTTTGTGCTGTCTTCCCCTACCCTGGGGCTTAACAGAACTGATGGATCCCCCAGTAGGGCGCCCCGCACCTACTGGGAGCAGTCGTTTCCCGACGGCTTGGGCAAGGGCTTTTTCCCAACCCTTGTCCCCTTAAAGCGAATATCTCTCTTGGGGTTCCGCGGACATCTGTTCCGCAGATGTTCCGTGCTCCCACACAGTAAGCATCTCAGCGTCCCATGCCGCTGCAACATTACAAGGAGCTACGCTTCGGAGCCCTGCGAGGTTGAGTCAGAGTGACTCTTAGCGGAAGGTTTCTCCTCCGCTTCGACCTGACTCAGGTCCATCGGTTCGGGACCCACCTTAGAGGAACGAAGGTTCCTCTCGGAGTTAAACGCCATCTTAAACGCCTCCCCCAGGGATTGGGGTCGGCACCGGAACAGTTCCGAACGTGCTGGCCCTTCTTTCATGCCTCCCATGAACACGGGAATTGTAATGGGGTGCCATTACATAATTGATATTCAAGTTAGAATATCACAGTTTAATTTCAGACGCGTTGTCTGAAATTTAAACAAGAGATTATAAGTTATTATAATCTAAGAAGGAAAAGTCGATTCGGTATAAATACTGAATCTTGCAGGTTAACTAATAGTACAGTTAGTTAAAGACTTGATATTATTATATTAATTAGTTAGTTACTATACTATTATCCTCTAAACCACCCATTAAATAAACACTCTTAATTTTGAGTTCTAAGACTAAAGTGAATATTAATATATTTACTTTTAATATAGGATTAGTTGTTACCAACTAATCCTGCCCTTATTGTATTGCGCGCTTCCTCGCACAACACAGTGTAAGCCTGTAACAGGATCAGTCCTGTTACAACTGGTAGCACTTTGTGGTCCGTCTTAACGACCACAGTTCCGTTCTGCTACTTAACTAGCGGAGCGAAGATTAAGAGCCGCTCGGCATCATGTCGCGAGACATGTCGGCTGCCGAGCGAGAAAGAACGCTGGAAGAGGTGAATAAACACTTCCCTCACTTCTCGTCGCGTAGTAAAGATGCGAAGGCGGAAATGATTCGGTCTATGGGGACCGACATCATTACCTTCCTCAAGAGTAAGTCTCCAGAAGAAGTGGTACAAGTGGTGAACCGCTTTAGGCTAAACCACCTAGAAAAGTCAGAACGGCCCGCGCCAGAGGCAGCGCGTACCGCAACTGCACCTGCAACGACTAGAGTTGAAGTGGTAAATGCGCGAGTACCGCCCTTTACCGGCGAAGGGGGCGAGCCCCTTCGTAGATGGTTCGCAGAGGTGGAAGATGCCATCTCTGCGCAAAATATTGTTGACGAACGTCAACAGGCGTACTTCGCCACAACATGTCTAGGAGGAAGAGCCAGGGCATGGGCGATGAGTTGCAGAGCCACTGATGACTCTGCGTTCCTTACTTATGAGGAATTTAAAGCTGAGCTAAAGATCAACTTTGAAGCTCCATAAATGGAGCTAAGTAGTCGGCAGGAGTTTATGGAACTCCGGCAAGGTAAGCTTGACCTTCAAGCTTACGCTCAGAAGACGCAATATTTGCTGTCAAATATTGTGTATGATCCGGTGCCTCCTGCTATGCAGGTCACTGGATTCATGAAGGGACTCAATGATGGTCCCGTCAAACAGAGTCTCTATTGGCACCCGCCAGATACTCTGAGGGATGCCATTGATATGAGCATCCGAGAGGAGTTCAGCATGCGATCAGTGTCATCGCATTCTGGGTACAGCCGGAGGGCTCAACAGCCCTTCTCTTTTGACATGCCGCAACGGCATGTCAACAATCAACAGTCAGGCAGACGAAGCTCACACTTCGTCTCAAGAAACAGCCACACGCGCCAGAGCATGGGCGGTGGAGGTCCAGAGCCGATGGACATATCGGTTGCGGTTGCTTCGAACACGAGCAACCGAAATTTAAGAAGAATATTCGCTGCAATCGATGCGCTAAAATGGGGCATTTTGCCCATGAGTGTATGGCACCGCGTCCGGTGCCACGCAGTCAGCGGACGGAACCGTCCTCTGCACGGCGACACCAACAGGGACATCACCCTGTTGGTGCAAAAAACGAGAATCGCCAGTAGGGGCGGGGCGCCCTACTGGGAATGTTATCCCACATGCCGACATAGGGCATGTGAGGGTAATAGCCCCAGACGGGACTATGTCCTGTCAAAAGGTGCAGGGTTATGGGAAGCCTCTTATCACCCTGGAGGTTAATCCGCACGGGAGCTATGTCCCCATGCGAGCTTTGTTTGACACAGGAGCGTCAAACAATTTCGTTAGAACTCAGAGTCTAACGCTGTTGAGATTCGTGGAGGTAGAAACCCCACGAAGTATGTTGTAAGTCCGGTTAGCAACAGGTGCAACCGTGACTATTCCGAAGCGTGTGATTAAAACACGCTTCGAGTTGAATGAACTGTCATTCGAGGATGAATTCATCGTCCTCGATTTAGATGACAAGTTCGATGTGATACTTGGAATCCCATGGATGTCCAAGTTTAAACATTCGATCGACTGGGTTAACCTATCGATCAACTGCGGCGGACGCACAGGATCTGATCACCCTGTGTGTAATCCGGCTGTATCAGAGGATACAACCGCAGCGTCAGACAGTCTGGTGGATAGCGATGGTGCCACCAGGTCTGTTCTGACACGATCAGCAGAAGGTACCTCCGCTGGTGAGAGTCCTGAGGGACTACCGCACGCAACAGAAGAGTCGTTGCGTGTTGGAGAGAAACATTCCACGGGTGATAAAGACCACCGTGAGAATGAAGTTATATCAACGGTGGGAAACACCCACCGTGAGAATGAAGTGATATCCACGGTGGGAAAACAACCACCGTGAGAATGAAAATGTATCCACAGTGGGAAACACCCACTGTGCGACACAAGGTTCCAACACGACGAATGAATTCCGTGTTGATAAGAGTGAACTCACGATCGAGTGCAATCGTGAGCAAAACTCCGTGGTGTCCAGTGCCCACCACGTTGCGTTAGCCATGCGCACGGGTGATAAAGACCACAGTGTCGCAGAAAAGGCGGCCGGTCAGACGAGCTCATCTGATCGCCAAAATTCCATGGTAGGCAGTGGCCACCATGATGATGAGTATTCGCACACGGTGAATCGTAATCACCGTGTAGCAGTCAATCAGACGAGTGCGTCTGATTGCATGGACAGTTCCTTCGAGACGATCAACGTTTTGACGCAAACGGAGACCGGATTAAGTACCCAGTCTCTGTTGACGGAACACCCTCCGAAAGAAGGTTCGGAGGTGATGGCTCTTCCAGCGCTAAGCTGGAAGAAGTTTATGAGAAACTTGCACGATGATCAGATCGAACAGATCTGTATTATCGTAGCAACAGATGATGTAGTGGATATTCGTGAACGAATATCCACATTACAAGTGGAAAACATTGGGAAAGAGGTTCCCAATGATCAAACGAGAGTTCAGCGCTTTGAAGCGCAGAGCTGGGAGTCGCTTAAAGCGACCTCCTCATTTTATGAGGTACTTCGAGAATACGCTGATGTATTCCCAGAAGAAGTACGTAGCGAGCTCCCTAAGGATAAGGGAACTCGTCATGAGATTGACCTCGTGTCAGGCACGAAGTATTGTGTTACGCGGCAATGGCCGTTGCCGCTTGATCAGGTAAAAGCGATCGACGAGTTTTTCGAAGCTCGTCGTAAATCAGGCCAAGTGCGGGAGTCTATCTCACCGCACTCTACCCCCACCTTTTGTGGGAAGAAGTCCACAGGTGGGTGGAGAATCGTTCACGCTTACAACAAGCTGAACGCAGCGAAGGTACCGGCACAGACACCGATACCGCGTAAGGATGTCATCATAGATGGCATGTGCGGGAGCATCATCTTTAGTGCTCTCGATCTAAGAGATGGATTTTATCAAATCCTAATGCGTGAGAAGGATATCCCTCTCACGGCAGTAAGAACCCCAAGCGGCATGCTTTGGGAGTGGCTTGTTATGCCACAGGGGCTTCGAAATGCCCCTGCTACGTTTAACAGATGCGTAACACATCTATTACGCCCGGTGTGAGAATTCGCACCGAGTTATTTCGATGACGTGTTCATCCATAGCAAGGGTGAACACGATAAAAGCGATGTAGATGTCCATAGGGAGCATCTACGTCGAGTGTTAGAGCTTATGCGTAAGCATAAGCTCTATGCAAATCTGAAGAAGTGCACGTTTGGTGCACCTGAGATACCCGTTCTTGGATGCTTTGTGGGAAAGAACTGGGTGCTTCCTGATCCAGAAAAGATCAGGGTGATCATTGAATGGCCTACGCCAAACAACGTTAAGGAACTTCGAAAGTTCCTTGGGTTGGAAACATATTTGCACAAGTATTCGTGCAACTATGCTGGGTTGATACGACCTCTTTCTCAATTACTTAAGAAAGATGTCGAATGGCATTGGGATACCCAATGCCAAGATGCTTTTGATGCAGTCAAGCAAAGATTGACTGAAGCGCCTGTCTTGGCTATAGCCGATAACGAGCGTCCGTTCCACGTCGTTTGCGACGCGAGCGATTTCGCTATCGGCTGTGCTTTGATTCAGCGTGATCACGATGATCGTGATCGCGTAATCTGCTATCAATCGCGTCAGTTGCGCCCAGCCAAGCGCAACTATCTAGTGCATGACAAGGAACTCCTTGCCATGAAGTACGCACTGGCTAAGTTTCGGATCTATCTATTGGGAGATAGACCGTTTGTGGTTTACACGGACCATGCGTCGCTACGCACGGCCATGAATTCACCACACATTTCTAAAAGGATGGCTCGATTGCTGTCATTCTTTGCTGAGTACAACTTTACGGTTGAATACAAACCCGGAAAGTTGAACGTGATAGCGGATGCGCTATCACGAAGGCCAGATTACGAGACGAAACCGTCCGTAACCGAGGTTTCCAGTTCAAACGCGATCCGTTGCACTGCTTTGTCGTCGTAAATTATACGACAAGTACGCGAGGCGTACAAAACAGACGAGGAGACACGTCTGTTGATTGATTACTTACGTAATCAATCAAGTGAGAAACGCGACGAACTCCCAGAGTTCCTCCGCGCTTGCGTGCATCGATATTGACTGCACGATGGTATGCTGTTTTACAGCACAGACCAAAAAGATGAAAGTCGCATCGTCGTTCCAAACGACGATGATCTCAAACATCAAATAATGTTTGAGTATTATGATGCACCGATTTCGGGGCATCAAGGTCGAGAGAAGACATACGCTTCTCTCGCACGTGACTTTTACTGGCGAAACCAGTACAAGTGGGTACGGAAATACGAACGCGCTTGCGAGATTTTCCAGCGCGTTAAGCCTGCGCAGTCTGCACAGGCTCCGCTGCAATCTCTGCCGGTTCCGACAGAGTGTTGGAAGTCCATTTCAATGGAACTAGTATTCGGTCTTCCACCCGACAATAGTCGGAAGACCGGAATAGTGGTCTTTGTAGACCGTTTCAGTAAGATGGTACATCTTACTGCAGTATCAGAGAACGTAACCGCCGCTCAAACAGCGCGGATATTCGTTGATACGGTATTCCGTTTGCACAGAATGCCGGAAGACATTGTCTCGGATCGAGATCCGAGATTTAGAGGACGTTTCTGGAAAGAAACGTTCTCATTGTTGGGAACCCAGTTGAAGATGTCAACTGCGGACCATCCGGAAACGGATGGGCAGACAGAACGGGTTAACCGCGTTCTCGGAGACATGTTGCGATCATACGCACATGCCTTTGAACAGTGGAGTGACTACCTGTCACTCACTGAATTTGCGATTAACAATTCGGTGCATGCTTCAACTAAGCATACACCGTTCTACGTGAATGCCTTAAGGCATCCACGAAACCCAGCTTTACTTGGCGGTACGCCAAATCTAAGTGGGGGAGGGACCCGCTCAAATTTTGAGCGAGTCAATGCGCAAGTGGCGACTGCAACTTGTGAACAAAACGATGGCCCTTCTATTGAAAATACAGTAGAAGAGGAAGCAGCTTCAATTAAAACTGAAGCTGCATACGATGAATATGTGTCTGCAGCAATGGCTGCAGACAACGAGGACAATGCACCTACTGCTGATAAAGCAGTAGATAAATTTGTATTACAGCGCCAAGCTGTAATACGCTATGTAAAGGATGCACTTGCCTCTGCTTTTGATAAGCAGAAGCAAAATGCAGATAAACAAGGAAGGAAGAAAAAAACTCCTTTCTTAAAGGTGAATTAGTATTACTAAGTACTACTAATTTGCCTACACATGAAATAAGCAACTTCCCTACACGGAAGTTGCTTCCTAAGTACATTGGACCCTTCAAGGTCCAAGAGATTCGGGGGAATGCCTATACCTTAGACATTCCCACAGCAATGCGGCTTCACCCAACATTCTATGTTGGGCGGCTTAAGCCGTATCACTCGTCTTCGTCTTACGACGAGACGCAGAACCACGGAAGATGCCGTGCTTCTCCAATTCTCCCAAGAGAGACTTGTAATCGGCCTCCAGCCGTTGGTGAGCAGAGCGTAGAGTCGTTACCTCCGCCTTCGACTGCTCGAGATCAGCCGTGCGCCGATCGAGCTCTTCCTTACAGCGGGAAAGCTCGATGTACAGAAGATCATTCTTCTGCTGAAGGGCAGTGTGCGCCCCGAGGATGTCGCGGACATCCTCGCGAAGAGACCGATATGTCTTCACACAGTGAGACATATCGCTGCTCAAGGAGGAATAACCCTCCTCGATGTTGCGGAGCAAAGAACCATGCTCTGCAACACAACGGCGAGGGAATTCTCAACCTCCGCCGCCCCTGATTGATAATCAGGGGAACAAGAGATATATCCTTGAGCGCTTGATCTCGAAGCGCTCGGTTCCTTTGAAGAAGGGGCAGCGTCCGAGTACTTGGTACGCTGGCTGGGATATCCCCAAGAGTTCAACTCTTGGGAACCGATTGAGGTTCTGAGGGCCGACGCCCCAGACCTTTTGACTGAGTTTGAGAAGAAGTCTCAAGCTAATAATGCGAAGTAGCATCAACAGTAGGTGTTGATGAATTCAGGGTATCAATTAAACCCTGAATTTCGGCGGGTACGGAAAAACCACCGTACCCCCGCAACTCCTCCTCTGAAAGACGAGGAGCGCCCTGCAGACACCGCGGGCAAACGAGGTGAGAAGGGACACCACACTTTAACCCTTCTTTGAGGCAAGCAAAATGGATGTATTCCATTTTGCCTGTTCGTGAGTGCTTTAAAAAGCTCTCGCGCATTACGTGAACTTTATTCACGTAATCATCTGGGCTTTTGTTGTAGTTGTCAACAAAAGCATTCCAACTCTGAGTCAGGGCGTCTTTATCGCCCCTGTTATTCCTTGACCCTTTCCGGCTCGAATAATATCGAACCTGGAAAAAGAGGTCAATAAAGTACAGACGTCTATCGTCTGTACTTCGATCGAATCGACGTGACTGGGTGTCTTCGCAGTCATCCAGCACGTTGATATCGAATAACGCATACTGGCAGTCCCGTTTACGGTGACCGCCACTGTTGGGGGCAATAGCCCAGCCAGGGGTCCAAAACCCCACTCTGTACGGAACATGTGGTTCCGTACAATGATACGCTTTAGAAGCGGCAGCCGCCGCCGTGTGTCTTGACCATCGAGTCGATGGTCAATCAGTTGGTGAATGAGAAATTCTGACCAACAAGTGCCACCCATGATTGGCCAAAATAAGTATTATAATTGGCCGACCACCTTAAGTGGGGGGTGATGTAATGGGGTGCCATTACATAATTGATATTCAAGTTAGAATATCACAGTTTAATTTCAGACGCGTTGTCTGAAATTCAAATAAGAGATTATAAGTTATTATAATCTAAGAAGGAAAAGTCGATTCGGTATAAATACCGAATCTTGCAGGTTAACTAATAGTACAGTTAGTTAAAGACTTGATATTATTATATTAGTTAGGTAATTACTATACTATTAGCCGCTAACCACCCATTAAATAAACACTCTTAATTTTGCGTTCTTAGGCCTAAGTGAATATTCATATATTTACTTTTAGTATAGGATTAGTTGTTACCAACTAATCCTGCCATAATTGTATTGCGCGCTTCCTCGCAAGATACAGTGTAAGCCTGTAACAGGATCAGTTCTGTTACAGGAATGGACACAGCATTTAAATACGCTTTCGCGTACATCCCTGCCAACAGGGTCATTAAATCTTGGACATACGTTTCCAAGTCCCTAGTGCCCTGATGGCACCTCAAAAACGCAAGCTGATTCTGGAAAACCAGATCAGCTGTGGCGTAAATGTCCATAAGCTATTGCTTAAGGACTTCCCAGGTTGGGAACACGCTCGTGACCGAATCTGGACACGTAAACGCCCATGTACGTGCTTTGCCCGTAAGATGGGTCAATGCAAGTCCCACTTGCAAGTGATAAGCGATCACATTCGCTATGGCGAAGGCCGTTTCGAACTCTCGAAACCACACGTAAAGGTTGTCACCCTTCTCTACGGTGAACTCTATTATCATAAAGGATAATGGGGGCGCACCCCCGTGGAACGACTTCCACCTAAACTCGCCTCATGGGCGATGAGGGCATTGATCCTTGTCTTCACGGCCTCAAGGCCCTGCTCCACTAGGAGCTGCATACCCTCGTCACCCAGTAAGATAACAACCTGTTAAAAACTTCCTGCTGGACGAGGGTCAACCTATCCCAATCGTCCTGATTCATCCCTTGCAGAGGATGCCGTAACCTACCAACACAGGTCTAAAGTGCTACCAGATGTAGCCAGTGCGTATACTCGCGGTGCGGCTAGCGCACAGAGAAATACTTTCCTTTAAGCGGAGTTCGCCGCTACTTAGCCGATACGCCCTTATAAAAGGGATTGATAAGAGAGAACTCTCTTACTCGGGGCCTAGATTCCCACTTTGGTTTATTATTAGCTTTCGCTAATGCCTTAACGGCAAGACTCCCTTACTAAGGGTGTAGCTAAGGGGAGAACTCCCCTTACGCTACTGCACTAACTACACGCGCGACTGGTCGACGTCGAGCGTCTGGTAGTCGGTTGAGTGAAATGTAAACTGAATGTATATTTAATATATAATTAGCCTAAATTAATTTAAACTACAGTCATCCTTCTGTTACTTTATAACCTCGGTGGACAGCATACTCTATAAAGTACCGGGGGGTATTAAGTTGTAGAAAATCACTTAAATTTAATAAAAAAACGCGGTGCCCATCGTTTTTTGAATAAGATGCTTTGTTTACCTTTTTAAAATGCTTATTTTACATTTTTGAGTGCATAACGGCGAGCTGGCCACC
>CM047590.1:8890118-9009633 GCA_026184515.1 Peronosclerospora sorghi
CAGAAGCTATAAAGTACCGGGGGATAAAGTTTCGGAGGGATGACTGTAATGTAAACTATATGTAATACTAAGTAGAACTTACTAAATTCGTACCTAGCTAAAATGTAGTGTACACCACCTGTGTACTAACACGTGGATGGCTGCCACGCCTCCACCAAGGGCCCCTGCCCTGATTGGTTAAAATAACCAATGGTCCAAAACCTTTCGGACCGGTCAATACTGACCCCAACCGTATTGTACTCACGTACACCACATACCAAATGTAACGCGAATGTAACCCTGTTACAGAAAGGGTGGAAAAGAAACATGGTGAACAACAGATCGACCAGTTACCAAGTCCATTCGAGAAAAATAAACAAAGGACGAAAACAAGAGCAGCAATGTGTGCGGAGAACACGGAAACAATGACTAATGACTTGGTGAACTGCGTCGTAAACTGTAATACAAGGACGTACCTAGAGTTGGTAAGAATCTCATAGCGATAAGAGGGGAAATATGCGATTATGCAGGAACTAGATACACTGGATGCAGTCTAACAGTGTGTGGAAATTAAAATTTTAACCGAGGGAGAGCGTGAGTTTTTATATCGAAAATGAATTCGGATGGACATGTGGACCGATTGAAGTAAAGGATGGGGCGTGTGGAAACGAACAAATTTTGGGTAAATTACAACGTGACTTTTTCGCGTGTTATGAATTGGTGAGTTTGACGTTGAATTGGGTGGCTATTGGGCGTTGAAATGCACTAGCAAAGCATGGAGACTTACCAAATGTTTACTTAAAGGTGAAAAGGAGGAAGAGCTAGAATTTATCGGCATACCACATTAGGAAATTTACATTTAGCGTGAGACGATGGCGAAATGGAATGCATAATGTAAAGAACCGATTGTGCTAGAGCTCAAAAATGCTTTCTATTGGCTGGTAGAATATAAAGACAGCTGCTGAGATCGGAATTGAAATTTATTGGTTTCGAGCTGAGCTGTTCGGCTTCTGATAAAGTTTAAGATCAAATTGATACTGTTAAAAGTGCGCGCAATTCCTGCAGCGCCCGGCGCCGCCGGTGTAGCCGGTGCGTATACGCACGGGGCGGCTAGCGCACAGAGGAAGACTTTCCTTTAAGCGGCCTTCGCCGCTACTTAGCCGATACGCCCTTATGAAGGGCTTAGTAGGAGAGAGCTCTCCTACTCGGGGCCAAGATTCCCTGTTTGGTTTACTGTTAGCCTTTGCTAATGCCTTAACGGCAAGGCTTCCTTACTAAGGGAGTAGGTAAAGGTAGGGCTCCCTCTACACTACGGCACTCACTACACGCGCGACCGGTCGCGGTCGCGCGTCTGTACGATAGAGTGAAACGTAAACTGAATATATATTTAATATATAATTAGCCTAAATTAATTTAAACTAATGTAAAATATATGTAATATTAAGTAGAACTTACCAAATTCGTACCTAGCTAAAATGTAGTGTACACCACCTGTGTACCAACACGTGGATGGCTGACACGCCACCCAAAGGGCTCCTGCCCTGATTGGTTAAAATAACCAATGGTTCAAACCCTTTCGAACCGATCAATACTGACACAAACCGTAGTGTACTCACGTACACCACCTACTAAATGTAACTCGAATGTAACCCTGTTACATCCTCCCCCATCAAGACTATTGCTTACGCAATAAACAAAATTTTGTTGGAGAACTCCAACTGCCAGAACCTCTGGCTGACCATGAGCACCTTTAGTGGTGCTCTGGAAGAAAACTATTCCGATAACTCGGAAGTGGGTGCCCTTGGGGAGATCTCCCCAACGGCTGACCACTCTGACAGCGCCGAACGGCGCTGTCGGTCATCCAACCCGTTCCCCACACGTGGGGAAAACGCACTAACTCGTGCGCCACCTTTACCCAATAAGGGTGATGCATTCGGGTCGCCGCAGGCGACCATCACCAATGAACCGGCCTCCTTTTATGAGGCCCGACGTGCCGTACGGCCACGGAAGGGACCTCGTGACCCTCAAAAGAGGGCTAAGAACGCGGTCAAGAGGGGTTTAGCCTCCTATATCCCTGGTCCAGCGGCTATACTGCCGCGTGAAATTGCGCGCCGGAAACAACTCCGGGTCAGACTGCTGACGCCTAAGCAGTTTACTGTTAAGTCCTACCGGAAGCGCCTCGGGAAACAGGCACGCGGTGCCCTCGTGGATATCCTCCACGAGATTCCCTTTGTTCTCTTACGGGACGAAAGCGTCGAGGACACAGAACAGGCATTCCGCGCTCGGGCGGAAGGGGAGAAGCGCATCCCCAACTTTGATGCGCTGTACAACAGCTTTTCCGACCCCGACGTTCGGTTACAGAGGGCGTTACGCTACGTCTATGCCCAGGACAAAGCGCAAAGGCAATTAACTGCCTCTTACTACACGCTCCCTGCTCTCGCTGTGGTGCCGGAGAGCAATGCAGACTCTGCATCTGCCTCCGGCAAACTGCCAGCTACTGGGAGTGAAGGGGCTTCTTCCGCCCCTTTGGTCGTTGACTCTCAGTGGGATTCTCCCGCTTGAAAGCGTCAACGACGTCACGGCAATCCTGCCACAGGGGGGTCTCGGACTCCGACGAGCTCTGGGAATGTGGGTAACCTTTCCACTTCACCAGGTACTGGGTCTCACCCCGGTGATGGCGTCGTGCCATCAGGCGTTCCACATGGTAATGTGGAGTATCCTCCGTATCGAGGACTGGAGGAGGGGGTAGCGCAATTGCGACGTGAGTTCCACGAGCGCTGTGATCGACACAGCGTCGCATCCAAGATTCCCAAGGGGAACTCCACAACGAGGAGAGTGCGAATGAACGCATCGAGGGGCGGTTTGCCTCCCTCGAGTCTCTCGTTGCGGAGCTACATGGTCGTATTTCAACTTTGTCGGAGATGTTCCAAGCTGTCGTGCCTTTCGGCTATCCTACTTCTCACCCTCCACCAAGACGGGACCCGCCTTCGGGTTCTGGTATGGCTTAAGCATACCGACATAGAAGGTAGGATGCGTACGCATCGCCTTCGGGATGTCTAAGGTATACGACAAGCCCTTTCGGGCTAATACCTTAAAGGGCCCCACAAACCTGGAGCGCAGTTTATTCCTCAACACGTTGTAAACTGCATGTGTAGGAAGATTTTTAGCGTTTAATAAAACACTTTCTACTACTTTGTACACCTTTTCGTTACGCCGCCCCTTGCGGTCAGCCTGCTCCTTCTGCTTGTCTTGGCTTTCCGCCATGGCATCGCAGACGTGTCGTAAGACACTAAGGCGCGTCGATAAGAACTTATCGATGTTCTTTCGCACAGATACAGGGCTGACATCAGGGAATCCCCCCCCTTTAAGCCCTGGGCCACACGCACGTAGCGTCAACGGAACCCTCGGATTCACTATTCCGTTCACGTAAAACGGGTTAAACCCCGTAGATGCATGGACCGAGTTGTTTATAGCAAATTCGGCCATCGGAATCATCTCACTCCAATTATTTGGAGAATCCGGACATAAACTCTGGAGAATATCCTCAACAACGCGATTAACGCGTTCCGTCTGACCGTCCGTCTGCGGGTGATCCGCAGTGGACATGAGGAGCTTGGTGCCCAGCACCTTAAACAACGCTCCCCGGAACAGTCCCGTAAAACGGGGATCCCGATCCGACACAACGGAATCGGGTAGACCTTGCTGTCGAAAGACACGGTCTAGGAACACTTTCGATGTTCCTTCACCATCTATGGACTCTGGCACCGCCACCAGGTGAGCCATCTTGCTCAAACGGTCTACAAAGACCAATATGCCGGTGTTCCCGGCCTTATCCTTCGGAAAACCGAAGATAAAATTCATACTAATGGATTTCCAACACTCCGTTGGAACGGACAAGCTCGCCAAAGGCGCAGCTGAACTTGCAGAGGATTTAACCCTCTGACACGTCTCACAGGTGCGTATATACGCCCAGACCCACTTATACATGTTGGGCCACCAATACAAAGCGCTTAAAGCGCTGTGGGTCTTATCCTGACCTAAATGACCCCCGGTAGGGGCGTCATGTGCCTCAAAGAGGACTCTATACTTCAGTTCCTCATCATGAGGAACTACCACCCGCGGAGTGTCCTCCGTGCTCGTGCTATAATATAGCAAACCGTCACAGTACCTGCAACGGTTTAAACGAGCTTTAGATCGACTTGACAGGGTTGGACCAGACTAGCCAAGTCCCTTTTCACCTAACGCGCTGATTAGCGCCGTACACTGTGGGTCTTTCTCATACGCCTGGCATATGAGATCCAACGCAGATGTGGTGACGAATGTCGCGTGAGCGAGCTCGTAATCGGGACGACGCGACAACGCGTCTGCAAGAACGTTCTGCTTGACAGGTTTATATTTAACCTCAAAGTTGTACTTCGCAAAGAAGGAGAGCCAACGGGCCATCCGTTGCGAGAGATGAGGCGACTTTGTCGCTGTCCGTAAGGACGCGTGGTCAGTATAAACCACGAACGGCTTTGAGCCGAGTAGGTGAGCCCTATATTTGACAAGAGCATACTTCATTGCAAGTAGCTCCATGTCATGAACGGGATGATTCCGTTCCGCAGCTTTAGGATGCCTCGACTCGAACGCGATGACGCGTTCCCTTCCTGCATCGTCTGCTTGTAACAAAGCACATCCGATCGCGAAATAGGAGGCGTCGCAGACGACACTTAATGGTTTCCCAGAGTCTGGGAGAGCAAGAACGGGAGATTTTAACAAGCTCCCCTCAACCTCTTTAAAAGCGTTTTGGTGTTTGGTTTCCCAACACCAATCCACGTCCTTCTTAAGAAGGTTTGTTAATGGCTTCGCCATTTCAGCGTAGTTCTCGCTGTACTTGTGGAGATAATTGGCTAATCCAAGCCACTTCCGTAAATCTCTAAGACTTACAGGCGAAGGCCACTCCACAATGGCTTTCACCTTCGCGGGATCCGCCCGCACTCCATCCTTACCGATGAAGCATCCGAGGAAAGAAATTTCCTCAGCACCAAATATACAGTTGGTTGCGTTCGCATATAACTTATGCTCTCGCATACATTCGAGCACAGCTCGAAGGTGTATTAGGTGCGTCTGAACATCAGACGAGTCGCCTTCCGCACGACTATGAACGAATATATCGTCGAAGTACGTCTGAGCGTACTTTCTATGAGGGCGGAAGAGTTGAGTCACCAAGCGATTGAAAGTCGCTGGTGCATTTGAAAGCCCTTTTGGCATAAGAAGCCACTCCCACAGCATGCCACTAGGCGTGCTAACCGCTGTAAGCGGAATATCGGATGCTCGCATGAGCATCTGATAATACTCGTCCACCAGAGCTAAGGCACTGTACACAGTACAGCCCGCCGTATTGTTCTGGAGGACATCCTTACGAGGAATCGGAGTCTGCATGGGTACAGTCGCTGCATTTAGCTTGTTATACGCATGCACAATGCGCCACTTTCCGTTCGGTTTACGAACACAAAAAGTGGGAGATGAGTGAGGATACTTGCTCTCCCGTACCATCCCTGCCTCTTCTTTCCCCTTGAAGAATACGTCGATGAAGTCGCATTGTTCCTTGGGGAGAGGCCACTGCCTAGTGACGCAGTATTTGGTTCCAGGAACCAAATCAATTTCATGTCGGACTCCCCGATCCGGTGGTAACCCCATCGGCGGGTTGTCACTAATGACATCACCAAATTCCTTTAATAAGGAATGGTAAGGGTCCTCAGGATCCGCGAGGATCTTGAGGCCGCTTCGGGCATTTAATGCCTGTTTGGTTTTCACCAAAACTGACTCGTCCATCGTGGATGAGGAGTTCAACTACTCTTCCGGACGTAATACAACAACCTCGTCGATTACACCTGCTTTCAAAGCTGTTTCAAACTCGTTGAAGGACATCTCCTCCAACGACAACAGTTCGCCTACCCCAGGCAACCGTTCAAGGCTTACGCCTTCTGTGACAATACCTGTCACACTATTCAGCATCCGATAGGACTGCTGACTACTGGCCTCGGGACTCATCATGAGACCCAGATGGAGCGAGTCAATTGCCCCATCTATTGGAAGCGCCTCGCGCCTATCCACAGAGGTCTCTACCCTTACCACTGGAGTCGCCTCAGATGAATCCACCTCTGCCACTGGCAACTCACCAGTCTCACCGTTAACGGCGTGGGGATTAACCCCGAATCCCCCTCGTTAAGGAACTCTCCCTTAACGTCATTGGGAATGATCATCTCAGACATCCCAATCTCTGGCATCTCACGCCAAAATTGCTTTTGCGATCGAACAAAGGTGGGTTCATGACTCGCCAATGCTTTACCCTATCGCGGGTGCGTTGAGCCAATGGACTTAGACTTCCAGTCTATCCATGGCTCGTGGCGTTCCAGCCACTTCATGCCCAGAATGAGGTCATACCTCGAGTCCAAATCCAGGATTAGGCAACGTTCTAAGCTGTCAAAGTCTGCAAACTTCAGCTTAAGGTCAATCGAGACCTTGGGTACAGTAACCTGTACGCCCGTCGCAAGACGGACCGTGAAAACTTCACGAGAACGTGCCTCTAGGGCCTCGGCATACAGCCGACTCTTCTCCACAGAAGCCCTTCTGACATAATTGTCAGACGCTCCAGAGTCTATCAAGACTCTCCAAGACTTATCAAAGCCTTTCACGTCCGCAAGGACTACCAGAAAACCTGGCTGGTACACCAACTCGGTGCTTTGTGCTGTCTTCCCCTACCCTGGGGCTTAACAGAACTGATGGATCCCCCAGTAGGGCGCCCCGCACCTACTGGGAGCAGTCGTTTCCCGACGGCTTGGGCAAGGGCTTTTTCCCAACCCTTGTCCCCTTAAAGCGAATATCTCTCTTGGGGTTCCGCGGACATCTGTTCCGCAGATGTTCCGTGCTCCCACACAGTAAGCATCTCAGCGTCCCATGCCGCTGCAACATTACAAGGAGCTACGCTTCGGAGCCCTGCGAGGTTGAGTCAGAGTGACTCTTAGCGGAAGGTTTCTCCTCCGCTTCGACCTGACTCAGGTCCATGGGTTCAGGACCCACCTTAGAGGAACGAAGGTAGTTCCTCTCGGAGTTAAACACCATCTTAAACGCCTCCTCCAGGGATTGGTGTCGGCATCGGAACAGTTCCGAACGTGCTGGCCCTTCTTTCAGGCCTCCCATGAACACGGGAATGGACACATCGTCCAAATACGATTTTGCGTACATCCCTGCCAACAGGGTCTTTAGTTCTTGGACATACGTTTCCAAGTCCCTAGTGCCCTTACGGCACCTCAAAAACGCAAGCTGATTCTGGAAAACCAGATCAGGCGTGGCGAACATGTCCATAAGCTTTTGTTTAAGGACTTCCCAGGTTGGGAACACGCTCGTGACCGAACCTGGACACGTAAACGCCCATGTACGGGCTTGCCCGTAAGATGGGTCAATGCAAGTCCCACGTGCAAGTGATCACCGATCACATTCGCTGTGGCGAAGGCCGTTTCGACCTCTCGCAACCACACGTAAAGGTTGTCACTCTTCTCTCCCGTGAACTCCTTTATCTTAAAGGATAATGTGGGACGCATCCCCGTGGAACGACTTCCACCTAAACTCGCCTCATGGGCGATGAGGGCATTGACCCTTGCCTTTACGACCTCAAGGCCCTGCTCCACTAGGAGCTGCATACCCTCGTCACCCAGTAAGGATAACAGCCTGTTAAAGTCTTCCTGCTGGACGAGGGTCAACCTATCCCAATCGTCCTGATTCATCCCTTGCAGAGGATGACGTAGCCTACCAAGACAGGTGTTGGATTGACTATAAGTGCTACCAGATGTAGCCGGTGCGTATACGCACGGGGCGGCTAGCGCACAGAGGAAGACTTTGCTTTAAGCGGCCTTCGCCGCTACTTAGCCGATACGCCCTTATGAAGGGCTTAGTAGGATAGAGCACTCTTACTCGGGGCCAAGATTCCCGGTTTGGTTTACTGTTAGCCTTTGCTAATGCCTTAACGGCAAGGCTCCCTTACTAAGGGTGTAGGTAAAGGGAGGGCTCCCTTTACACTACGGCACTCACTACACGCGCGACCGGTCGCGTCGCGCGTCTGTACGATAGAGTGAAACGTAAACTGAATGTATATTTAATATATAATTAGCCTAAATTAATTTAAACTAATGTAAACTATATGTAATACTAAGTAAAATATACCAAATTCGTACCTAGCTAAAATGTAGTGTACACCACCTGTGTACCAACACGTGGATGGCTGACACGCCACCCCCAAGGGCTCCTGCCCTGATTGGTTAAAATAACCAATGGTTCAAACCCTTTCGAACCGGGCAATACTGACACAAACCGTAGTGTACTCACGTACACCACCTACTAAATGTGACTCGAATGTAACCCTGTTACAGCCGGTGACTTTTATTTGGTTTATGACTTTTCGGTAAAAACCTAAAAAATTGCATATATGCATATTATTAGTTTAAGTACTTATTTTAATACTAATAAAATCACCTTGGATTTTGATTTTTCTCGTGCACGTGGATCGACTGGAACTGGAGTACGCTGCACTTGCAGCTGGAATTTGTTTCTCGCTTACGATTACTGTGGATAGTGGATTACCTTATGGTCTCACGCAAGTCACGTAGTGGATATAATAATTATAACGTGGATAATACAAGTTGTTTGCGGTTTATTATTGGCGTTACGTTTCTACCTCTGTTGCTGTCGTTTACCAGTGGAACTGCTCGCGCTAGTACCTGTCAATTGTGTTGGAACGCGCGCGTACAAGTACGCCGGCTAAAATGAGCGATTCGGAACAGATACAGCTTCTACTTCGGCCTCTGACAAAGGACAAGATGCTCGTTGTTGGTGTCTATGTAGAAGATTTTCTGGTCACTGGAATTGATCAAAAAAAGACGTGGAAAATCTCTTTTTCGAAGGCTTAAATTATTTTCTATCAAAGACGTAGGTGTGGCGCGCATTTTTAAGGTATGTAATCAGATAATGATGAACAAAAATTTACGGGTTGGACCAAGAAGGTATAATAAGTAAAATTTGGATGGAGGAGGGGATGGGGAGAAGACGCCAATCGGATAGGAATGAAACGAAATGGACAATAACGGCAGTAACAAGGAGCAGATGCAAACGGAGCATAAAGAATTGAATTAATTTGCGCTCATTGATGGGAATTTTGCTTTGGTTGGATAGACGTACAAGACCGGACATAGCATTTGCGGTACACAATGTCTCGAGATCGACGCATCAGCGAAGTGTTTCATAATGAAAACTTGCAAAGAAAATTATACAATATTGGAGGGAAACAAGCAAGTCCAGACAGCGCATGGGAGGAACAGATTAGTAAGTACGGCGTTGAGCTGAAGGTGATGCGGATATTGCAGCCGAAAATATAGAAGATTATCAGTATCATGAGAATTGTTAGCTCTCGATGGAATGGCATTTTTTAGAAATACAAGTAACAATATTTTTGTTATGAGTTTTTATCTACGATGGAAGCCAAATATGATGCGACGTGCGTTGTTGTGAGGAAATTCGTCGGATTTTGGGAACTTTGAACGAGTTAGATTTAAGAGATAACGTCTAATATGCTCCTGTTTTGGCCCAAAAAATCTACAATGCCCCTCTTCATTAAAAAAATCCTAAAATGCCCCTGTTTTCGCGGTGCCCTACAATCGCTAAATTTAAGGCGACTATTTAATGAAACATTAGCTTGCCAATCATCTCTAAGTTTGAATGTCAGTATTACAGTGATGTACCGGTATCTCAAGATTCGGCAATGGCTGACAATACAGGAAACACGAGCGTTCTGGGTGGTACTTCGAGTGGGGAGTTCATCTCTGTAGCGGGTCTTCGTGTTGATGGACGCCGTAATGAGGAAGTCCGTAGAATTCGCACGCGCTTGGGTTTATTCTCGCGAGTCGACGGTTCTTCGTACTAAGAACAGGGTAACACGAAGGTAGTGGCGGTATTTTACGGACCTAGAAAGCTGCGTTCTGCAGCCGCTAGATCCGCTGGCAGCGGCGTAGCCTCTGTTGGTACAGGGCCAGGAAACGCTGCGAGCAATATTCAACCGCATGCCCTTGTGAACTGTGAGTTCACGCTGGCAGCATTCGCAACGTCAGAGCGCAAGCCACAGCGTAGCGATGACCGAAAAAATCTCGAAATGTCACTAGCTGTAAAGCAGATTTTTGAGGCTTGCATCCAGACGCATCTGTACCCACGTTCACAGATTGATATCTTCGTGCAAGTGCTACATGCTGACGGCGGGGAGTTACCGGCCAGTATTAAAGCCATCACTCTGGCGCTTATCGATGGAGGTATTGCCCTTAATGACTTTGTGGTGGCATCCTCCGCTGGATATTTGCAGCAGACGATGCTCTGTGGTACGTGTTTGGTTTTGTAGCAAAAGTGCATTGAAGTTTGTCCTGATGGATTATGTTATTTACAGACTTTAATTATGCAGAGGAAGTAGCACGTGCGCCTCAGCTAGTCACCGCGCTAAACCCGCGCACACAAAAGCTTAATCTGTTGCAAATGGAGTGCAAACTACCGCTGCAATTATTAGAAAATCTTATGGAGGTGGCTACTGATGGGTGCACTCAGATCTATGACTTGTTGCAAAACTCTGTGCGGGAGAATAAGTGGAAGCGGCTACGTCGTCTGCGCAGTGGTAGTGTTTTTTTAGATAAGATAACGTCTAATATGCCCCTGTAATACCGACATTCAAACTTAGAGATGATTGGCAAGCTAATGTTTCATTAAATAGTCGCCTTAAATTTATCGATTGGAGGGCACCGCGAAAACAGGGGCATTTTAGGATTTTTTTAAGAAGAGGGACATTTTAGAATTTTTGGGCCAAAACAGGGGCATATTAGACGTTATCTCTAAATTCTAATTAAGATGTCATTTGTTTTTTTGTGGATAATCAAGCGGCGATGAAGTAACGGGAGGCCGAAAAGACTTCAGCTAAAGCGAAACACATGTATGTCAAAATTAAATCGTTACGAACTCTATGAAGGAAGAGAAAGTGCTTGTAAAACAAAGAGTATGACAGCGGACTTAAAATTAGTAAGGTGCTAAGTGGCCTAAGTGTTCAGCGTTGCGAGAGAAGATTGGGAGGCATGAAGACAATAGTGAAAAAATAGTAAGGAAGCTTCAAGGAGAGATTGAGGTCTCGCGTAGCCGGCTTCTGTGTCGGCGAAGGAGTGGCGAGAGAGGTGTAATTCTTTGCGCCGGCAACTGCTTTGGCCATTATAGGATGTTTTTATAGACGGTGGCATGTTAAAATCAAGCTGCTCTTGTAAACGTTAAGTCACGCAATATTATGGTGAAAATTACAGAATTCCAAATTACTGTTTTTAGGCTAACTATTTAGAGTCTAATCTGACTATTTTCACTTTTTAAATTTTCTTTTTTTACATTAGTCCTCGTTGGGACATTTAGTCAAATGGGGAACGAACAGAGATTCGAAGTGATTACGAGCTTAAGTTCGCAGCGGTCATAGATATAGGAAAAGTGAAGATTGACTTATCTAGACATTAGCAAGTAAGTGGAAGGTGAAGACCTAATACGGAGATATTCCAAACGCGTTAGTAAAGGCTTTGGAGGATGGACTCGATACAACCTAAAGGGAATGAAGATTCGGGATGACATCTTGAATACCACGAGGTGCGAAAATGGAAATAAAGTAAACAAGACATTGCACATATAAACGAGAGCGACGCTTTTGGAATAGTTTATCTTGAGTTCAGGCAGAGCTGTACGGTACTACAAGAGGAAACAAGATATATGTTGACGATTGTGTTGTCACGGAAACAAGAGAAGTTTCTTTAAAGGACTTTTCAAATAATCTCGATATTACTAAAACAAACTTATTAGTATTGAAATTCTTGAGTATGGGGATTACCTACGACGACTATAGTGTATATTAGGGGGTGTCAAACCTCAGAAATTTTTAGTCGATAAACCGGGGGTTCGAATACGATTAGACGGGGTTCGATTAGAATTATTTGTACCTATAAAAGTTATCGGTCGCCTCCGGAGGTGACCGATACGATTAGAGTAATCGAACCTGACAACTCGGAGTAATCGAACCCGAAAACTCGGAGTAAGAAGTAAAAGTGCTCTGTTTTGAAGCGCACCGCTGATTCTTTGCTATCTTTGGCTTCACCCGACGCCGGGGTTCCGGCCGCCGTCGCTTTCGGACGTGTCATGGTTGTATGCTTGTGTGTGGTTGTGAGGTTCTCAGGGTGTTCTGGTCCGCGGTTGTTTACGACACCGTGTACACCAGCACCGATAACAGTTAATACAACCTCCTCCCCCCGTCTTATAGGATGGACACTCAAGGTTTGTAAGGGTCGAAAAGGGCAACCCCAGGTTCAAATTCTTTGTACAGATAACTCGGGGTAAAAAGTACTTTTATTTTTCTGGTTGACACGAGGTTTGACACCCCCTATTATCGAGACTAACAAGGGATGAAGTACAAGATGGATGGAAAAGTGTGAAATAAATATTGGAACGAATTCTAACTTGGGGAAGCAAGTGAATTTTGATGAAGTGCTTTTAGAGTAAATCCCAACGGTCAGCATTCTATATACTGCAGTAAGAAATTATGAGTGGAGAAAAGCTGACGAGCGTTATGATTTTTCGAAAGTTGTACCCGATATGATCACTATAGGTCAATCTCAAGTCTAGCTAGGGTTAACCGCAAGAAATGCTGACAATTTTTCTTTCGGTGGAAGAGCGTCTAGAGACTTACAATAGTTGGAAAGTTACCGTGATCTTTGGCCTGCAAAGGTGCTAAAGCAGCCCGACAGCAGCGGTATGGATCGTACCCGCGAGTAACGATGTTGCGCCTTAACGGGGAACCTAGAAATGATATCGACTGGCAGATCGGAGGTATATTTGAGTCATTACTAGCTACCCAGACCAACTAATAATAATAAAGAAAGCGGTCAAGTGGTGTCCTTACCAAGCTCGGACAATGGGGAAGCCGGGGGGCAACCGTACGGCAGGTAATATTGACCAATAATGTGATATAATTTTATACTATGTAGCTTTCACATAGATCAGATGAGTTGGTGTCGTGCAAATTAGGTTCACTGGATATTAGAAATAAACAAATTAGACTACGATATCATTTTAAGTATACGAGTTGGAACGCATCTTCGCGCCATTGGCTCAGCTATAAGATGGTTAACAATGTCTCTGAAGCTGGTTTGTCCCCATGAGGCATAGTATTAGGCTCTAAAGAAATTTCCCCGACGTGAATCGCTGGAAAATCTCACATTCACCCAACCCGTCTGTGTTTGGAGCTCGGCTTTAATATCTTAGAGGGAAGCGAAGTTTTAGCCGATATTAGGGCGTGTGGAAACATTTGAGCAGGTCTTCACACACCTGGAGGTGGATTGAAGTAGTCCCTCTTTCTTCAACGACCTTCTCCGTCAGAGCCCCGGTAAACTGGAACCAGTTATAACCGCTGCCCGATCCCGGGGAAGCATTCCCGCATTAGCGCTGACCCTAGTCTCCGCTAAGTATTATCTAGCAACACCCATAAATCTTCAAAGGGTTTTCTACTAAACGATCACAACCGATCATTCACAAGTATCCAGGTAATTTGTCGAGCTGCCAGCGATCAAGGTGATGATTCGGTAATCGGGTAGGTCGTACGTGTGGTGGAGTCCAGTTCGAAATCGAACACCGAAGTGTCCGGAACTTGACCACCATCACGCCCAGCCGACTATCTTACGGGGGGCGTACCCCGCGAAACTTCGCCCGGGTGCCGATCGGGTGACCGATCGGCACTGCAGGAAGCCGAGTCCGATTTTTTTTTCATCCATCTCACCTTGTGTACCCATTGGTGTGGGTGGTTACACACTCGGTGGACTGTCGCTTAGTAGGGACATTGGCAGGTACCGATATGGGTGTACTGCTTCTGGAGTACTTGAGCCGAAAACCAACGAAAAGATAATCCAATGCGTCCGATATGCAAATGGAGCGGAAATCGTCACTCCAAACGCGGGTAAAATATGGTACTTGACTGCACACAGCAGTGAGTAGCCCAGCCAATAGAGATCCTGGGGTTTGACTGCAGATAGCAGTGAGTAACCCAGCCAATAGAAATTCTGGGGCTTGACTGCGCACAGCAGTGAGTAACCCAGCCAATAGAAACTTGGGGATTGACTGCAGATCGCAGTGAGTAACCCAAACAATACAAAAAAGAAAAACATGTTCCAAACGTGTGGGGATTGAGGGGTGAGTGAACGTAGTGAGTGCTTCCCGTCGTGGGACTTCCGGTGGAGCTGTGTCCTGACCGGGAATAAATGAGCAATAGGGGACCGTGTTATCCCTCTGCTCCCAATGACTCCTGCGGAGCGGCGACTTATGCAACCCAATGTAAAACGAAAACTATATCTAATAACCAATTAAATAACAATATGTAAACTACATTCAAAACCGTGTGCCTCACCTTAAATATGCGTAATTTACACTCCAAGCACACGATTGGCCCAAAACACTCCGCCCTTTTATCCAACCCGATCGCTCCGACTTGACAACTGGTACACTGGTACATACTGGTCAAAAATCTTCAGTAGCACTTCACTACAGCCGCCCCTGAGATTGTTCGCAGCCACACAACGGTAGCGGCCCGATCTCACGAACAGTCTTAAATTCCATGCATTCCTCCGACTCCAATGTACCAGGTAATTCTACTTGATCTCCGATCGCCACATTTTTCTCTAACACTTGTCTTCGTAGGCGATCGGTGTCTGCACTCTCCGCATATTCCCACTTCTGACCGATCTGACCATTCCGACGACTCGGGCGACACTCAAATTGTCAGCGAACAAGATGAGCACCGAGTCGAAGTTGATCAGCCTCAGAAAACAATTGATGCTTTCCTACAGGAGTTGAGAGTCGAACGTGAAGAGTAGATCGTGGTCAACGCCGCGTTTCAGAAAATGCGTCGGGACACAGAGCGGTTCTCCAAGCTGATCGACGCCATACAAGCTGATCGCTCACTCTTGATGGTCGAGACTAAGCATCTCAATATCTCGGCTCCGAAACAAATCAAACCAGGTATGTCAATCCATCGTTAACCACATCTTGGACCGGTCCTCAATTCCTTCTGTATGTAGTTCCATTACCAATCAACGTCATTCAAAACGTGCAAACACTGGTTGATGCCGATCGGCAAATGCACAGCCACTTCGATCTGCTTTGACCGGTAAAGAAGGGCTGATCGGCACTCGTCACGACATAAGTTGCTTCAAGATCTGCCGATCGCATCTCCAAGAGCAGCTCGCAGTCTTCGCTTGACAGAGATCGGAGAATCAGACCGATCGATCGGTTCTGTATTCTCAGAAGCGCGAGTTGGATCGGCATATCGACGAGTTACAACTCAGCAAACGGCGATCAATCCGAGAGAATTGATGCCTTCCAAGATCGGCTCGGCATTTAGACCCAAGAGTCGAGCCGACTCTGGGGAATCGTCAACCGGTGCCGTGATGAGCTGGCTACGTGTCTGTCCAGTTCTCCAGTCGCTAGATCCATTCCTTGCAGAGCAGCCTCGAGCGCCCTCGCGGACCCGCAGTCACATTTTTCCGGCAGTATTTCACAACAAAACTCGGGCGGAAACACTCGCCATTCAATGACTGAAATTCCGCCCCCAAAATTCGCAGGCATATCAAGAAACGCAAGGGCGCGGCGAGAGGTTCCAGGGCGCGGGGCATATCGGCCGTTCCAGACTACGAAGAAAAACCAGCAACACCGCGGAAGAGAGCCAAGACACCGGCGAAGCTTCTGCGCCCAACATCGGATTCAACTAAGCCAGTTCAATTCACGAAAATTCAAGCGCTCTTGACCCCAACTATAGCTCGGTCCAAGTCGGCATTAGCCTCGCCTGGGGTGTATTCTGAGGGTGGATTAAGATGAGCTAGCACCCGCTTTATCTCGGTCTCGATCCACCCAGAGTCGTTGTTCCGCTGCAGCAGTTGAAGCGCCAACGCCAGGAGCCGACCAAGTGGTGCGCCCGAAGGGTGACAACGTTAAAGAACCATTGAAACTGGCTGGTGAGGAACCCAAACCAACTCTTCTGCCCGGAAGTTATGGTCTGTATCATCATGCATCATTGGGGGCATTGAAGGTTGACGTGCCTTTCCCTCCTTCAGTTCTGGCTGCTGCCGACCCTTGGTCTCCGGGGCAGATCGATCTCCTGCGGCGACCTGTTCCGACCAAACAGTAGCTGGTCCGAACTTTTTTGCGTCCGGACTGCTGGATTATCCCGATGGCGGTTAGTCATCCAGGTACAACCGAGTGGCGACCCGATCTTATCACCGGATCGCAGATCACCCGTCTGTATGATGCCAAGCCGTGGAAAGTTTTGCTCTGCCTCGACCTGAACACCATGTTCACACCAACTCCGTTATCGCCTCGTTATTGAGTCGTCTCGGGCAGCTCCACAGCATCCACTGCCAAGCGATCTGGGAGTCAACCCCTATCTGGTGCTTCCCGCCGGACAAGTAAAGCTGGACAAGGATTTGGCCACGTTCCAGAAACAGCGAAAGCAGCGTCGGAGTCGGGCGGGTGAAGCTTGGCTGTCCATCTGTCAATTCATATTGGAGGGCATGCGGGCAAGGGAATGTGACATCTACATCTTCCTACACCCAGTTGTCTTCCATATGGCCAGGAGTCGCGTGGAGAAAGCCGGGGATTTATTCGAAGAAGGAGCTTGGTACCCCGGCTACCACTGCGACACCATAATTGACAAATTGATGGACTCCTTGACCCAGCTTGACAAAGAGCAGCCTTGGCGTAACCAGTTTCGACACAAGATCGCTGATCACCTGTAACAGGACTGATCCTGTTACAGGCTTACACTGTGTTGTGCGAGGAAGCGCGCAATACAAAAGGGGTAGGATTAGTTGGTGACAACTAATCCTATACTAAAAATTAAATATAAATATTTACTTATGTCCTAGAACGCAAAATTAAGAGTGTTTATTTAATGGGTTGTTAGCGGCTAATAGTATAGTAACTACCTAATTAATATAATAATATCAAGTATTCAACTAACTGTACTATTAGTTAACCTGCAAGATTCGGTATTTATACCGAATCGACTTTTTCCTTCGTAGATTATAATAACTTATAATCTCTTATTTCAATTTCAGACAACGCGTCTGAAATTTAACTAAGATATTCTAACTTGAATATCAATTATGTAATGGCACCCCATTACATCACTCCCCACTTAAGGTGGTTGGCCAATAATAATTCTTATTTTGGCCAATCATGAGTGGTACTTGTTGGTCGTTCTCATTTACCAACTGATTGACCATCGACTCGATGGTCAAAGCACGCGGCGTCGCTCTAAAGAGCGCACTAGGTGCTGAGGTGTTAAGTGGCAACAGTGACGCTGAATTAGCAGCGTCAACTACGCAAAGGTCGGAAGACGTACCTTCTTCTACCACAGATGCTGCTAAGGCGACATCTGGCAAGAAACAGGCGGATGTTGCTAATGCAACATCTCGCACGATGACATCCCCCGAATGGTGTGTTTCCAGGAAGGGTTCTTCCATGTTCGGAGACAGTTCTGACTCCTAATAAAGTGATAGGGGCACAGCTGTCCCCACGAAAGGATCTATCGAGTCGAAACTCGCTAGGTGCTCATCGCCTAACAGCGATGATGAATCTGGTGTCGCTGTCAGCTATGCCAGCGACAATGATTATAACAGGTGGTTGCGGGAACGCAGAGCCCCACCTGGACCAAGTACGTCTCCACGTCGGGGTGGTTTAACCCCGGTGCGTGGTGTTGAATCAGGCGGTGCTCCGCCTGCTAAAAGGGCACGAACAGAAGCGGCGGCTGCCGCTTCTAAAGCGTATCATCGTACGGAACCACATGTTCCGTACAGAGTGGGGTTTTGGACCCCTGGCTAGGCTATTGCCCCCAACAGTGGCGGTCACCGTAAGCGGGACTGCCAATATGCGTTGTTCGATATCAACGTGCTGGATGACTGCGAAGACATCCAGTCACGTCAATTCGATCGAAGTACAGACGATAGACGTCTGTACGTTATTGACCTCTTTTTCCAGGTTCGATATTATTCGAGCCGGAAAGGGTCAAGGAGGAACAGGGACTATAAAGACGCCCTGACTCAGAGTTGGAATGTTTTGTTGACAACTACAACAAAATACCACATGATTACGTGAATAAAGTTCACGAAATGCGCGAGCGCTTTTTAAAGCACTCGGGAACAGGCAAAATGGAATACATCCATTTGCTTGCATCATAGAACGGTTGAACTGTGGTGTCCCTTCTCACCTCGTTTTCCCGCGGTGTCCGCAGGGCGCTCCTCGTCTGTCAGAGGAGGAGTTGCGGGGGTACGTTGGTTTTTCCGTACCCGCCGAAATTCAGGGCTTAATCGATGCCCTTAATGCATCAACACCTAGTGTTGATGCTACTTCGCATTATGAGTTTGAGACTCCTTCTCAAACTCAGTTAAAAGGTCTGGGGCGTCGGCCCTCAGAACCTCAATCGGCTACCAAGAGTCGAAATCTTGGGGGTAACCCAGCCAGCGTACTAAGTACTCCGTACGCTGCCCCTTCTTCGAAGGAACCGAGCGCTTCGAGATCAAGCGCTCGAGAATGTATCGCTTATTCCCCTGATTATCGATCAGGGGCGGCGGAGGTTGAGAATTACCTCGCCGTTGTTGTTGCGGAGCATGGTTCTTCGCTCCGCAAGCTCGAGGAGGGTTATTCCTCCTTGAGCAGCGATATGTCTCACTCTGTAAAGACATATCGGTCTCTTCGCGAGAATCTCCGCGACATCCTCGGGGCGCACACTGCCCTTCAGCAGAAGAATGATCTTCTGTACATCGAGCTTTCCCGCTGTAAGGAAGAGCTCGATCGGCACAAGGCTGATCTTGAGCAGTCGAAGGCGGAGGTAATGACTCTCCGATCTGCTCATCAACGGCTGGAAGCCGATTACAAGTCTCTCTTGGGAGACTTGGAGAAGCACGGTATCTTCCGTGGTTCTGCGTCTCGTCGTAAGACGAAGACGAATGATACGGCTTGAGCCGTCCAACATAGAATGTTGGGTGGAGCCGCATTGCTGTGGGAATGTCTAAGGTATAGGCATTCCCCCGAATCTCTTGAACATTGAAAGTTCCAATGTACTTAGGAAGCAACTTCCGTGTAGGGAAGTTGCTTATTGCATGTATAGGAAAATTAGTAGTACTTAATAGTGACAATTCGCTTTTCCGAAAGGAGTTTTTGTTCTTCCTTCCTTGCTTGTCTGCATTTTGCTTCTGCTTATCAAAATCAGAGGCAAGTGCATCTTTTATATAGCGTATTACAGCTTGGCGCTGTAATACGAATTCATCTACTGCTTTATCAGCAGTAGGTGCGTTGTCCTCATTGTCTGCAGCCATTGCCGCAGACACATATTCATCATATGCAGCTTCAGTTCCATTTGAAGCTGCTTCCTCTTCTA
Source organism: Peronosclerospora sorghi (assembly GCA_026184515.1). NCBI lineage: Eukaryota > Oomycota > Peronosporomycetes > Peronosporales > Peronosporaceae > Peronosclerospora > Peronosclerospora sorghi. The sequence continues at coordinate 8,909,608 of CM047590.1, forward strand.
CTGTACTTTCAGTAGAAGGGTCATCGTTTTGTTCACAAGTTGCAGTTGCAAGTTGCGCATTGACTCGCTCAAAATTTGAGCGGGTCCCCCTCCCACTTATATTTGGCGTACCGCCAAGTAAAGCTGGGGTTCGTGGATGCCTTAAGGCATTCACGTAGAACGGTATATGCTTATTTGAAGAATGCACCGAATTGTTAATCGCGAATTCAGTGAGTGGCAGATAGTCACTACACTGTTCAAAGGCATGTGCGTATGATCGCAACATGTCTCCGAGAACGCGGTTAACCCGTTCCGTCTGCCCATCCGTTTCCGGATGGTCCGCAGTTGACATCTTCAACTGGGTTCCCAACAATGAGAACGTTTCTTTCCAGAAACGTCCTGTAAATCTCGGATCTCGATCCGAGACAATGTCTTCCGGCATTCTGTGCAAACGGAATACCGTATCAACGAATATCCGCGCTGTTTGAGCGGCGGTTACGTTCTCTGATACTGCAGTAAGATGTAACATCTTACTGAAACGGTCTACAAAGACCACTATTCCGGTCTTCCGACTATTGTCGGGTGGAAGACCGAATACGAGTTCCATTGAAATGGACTTCCAACACTCTGTCGGAACCGGCAGAGATTGCAGCGGAGCCTGTGCAGACTGCGCAGGCTTAACGCACTGGCAAATCTCGCAAGCGCGTACGTATTTTCGTACCCACTTGTACTGGTTTCGCCAGTAAAAGTCACGTGCGAGAGAAGCGTATGTTTTCTCTCGACCTTAATGCCCCGAAATCGATGCATCATGATACTCAAACATTATTTGATGTTTGAGATCATCGTCGTTTGGAACGACGATGCGACTTTCATCTTTTTGGTCTGTGCTGTAAAACAGCAGACCATCGTGCAGTCGATATCGATGCACGCAAGCGCGGAGGAATTCTGGGAGTTCGTCGCGCTTCTCACTTGATTGATTACTTACGTAATCAATCAACAGACGTGTCTCCTCGTCTGTTTTGTACGCCTCGCGTACTTGTCGTATAATTTACGACGACAAAGCAGTGCAACGGATCGCGTTTGCACTGGCACCTTTGGTTACAGACGGTTTCGTCTCGTAATCGTGCCTTCGTGATAGCGCATCCGCTATCACGTTCAACTTTCCGAGTTTGTATTCAACCGTAAAATTGTATTCAGAAAAGAATGACAGCCATCGAGCCATTCTTTGAGAAATGTGTGGTGAATTCACGGCCGTGCGTAGCGACGCATGGTCCGAGTAAACCACAAACGGTCTATTTCCCAAGAGATAGATCCGAAACTTGTCCAGTGCGTACTTCATGGCAAGGGGTTCCTTGTCATGCACTGGATAGTTGCGCTCGGCTGGGCGCAACTGACGCGATCGATAGCAGATTACGCGATCACGATCATCGTGATCACGCTGAATCAAAGCACAGCCGATAGCGAAATCGCTCGCGTCGCAAACGACGTGGAACGGACGCTCGTTATCGGCTATAGCCAAGAAAGTCGCTTCAGTCAAGCTTTGCTTGACTGCATCAAAAGCATATTGGCATTGGGTATCCCAATGCCATTCGACATCTTTCTTAAGTAATTGAGAAAGAGGTCGTATTAACCCAGCATAGTTGCACGAATACTTGTGCAAATATGTTGCCAACCCAAGGAACTTTCGAAGTTCCTTAACGTTGTTTGGCGTAGTCCATTCAGCGATCACCCGGATCTTTTCTGGATCAGGACGCACCCCATTCTTGCCCACAAAGCATCCAAGAACGGGTATCTCAGGTGAACCAAAGGTGCACTTCTTTAGATTTGCATAGAGCTTATGCTTACGCATAAGCTCTAACACTCGACGTAGATGCTCCCTATGGACATCTACATCGCTTTTATCGTGTTCACCCTTGCTATGGATGAACACTTCATCGAAATAACTCGGTGCGAATTCTCGCACCGGGCGTAATAGATGCGTTACGCATCTGTTAAACATAGCAGGGGCATTTCGAAGCCCCTGCGGCATAACAAGCCACTCCCAAAGCATGCCGCTTGGGGTGCTTACCGCCGTGAGAGGGATATCCTTCTCACGCATTAGGATTTGATAAAATACATCTCTTAGATCGAGAGCACTAAAGATGGTTCTCCCGCACATGCCATCTATGATGACATCCTTCCGCGGTATCGGTGTCTGTGCCGGTACCGTCGCTGCGTTCAGCTTGTTGTAATCGTGAACGATTCTCCACCCACCTGTGGACTTCTTCACACAAAAGGTGGGGGTAGAGTGCGGTGAGGTAGACTCCCGCACTTGGCCTGATCTACGACGAGCTTCGAAGAACTCGTCGATCGCTTTTACCTGATCACGCGGCAACGGCCATTACCGCGTAACACAATACTTCGTGCCTGGCACGAGGTCAATCTCATGAGGAGTTCCCTTATCCTTAGGGAGCTCGCTAGGTACTTCTTCTGGGAATACGTCAGCGTATTCCCGAAGTACCTCATAAAATGGGGAGGTCGCTTTAAGCGACTCCCAGCTCTGCGCTTCAAAGCGCTAAACTCTCTTTTGATCATTGGGAACCTCTTTCCCAATGTTTTCCACTTGTAATGTGGATATTCGTTCACGAATATCCACTACATCATCTGTTGCAACGATGATACAGATCTGTTCGATCTGACCATCGTGCAAGTTTCTCATAAACTTCTTCCAGCTTAGCGCTGGAAGAGTCATCACCTCCGAACCTTCTTTCGGAGGTTGTTCCATCAACAGAGACTGGGTAGCTAATCCGGTCTTCGTTTGCGTCAAGACGTTGATCGTCTCGACGGAACTGCCCATGCAATCAGACGCACTCGTCTGAATGACTGCTACACGGTGATTACGATTCACCGTGTGCGAATACTCATCATCATGGTGGCCACTGCCTACCATGGAATTTTGGCGATCAGATGTGCTCGTCTGATCGACCGCCTTTTCTGCGACACGGTGGTCTTTATCACCCGTGCGCATGGCTAACGCAACGTGGTGGGCACTGGCCACCACGAAGTTTTGCTCACGATTGCACATGATCGTGAGTTCACTCTCATCAACACGGAATTCATTCGTCCTGTTGGAACCTTCGGTCGCACAGTGGGTGTTTCCCACTGTGGATACATTTTCATTCTCACGGTGGGTGTTTCCCACCGTGGATATCACTTCATTCTCACGGTGGGTGTTTCCCACCGTTGATATAACTTCATTCTCACGGTGGTCTTTATCACCCGTGGAATGTTTCTCTCCAACACGCAACGACTCTTCTGTTGCGTGCGGTAGTCCCTCAGGACTCTCACCAGCGGAGGTACCTTCCGCTGATCGTGTCAGAACAGACCTGGTGGTGCCATCGCTATCCACTAGACTGTCTGACGCTGCGGTTGTATCCTCTGATACAGCCAGATTACACACAGGGTGATCAGATCCTGTGCGTCCGCCGCAGTCGATCGATAGGTTAACCCAGTCGATCGAAGTTTTAAACTTGGACATCCATGGGATTCCAAGTATCACATCGAACTTGTCATCTAAATCGAGGACGATGAATTCATCCTCGAATGACAGTTCATTCAACTCGAAGCGTGTTTTAATCACACGCTTTGGAATAGTCACGGTTGCACCTGTTGCTAACCGGACTGACAACATTCTTCGTGGGGTTTCTACCTCCACGTAGCTCAACAGCGTTAGACTCTGAGTTATAACGAAATTTTTTGACGCTCCTGTGTCAAACAGAGCTCGCATGGGGACGGACATCGCTCCCGTGCGGCTTAACCTCCAGGGTGATAAGAGGCTTACCATCACCCAGCACCTTTTGACAGGACATAGTCCCGTCTAGGGCTATTACCCTCACATGCCCTATGTCGTCATGTGGGATAACATTCCCAGTAGGGAGCCCCGCCCCTACTGGTGATTCTCATTTTTTTTGCACCAACAGGGTGATGTCCCTGTTGGTGTCGCCGTGCAGAGGACGGTTCCGTCCGCTGACTGCGTGGCACCGGACGCGGTGCCATACACTCATGGGCAAAATGCCCCATTTTAGCGCATCGATTGCAGCGAATATTCTTCTTAAATTTCGGTTGCTCGTGTTCGAAGCAACCGCAACCGATATGTCCATCGGCTCTGGACCTCCACCGCCCATGCTCTGGCGCGTGTGGCTGTTTCTTGAGACGAAGTGTGAGCTTCGTCTGCCTGACTGTTGATTGTTGACATGCCGTTGCGGCATGTCAAAAGAGAAGGGCTGTTGAGCCCTCCGGCTGTACCCAGAATGCGATGACACTGATCGCATGCTGAACTCCTCTCGGATGCTCATATCAATGGCATCCCTCAGAGTATCTGGCGGGTGCCAATAGAGACTCTGTTTGACGGGACCATCATTGAGTCCCTTCATGAATCCAGTGACCTGCATAGCAGGAGGCACCGGATCATACACAATATTTGACAGCAAATATTGCGTATTCTGAGCGTAAGCTTGAACTTCAAGCTTACCTTTCAGGAGTTCCATGAACTCCTGCCGACTACTTAGATCCATTTCTGAAGCTTCAAAGTTGAGCTTTAGCTCAGCTTTTAATTCCTGATAAGTCAGGAACGCAGAGTCATCATTGGCTCTGCGACTCATCGCCCATGCCCTGGCTCTGCCGCCCAGACATGTTGTGGCGAAGTACGCCTGTTGACGTTCGTCAACAAAATTTTGCGCAGAGATGGCATCTTCCACCTCTGCGAACCATCTACGAAGGGGCTCACCCCCTTCGCCGGTAAAGGGCGGTACTCGCGCCTTTACTATTTCAACGCTATACGTTGCAGGTGTAGGTGCCGTCCGCGCTGCCTCTTGCGCGGGCCGTACTGGATTTTCTAGGTGGTTTCGCCTAAAGCGATTCACCACCTGTACCACTTCCTCCGGGGACTTACCCTGGAGGAAGGTAATGATGTCGGTCCCCATGGACCGAACCACTTCCAGCGTTCTCTCTCTCTAGGCAGGCGTGATGTCTCACCACATGATGCCGAGCGGCTCTTAATCTTCGCTCAGCTAGTTAACTAGCGGAACGGAACTGTGGTTGTTAGGACGGACCACAAATTGCTACCAGGTGTAACAGGACTGATCCTGTTACAGGCTTACACTGTGTTGTGCGAGGAAGCGCTCAATACAAGAGGGGTAGGATTAGTTGATAACAACTAATCCTATAATAAAAGTAAATATAAATATTCACTTATGTTCTAGAACTCAAAATTTAGAGTGTTTATTTAATGGGTGGTTAGCGGCTAATAGTATAGTAACTACCTAATTAATATAATAATATCAAGTATTCAACTAACTGTACTATTAGTTAACCTGCAAGATTCGGTATTTATACCGAATCGACTTTTTCTTTCGTAGATTATAATAACTTATAATTTCTTATTTAAATTTCAGACAACGCGTCTGAAATTTAACTAAGATATTCTAACTTGAATATCAATTATGTAATGGCACCCCATTACATCACCCATCCATGATTGTCAATCGGATATGGGTTGATCGCGAGCTTTGCCATTGTAAGCGCCGATCGGGCAATCATCGCGCATTCATCATTAATAAAAAAAATTTCGATTACCCGATTGTCCCATCTGTCTTATCCTTTAATCTCATTAATAAAGGTCCACCCTTACCACATCCAACTGCATCCACACGTGAGAATCATTACCGTCGTCATCGAAAAGTATCCATATTTTCAAGCCACTTTGCTACCATCGAAATATCATCAGTTCATCACAGTTCTTCACACACTCGTAGTCGTAGTCACAAAAAACATCACAAATAGTCACGCCGATCGGTATATGCCGATCGGCGCTATTGTAAATATTGATTTTCCACTTCATGAGTCTGCGTCGCTCCATAAAAATTCCGATTCATTCGATTTCGCTCGTACTTCTTAACCAGAGCGCCACAATCCAGATCGGATTCACCGATCCAAGTTACTTCTTCGAGACCCTTCAAGTGGATCAGATACTCCCGTTTTGCTCGACCACAACACGTCTTCTTGGACGATCTGACATCCAAATGGGCAATCGGCTTGACATCACTACCGTCGATATCAGCAGAACCCTTCCCGATTAGCCAGTATTTCTTCTCCCATATTAATTCCTTGAGCCGATCGGCCCGATAGGGGGTGTCGGCGACTTGGTCACCTGCTTGCGGATTGTCTATATTCACTTCAAGCGGATCGGTTGACACTTCAGGAGGGGTATCCATATGGCTCTCCGATCCTTCAACGCACTACTCTCCGCCCCCGTACATATACACCAGGTCATCCGGTGAGGCGACTTCACTCGGTCTGCCACTGTCAAACGGGCAATGCTGATCCTCGTCGACAGGCTGTCCTCCTGTGGTACCGACTTGGGTGGAAGCGTCACTACACTCGTCTCCAACGATACTGCGATCGTCCCCATCTGCCGTCGGTTCCGCTGTCACCCGAACTTGTGATACAACAGCATTAACGACTCTCGGCACATCTACTTGTGCGCCCACTGTATCGGTTGACTGCGCTAATAACCTTCGGCATATCTTTGTCGCTACGTAACCCGGACTTTCCGTCCAAGGTGAGGTGTCTTCTTCTTCTGACTTGTCACCGCCGATTCGATCGGTGGTGGCTTAACACGCAAAGCTTTGCCACTCAATATATATCGTCTCTATCCGATCTAAATAAACCTTATCTTCCTCGGTACTTCTCCTTCGACCAGCCACATACCAAAGATCGTACCGTTGCCCAACATCAGCGGTTTTCACCGATGTTAGTAACTCGTATGTAATCGCTTCGGCTTCCAATTTCCACAAACGTCGGTACCCAGCGATCGCCCCTGATCACCCACAACTTCCTTGTCCGGTAGCCTTTATCAACCGAGATATCTGTCGATCGACCCACTGGAATAGTGATATCTTGGTTCCACCTTACCAGATCAGTGCGTGATCCGTATAAGAGGCGCCGATCATCCAGTTGGATCTAGATTTTGTCCAGAAGGGTAAGTACTCCATGTGACGGATATAGGCGTATGCCTTCCAGCACCATAAAGTCCATGCCAAGGAGCGCGTATTGACCGGTCATCTTACCGACCCAAGCGCTAAAGAAATAAACCAATGAACCAGATAGAGTGATCTTCACACGCGTCCTGACTTCGGTCATGTAGGAATTTTCACCAATTCCGACGCGTTCCTTGCCTCTGTGCATAGTCAATCTGACATCCGACCTTACGAGCAAAGGCGTAGTCGATAATTGAGACTTCTTCTCCAGAGTCAAACAACATCGTCGTCATTTCATTGTTGATCTTCCCGCAGGATTTCTCCTGTTTGAACCATTTATCGGGAGCTTGATATTTCCATTAACCGCGTGACTTGCCAGACAGCAGGTCCAACTGCATAACGACCTTCGATCGGGAATATTCATCGGTCACAAGACTGTAGACCGGATGATTCCCATCGCCTGTATTTTTTGCCGTTGAATTGTCGCCCCTTCCGACATATGCATAGATGCTAAACGTAGATCCCCCGGATCGATACAGATTAAACCTGGCGAGCGACATAGTTTAACATATTCTCCGCATCAGGCGGCAACATTCCCGCATGCTTGTCTGGAACATACCTCATGTGAATCTGGTTAAAAAATTGCTCCACCTTGCACTGTCCATTGTCAACAATCTCTACACATTCCTTGCATCCAAACAAACAATGATTGGTGGGGTGGCCTCCTCGTTCACATTTCTTGCACGTAATTCTTCGCCAGCAGACCCGATCTTCGTGCCTGGTTGACCCGCAGTGAGTGCATTTCTTGTATGGCGAATCCGGGTCCGACCTGTTGCCGTTTCTTGCCTTCCATTCGGCACGGCGTGACACTGGTCGATCTCCTCGTGCAGACTGGGCGAAGAAAAAGTGACGGTACTGTATGACCCCAGACTGGACCAACCACTATTCTCCCATTCTGACCCGGTGCTTACATCATCCACGATCGCTCTGATCGCTCTGGCTGGTCTGGTTGCAGGTCTCTTCACATGATCATCTTGCATCGGGATCGGTTCGATCCGACAGCAACCTTCGTCCTCATACTGCGGGAGTGGCGCAGCATAAGTAACGTCTGATCCACTTTTTCCACATCCCTAAGACGCAGTAAGGTCAGCTGATCGGCCAACTACTGATCGTCCAGCGTACTGATAAAGTGGCCCACATGTTCTTGGGCAGCGCCGATCGGCGGATCTGTCTCCTTGATAGGGATCCCCGCACGCATCGCAGCCACATTAAGCCGGTGGAGGTACTCGATCTGCGTTTCATCGCCCCTTTTCCTCATGTGGTGATATCTCCGAGCAGTAGAAAAGCCGGATTGACAGTACTGCCTTTCAAAATCCATGCACAGCAAACTCCTGTCAGATCGGACATCCCGACTTAGCTGCTGGATCCAGTTCGCAGCTGCTCCCTTCATCAGACCTCGGAAGATCAGACACCGCTCTTTGTTAGGCGTCTGATCACGGAGAAAGGCGGAATTCGTTCGGCCGAAACATGATCGGGCTTGTTCCTCATCGGCATCTTTACCCATAAAGTCCTTCAACTCGGTGCTTGCAGCCATGCGGATCCTCGGGATCGCCGTCGAATTAAAGTCAAACGCCGTCGTCGATGCTAAGTTCGACTTACGTGTTTCGTCTCTGCCCGTAACACCCTAGTCACCGTCAATTTCGCTGGTCGACTCTATGTCAAAGTCGCTGCTACTTGCCGATCGGCCGGGGCGGGCTGGGCGTGACCTGCGTTTTGTCTTAAAAACCGGTCTAACACCTTCGGACACCTTGTCTGCTGATGTTATTGACTTCATTTCGACGTCCGCACAAATAGCCTCGTTTTCCTGGACCGATCGGCTTGGTGCACGCGGGCGCAGAGGTGATCGGCCTCGATCTCCGGCAAAACTCTCCACCATAGCTTCGAACATGGTATGCATGCTTGCTTCTATTGCAGGCGAGGTGACTGGATCGGTCTTGGGGGGTGCCGATACCTGTGGGCGCCCCTGGGGCCCCGACTGTCATGCCGCCCCTCGTTGCCGCACGTCCCTTTTTTGATCCGTGTGACTGGTACCGTGATCCATGGGCATTCGCTCCACACCGACCTCCAATTCGGACGAGCACCTGAAGGAAGGAGGTGACCCATACAGCGAGCTATCATCACAGAATGACTTTTCTACAAGTGATCTCACGAGGATTTGGGCTTCTAACGCGATTGTGGGAGTTGGGCGGCACACCGCCCCCACCAAAGGCGTCAGATGGTCGTGTAGAATTGAGATAGCTTGTTTTAACTTCAACATATCAATTTCGAACAGCTTGCCAACACCATTAGCATTCTTGACCTTGATCCATACCTCGGCTAGCATCGCCAGAAGATTCTTGAATAGCTGCAGCGGCAGATCGGAGTCGATCGGTTCGGTTGTAGACCCGTGTAGACGATCCGGAATTAGGGTATTAACAGTTCGGATGACCTCGTTTTCGCGAACGAATTTCTTCAGCTCGTAGATGTAGTACATCCTGGTCACATCCCTCTCATCCACAATCCCATCACCAATCGACGACTTTTCCTCCAGGTCGTCATCGTCCGAGAGCATTGCAAGCCTCTGCATAGGTTTATTTATTGGTAATTCGGGAGGATCGGGGTGATCCGCCCCCATAGTGTTTTTTCACATCATGCAAATTTTTCACGTCGAAATACATGGGATCAGGAACAGGGTCATTATCCCTACTGGAACTATAGCAAGACTTGCTATAGTCCCGATCGGCTCCGATCGGAGCTTTGTGGGGAGGAATAAACTTGTTAATCTCGATCTGGTCCTCCACCTGGCCATATCGATCATTGCCATCCTTTTTCACGACCACGACACGAGGCGATAAGAGTTTCTCGTGCCGATCGGCTCCAGGAGCGGTATGGGAAGTCGTAAATCTATTAATTTCAATCTGATCCTCCCCTTGACCAGATCGAACATCGCCATCCTCTCCTAGTAGTACGCAAGGCGATATGCGTTCCTTGCGTCCTCTCCAGGGAGTATCCATATAAAAACTTGTAAAATCCAAACTTTGCTCGATATCACGGTGATATCCACGGTCACCAAATGATCCGGGCACGCGCACGATTGTGGTGGAGTCCAGTTCAAAATCGTACACCGAAGTGTCCGGAACTGAACTACCTTCGTGCCCATCCGACCAGCTAAGGGAGGGGGTACTCCGCGAACCTTCGCCTGGGTGCCAATCGGGTGACCGATCGACATTACAGTACGCCGATTCCGATTTGTCTCGTGTCTCACCTTTTTTACCCATTGGTATGGGTGGCTACACACTCGGTGGACCGTTGCTTAGTGAAGACTTCAGTAGGTGTTGATATAAGTGTACCAATTCTGGGGTACTGATCCAAATTCCAACGAAAAGATAATCAAATATGGTCGATCCGCAAACGAAGCGGAAATCTTCACTCCGAATGCGGTTAAATCTGGCACTTGACGGCACGTAGCAGTGGTTAATCCATCCAATAGGGTTTCTGGAACTTGACTGCTAAGTAGGGAGTAATCCAGCCAATAATAGTTTCTGGCACTAGATCGCAGATCGCGATTGGTAATCCAGCCGATTCCTGGGACTTGATCGCATATCGCGATGAGTAATCCAGCCAAATAAACACGTCTCCTTAACGTGACCGAACTTGACGGGTGAGTGAACATAATGGGTGCTCCCGTCGTGGGACTTCCGGTGGAGCTCTGCCCTGGCCGGGATTAAATGAGCAAGCGATCCCATTGACTCCTACGGAGCGATTGGCGACTTACGCAACCCAATGTAATACGAACACTATATTTAATAAACCAATTAAAATCCAATATGTAAACTATATGTAAAGCATGTGTCTTACCTCAAATCTGCGTACAAAACACTTCAAGCACACGATTGGCCCAAAATACTCCGTCCTTTCAGCCAACCCGATCGATCCGCCTTGAAAATTGGTACACTGGTACATGCTGGTCAATAATTTTCAATAGCACTTCACCACAGGTAACGAGCCCTTAGATTTTAACTTGCAGCAACAGTTGCCCCAAGGTAGTAATCAGTGGCGAGGTATTCACTCTTAGCCGTACCGCAACCACGAAAAAATTGTGGGCGCAGATCCAAAACCGAAGGGCATATTGCTTTTGATTTCTTCGACACTGAAGCATTCGAAAATAATAAGAAGTATCTTTGTTGCAATATACGCACGGGGGTGGGGAACTATGCCCATGTGTCCATAGCTCAACGGATGGGTGTGTCCGCTAGTAAACGCTAAAAACAGGGGAGATATCATGTTGATTAAAAAACGTGTACACCAAGTAGGGGCCCGCCATACTAGAACGGTTAGTTTTACATGCCGACATCCGGCATGTGAGAACGATAGCTCCAGAGGGACCAATTTCTAGTGAATTTTTGGACTATTTATTCATCCATAGAAAGGTAAAGAAGGTACAATCAACGTAGAAGTGCATAATGGATACCCACACAAAGTGTTAAAGGTCATACTTACGCATGAGCTCCATGAGAAGTTAAAGAAATTCATCTTTAATGCCTCTGAACTACACCAGCTTTGTCGGAAAGAACGGAGTTCGCCCTGATCCAGAAAAACAGGGTGATAGTTGAACTTCCTGAGCCAAATAACGTAACTAAACTTCTTATGTTCGTTAGGTTAGCAATATATTTTCATAAATATTCATGCAGTTATGCAGGCATCATACGCCATTTTTCGCAAATCGATTAATAAAGGAATTTAATAAAATTGTAATATCCGATGTCAAGAAGCTATAGTAAAATTAGCGAATCTTGACTGAACCACCAGTGCTATATATAACTCGTTTTACGTCGTTTTTGACGCGATCTATTTTGTAATGTGTTCTGTACTGATTAAAAGCAGTTACGATGATCATGATTGCGTAATCTGTTATCAATCGCGTCAGCTGAGTCCACCTGAGCGAAACTATCCGGTGCATGCCCAAAAATCCCTTGTCACGAAGCACGCAATGGAGAATTTTTTTATCAATCAATTCGGAGATAGACCTCTTGTGTTTTTTTCGGACTATGCGTCTCTTCATACGGTCGTTACTCACCTCATGTTTTGCCAGGAGAATGGTAAGATGGTTGTCATTCGGTGCAGAATATAACTAATGGTTTAATAAAAACCGTAATAAAAACGTGTTTTTTTAGCAGATGCGCTATCACGGATGCCTGATTTCGAGACGAAAACGTCTCTGACCAGTACAAACATAGTCCGTTGGACTGCACTTGCTTCTCCTCTTGTACAGAAGGTAATAGAAGAATAGGGAAAAGATGAAAATACTAGTCTATTCATCGATTGTTAATTAATTAGCAAAAAAAACGCAAGGACCTCTCAGAGTTCTTACGCGCAAAAGTTAGTATATATATAGCACAAGACAAAAATAATGAATGTCGCATCGTTGTTCCAACGCCGACGACCATGAACACGAAATAGATTATGTTTAAATATCATGATGCAGTCATCACTGTCAGGAGGAAACATGCGCTTCTCTCACACGCGACTTCTACTGAAGCAACCAGTATAAAGTCAGTACGCAAGACTTGTGTGCATGCGAGATATACCAGCGCAAAGGTCTCCGCAATCTGCGCGTGCTCCACACAAATCCCTATTCAACACGACAGAATTTCGGAAGTCTATTTCAATACTTTTTTTGGTCTTCCGACTGATAAAAGCAGAAAGACAGGGGTATTCGTGTTTGTATACCGATTAAGTAAGATGATACATTGTCTGCAAATATCACTGCCGCGTAAACAGCGCGGATATTGTCGAGAGGGTATTCCACTTACACGGAATGTCAGAAAACATAGTCTCGGATAAAGACCCGAGGGTTACGGGACACGTATTTAAATATGTAAACCGTGGACCATCCGTAAATGCATGGGAAAACCGAACGATTGTGCTGGGCGACATGTTGCGAAATTACGCGCTGCTTTCATACAGGGGAGTGACTTTTTTATTTCCACTCACGGAGTGTGCTATAAACAATTCGGTAGAATAATGAGTGCATGCCGTTTTACATGAAAACCGTGCGGTATCCACGTACTCTAGCTTTACTTTTCGGTACGCCAGTGGAGAAACCCGCTCGAATTTTGAGCAAGTTAATGCGAACGAAGCGAAACTTGCAGTAAGTAATGTTGGTCGCGCCTATTTCTAACATATCAATAGAAGTTAATGTTACCGATGCATCTACTCGGTAGATGTGCTAGATGTGACCACCGTTTGATATTAGCAGGACCAGAAAGAGAAACGGAAATTAGAAACAGCTTCTATATATAATGATGTAAACATGTTGGTTTCAGTAGAAGCAGCTGAAACTATTTACGCCGGATATGAGTCTGCTGCAGAAGCGGCAGATCAAATGAACGATACACCTACTCCTAATAAAGCATAAGACGAATTCATATTATACTTCCATTGAAACAAGTTACGTGGGGATACAATTGCATCTGTTTTTAATAATCAGAAGCAGAATGCTTACAAGAATGAACGAGAGAATACAAGTTCATTCAAACAAGGTTTATGGCTGATGTAAGGTACCAAACCATCAAAACGTGAAATCAGCAACTTCCCTACTCGGAGTTTCTGCCCAAGTTCATCGGACCCCATAATGACCAAAGTATTACGGGGAAAAGCTACACAATAGATATTCTTACAATAATGCGCTTGCACTCGACATTTTATGCCGAGCGCATCAAGCCTTACGCTTCGGCTTACCGCGAAGGCGACCCGTGTCCCCGCGACGAAGCCAAATCTGCCAGATATGACGATAATCTGACTTTAACTTGTATTTATAACTCATTAGACGTTCATGCTCCGTCTGCCGCAGATCAAGCTTTTGTTGAAGGGAAAGATTTGATTTTGTTTTCAACAAATCTCGATTCTTATCAAGAAGAGAGCAAAGATACTTGGTCATCGAGCCGAAATCGGCATCGAAGGAAGCAAATATCTTGCGCAGCTCAGATTGACCCTAAAAATATTAAAGTATTCACCTTAGCGCCATTTACACTGAGCCTTATCGTTCTCCTTGAGATCCGCAGTAACGTACATTTCCGTCACGACCTCCCCCTCTAAGTGGATGGATTCTTGAGCGCTTGCAATCAAGCACTCAAAGAACCGTCCGCGAGTAACGTAGAGAAAACTTGGAATGATGGTTTTGTGGTGGAGCGGCTGATCGAAGTTTTTGAGACTTGATCAGGCTGTACCACGGCGCCCAGACTGCCGACTAACGAAAGGGGTCCTCCGGATGTCTTCGACTGCTTGTGTTCTTGCTCACCTTGTGTACCCGACGGCTAGGCTTGGGTCGCTCCTCAGGTGCGCCCCACGCCGGGGACAGCGCACAGCGAATTCTTGGTGCAAGATTGAATTAACTAACTTGTGACGATACAACCGATGCGATAAGGCGTGATCACGTGCGAGCAGGTGCTTAAACCACGTCAATTAGCCGCGATCAGGCTTGATCACGTTTGGGCCGATGCTAATAACCGACGATCAGCAATATTCCGTCTTGATCGCAAGTGCGATCAGGCGGCAGCCGACGCGATCAGGCGCTGAAACAATGTAGATCAGTGGTAATCAGGCTTGATAAGGCTTTGGCTGACGTTAATAGCCGTCGATCAACAATATTCTGTCTTGATCGCAGATGCGATCAGGTGTCTTGATCGCAAGTGCGATCAGGTACTGAAAGGCTCGATCAGGGGCTAAAAACTGCTGCCCAGTCGTAATATACCTTGATCAGACTTGATCAAGCACCGGAAGTCGTTTAAGTAGCAGTTGGTGCGATTTGCGATCAGCGATCACGATCACGATTCACAAAAAGTGTCGATCAGGTGTTGATCGGTAGGGGGGGGTACTTGATCAGGCAGCGGAAGTCTTCACTGCCTGATCGCGGAGCCTCTAAGCCGTCAAACAGCTAAGGAACGCCCAAATCAATGCACTCCTAGCCTAGACTATATGAGAAAAAGGTATTTATATTAAAATCCACCTAGAGTTCCCGTGGGGCGCTTAAAGCAGCCGAACTCTAGGGGCCAAACGTTAATTTCACGGGGAAGAGGTGAGAGCACTGCTCGATCACGTTCCCAAAACCAAAAACCTTTAAACGAAGAACCGCAGACACTGCGGGCAGAGTTGTGGGGTGAGTTCTCACACTCTACGCCAACAGGTGGGCCAAAAACGCACTTAGTGCTCCCGCCCGGGACGTAGAGGTTTCAATAAGGTGGGGGCGCAAAGGTTCCTTCCTAAAAAACGATCAGCGCGATCGTACGCAAAAGGAGAACTATATTAGCAATTAAACCCTTAGATCTACCCTGTTCCTACTTTCAACCAATCCGCATCGTCCATTCGAAACGCTTTCCGTCCATCAGTCGACCTGATTTTTCCGCTTGTTCCTTGTTTGTTCGCTGGTGTCCGCCGCGTACCTGTAAGTAGTCAGCACATCTTCCGTGTCCCTTCTATATCCTGTCTATGTACACCACGGTGGTACGTACTACTGTACCCACCGTGGTACACATGGCGGTACCTAATTATGTACTACTGTATCCACTATCTGCGTCCACTATCAGGCCCCTAATTTAGGTCCTAATATTAGTCATAATATTAGGCCCCCTATGGGCCTAATAAAATGTCCAACATTAGGCCCTATTTTAGCCTAATAAAAAAGTCCGCTTTACGACAGTTTGGTTACCCCAAGCGTTTGACTCTTAGAAGCCACTTGTGGCACTGAGGTACTACGCCCCAAACCTTTTGGAAAAGTTTGAGTGGCAGCCTTCAGCTCAAAATCAGAATAATTGCTTCCAGTATTCCGCGTTATTTACGCGTACGTTATTTTTTTTAAGTTGAGGAAATGATGAGAAGGACTTGTAGTCGGGGTTGAAAAACTAAAAGTGATATTTATATATGTGAATTAACTGTTGTTGCTCCTAGCCACTTATTTTTACTTATCTGCGATTGGTTGGTTTTCCTATAGTAATTACTAAGTATAAACGTTGTGGCGACTTCAACCTCAACTTCAATGTAAGGACATAACCGAAAAATACAAAAGATGGAAGGGGACGTAACTTCGGGGGGGGGACGAAGTCCTGGTGAACCGTAAACACAGTAACCGTATTCAACTTACCATTGTGGGAATCGAACCCAAGCAAAGAGATCATAGATCAAGTCCCCGGCACTAAACTTCGAGTGCAGTTCGATTGTAAGATTCGGCAGAATAACATGGTATCATGCACAAAAACATCACCTTCAACTCTATCCATTGATGGTTACGTGCATGTTCCATCCGTGTCCAGAAGTCTGAGCCCATTCAAAAACTCAATGTGCTTCACTCGCCCAAGTGCTTTTGTTAGCCCGTCAGCAATCATCTCGTCTTTCGGCTTGTATTCAAGCATGATGATAACCGCTTCGACCTTCTCTCGAAGAAAATGGAACTTGATGTCGATATGTTTTGTTCGCGCATGGTAAACTGGATTCGTGGCTAGTGCAATACAACCTTGATTATCTTGATATATCATGGTTGCCATTCCCGATGCGCAGCCAAGTTCGTTGAGAACCAGACGCAGCCATATCGCTTCCTGCGTCGCGGAGTACAGGGCCATGTACTCGGCCTCGGTGCTTGATGTAGCCACTGTTGATTACCTCTTGGACTTCCATGAGACCACACTCCCGTTTAAAAATAAAACATAACCCGTTTTTGATCGTCGTGAGTCCGGATCACTTGCCCACGACGCGTCTGCAAACCCCACAAGATCTCCCTGATTCATGCCATCAAACACGATGCTGTAATTTTCGGTCGTCTTCAATACTTCAGCACACTTTTGGCGGCGGTCCAGCGCTGTTGACCATGACACTCGCAATACTTTGCAATTTCACCAACTGCGTGAGTGATATCTGGTCGCGTACATGTCGCCACGTACATCAAGGCACCAACAAGCTCACGGTATGGCCACTTGCTCACGAACTTGTCTTCGTCATCAAGCTTGGTTAAATTTTCACTCTCGTTCATTGGTGTGTGTACGTCCTTGAACTTCTCAACGCCGAACTTCTCCGCCATGCGTCCTATTTACGCACGCTGATTTATGCATATTTGCTTGTTTCCTCGATCTCGTTTCACTTCGATGCCTAGACAGTACTTTATCTCACCAAGTTCCTTGATGCTAAATTCATTCATTAGCTCACGCTTGATCGCGTTAATGTCCTCTTGTGTCCGTCCAAAAAGCATCATGTCATCAACGTGAATTATTATGAGGCTTAACTCTGATTGTGAACGCCGCACGTAAACACATATATCCGCAGCTGTTCGCGTGAAGCCGTGATTCTCAAGATGTGCGTTCAGTCGATTATTCCATTCACGGTCAGCCTGCTTTGTACCATAAAGTGCCTTCCGCAACCGGAACTTTTTGTCGGGGTAATTTTTACCCTCGAAACCTTCAGGCTGATCCATGTATATTTCTTCTTTGATCTCTCCGTACAAAAATGCGGTGTCAACGTCAACATTTTCGATAAGTAGATCTTTCTCTGCCGCGATGGCTAATGCGACATTTATCGACTCTTTCCGCGCTACTGGAGCAAATGTTTCAAAGTAGTCGACACCGGGCTGCTGCGTGAAACCTTTGGCGACAAGTATGGCTTTGTACTTGACAGTTTCGACGTTTGGGTCGCGCTTTCTTCGGTAAACCCATTTGCATCCAATTGCCATTTTTTTCTGTTGGAAAGTCTTCACGTCCAAGTTTTGTGTTGCGCCAATGACTTGATCTCGCTGTCCATTGCGTGCTGCCAATCGTCTCTGTGCTTTCTTTGCAGTACTTTCATGTAACTTGGTTCGTTTCCGCTATCTTCTTCGGCGTTAAAACAATACAGTGAATTATATCCGGACTCAAAGTCGTCGACGTTAAATTCGCCGCGTCGTAGATTTGGGTACTCTTGATCATAATGTAAAATTGCTTGCTTCTTGCGCACCGGTCGGACGTTTGATTCTTGATTCCGTCACGTCCGGGTGTAACGGCACCTGTCGGTCTTTCTTGAACACTTTCGGGCGTATATATGGGAGCCATTGGTGGTGTTCGAAAACCTTCATCTCGCACTTCTTTATCGTCTTCATCATCGCTAATAATATCCAATATGCCGGGTGCGCTATCCTTTTCGTATTAATTTTCGAATGCGCTCTCTGTGAACGTCAGTCACACTGCGGGAAATAACGATTGCTCCTGTGGCCGCATTCAGTAACCTATATGCCTTGTGCTGCTTGGAGTAGACGAGACATTGACATCGCAATCCCGAGTCTTCAAGCTTTCCTCTAGTTGCCTTAGGAACGTGAGCGTAGAATTGACTATCAAAGACACGCATATGCTCGATGTGCGGCTTCCTTTTAATCATGAGCTCGAACGGACTTGACTTGATGTTTGAAGCGCATGGCAATACATTGCGAATATCCACTGCGGTCATCATCGCCTCACATCAATAAATCTTGCTGATATTGGCCTCGCTCAACATGCACCGTGTCATTTCAACCAGAGTGCGATTCATACGCTCTGCCATGCCATTCTGCTCTGGATTGTAAGGCACTGTGAACTCTTGCTTTATCATCTTGCGTCGACAAAACTGTTCCATTCTTGCATTTTTGTACTCTCCACCATTGTCACTGCGCAACACCTTAACATCAATGCCACACTCCAACTTGATGTCGTGGCAATACTTCATAAACGCATCCGTCACGTCGTTCTTCTTGCGCAATGGACAAATCATTGTGTAACGGCTTTTCATTGCGATAAACGTCACAATGTAGCGGTAGCCGGACTTCGAAGCTGGGGTTATGGGTTCTAGCACGTCCGAGCAAATGGTTGTGTCTATACGACGACTCTCTCGTTCTGTGGACTCCGTGTTTCCAGTCTTGAATGTTTTGCGCACTTGTTTTGCCGTGGCGCAGACATCGCATACAGTACTTGTGTCCAAGCACTCACCGATTATTCGGCCATTCTTGATTAACTTATTAATTGTCTAGAAGGACACATGTCCAAGTCGACGATGCCACAGCACAGCCTCGCTTTCAGCTGCGTGGCACTCATTACTTGTCTCGACGTTAAGCATCATAAGCATGCCACGTCGAGATCCTGTTGCAACGACTTGCTCTCCCTTACTCACAGTACACCCATTCCGTGATAGCTTAACTTTCATTCCACGAGCCGTGACAACCGTCAGCGAAAACAGATTCTTGTTTAGGTCTTGCACATAAAGTGTCCAAGCACTGTCAACTGAGCACTATTCTCGGCACTTGACACAATACGTGTTGATGGTGCCTCAACATACTCAACGAACGCGTTTCGATTCTTGCACATATGAGCCGTGGCCCCGCTATCCATAACCCAACACTCTTTGGTGTTTCCTTCTACAGAATTAAATGCCACGCTTGAGTGGTCTTCACGCTGTTCACGGGAGCTATTCGTCTTTGTCCAACAGTCGCGGGCGTAATGTCCGCGCTTCCCACACTTGTAGCACTGGACTCCTACTCCCTTCTTACGCTGACATCTGGGTTTCTTTCTAGCATCGCGCTTTTCTCAACGTTTCCCCACATGCAAGGCCGTTTCTCCTTCAATCCGTGTCGACTCGTTCTTCCGTACTTCTTCAGCAATAAGTTTGCTTACTAAGTCGCTGAAGCTCAGTTGGTTAACTCATTCGGAATGCCTGTACCAAACTTTCATATGACGCAGGAAAACTGCGCAACATCGTCGCACACATATCCCCTTCGCTCGGCGCGCATTTTGCTGCATTCATATCCATCACAAGATGCTCAAGTTCCGTCACGTGTGAGCTGATACTTGTTGCGGTGTACTTGAATGACGCGAAATTCTCCTTGAGCCACAGGCAGTTCGCCATATTTTGAGTGTGATGGAACTGGCGATCGACCCCCACGCCTCTCGTGCGTTCTTTGAATTTACGACGTGCATCAGCTGTGCGTCACTTAAGCTGAGCACTATTGCTGCATGCGCTTGTTGAGCCTTGGCGGTCGTAACGCTTGAACCACCCTCCACAGCCTCCCATAATACTTTCGACATGAGATACATCCTCATCTTCAACGGCCACAGCGAGTAGTTTTTCCCATCGAAGAGCTCCACCTTAGGGGTGTTATCCGTACTTGGGCTCATAACCTTTAAGTTGAAGAAATTATGAGAAGGACTTGTAGTCGGGGTTAAAAAACTAAAAGTGATATTTATTCATGTGAATTAACTGTTGTTGCTCCTAGCCACTTATTTTACCTATCTGTGATTGGTTGGTTTTCCTATAGTAATTGCTAAGTAGAAACGTTGTGGCGACTTCAACTTCAACTTCAATGTAAGGACATAACCGAAAAATACAAAAGATGGAAGGGGACGTAACTTCGGGGGGGGACGAAGTCCTGGTGAACCGTAAACACACTAACCGTATTCAACTTACCATTGTGGGAATCGAACCCAAGCCAAGTGATCATAGATCAAGCCCCCCCCCCGCACTAACCGATTCGACTGCAGTGCAATTGTCATTTTTGGCAGAATAACATGGTATCATCCACGAAAAGCATCACCTTCAAGAAATTCAACGTGACACGTGGTTTGGTACTGCGTAATGTTGTACCCACGGATTCTTTGGTTGTTTGCGGTGCTCCGTTTGAAGAACGGGGGCCTGTAAATGTGCGGGAACTCCGCAAAATATTTTTTGCTTTGGCACGGTCATAGTGGAGCCATTCCACTTTGCATGAAAACGAATGCTTTAAGAAGCATTTGCGCAAGGTTCGCACCTTGCGTAAGAAATATTTTGGACTCTTGTTGTAATTGTCACCGAAATCCTTCCACGATTGGCATAGGAGGCTTTACTTTTTAATTTTTTGTGATGAGTTCAGGCCGCCAAAGGGCTAGGCTGGAAGAATAAATCAATGCAGTATCGTAGAAAGTACTGGGTCAATATCGCCATCGAACAACGTATGTCGATTGTCGGGGCTGTGGTCTTACCCCCACTACCATGTGCGCGAGACCAACCAGGGTCCCAAGAAACAACCTTATGCGGAGCAAGAGGTTCCGTATATAATGAAGCAGAAGTTGCTGCTGCCATTTTTGGGTGCTTTCTCTGTGCATGGGGAGCAATAGGTGTACCAACACTTGGTGCGTAGTTTTTACTCATCCTCCTTGCAAGTTTGAAAAACAGAGTATTTAAGACTCGGCTTAAAAATCCGTCCTCCTCGGACTCGGCATCATTGTCGTTTAGTCGACAGGTCTATGTCGTAAGCGTCATCGAAGATTTGTAGATCTGCTTACTGTTGTCTTAAAAAGATCGTCGCACTGTCCCTGACTCAATAGTTGAAGATTATTCTGCAACATCTGAGCTGGCACTCGAGATTTCAGCTTGCACATTAGTGCAAGTCGCTAAAAAATTAGTTGTGACTTGGTAGCTCACATTGAGGTGCCGCCGTTCTTGTCTCTCTTTCTGACAACAGACTAATGCACGAAATGTTTGAAGCTATCGTTAAAGCATGATGATGGAAACAAGATGCCTCTACGTATCGACGGTGCAGACTTTGTTGCCAACAAGGAGATAGGAAAGCATCAGTGCAAATGTGGTTTTGTAAATAATATGGTTGCAAGATGGAACTTCAAAAGAAATTAGTAATTAGTTGTATTGTCGACATCCAAACCGGCCGGTGCCATGGCTGGAAGATTTGTTTGAAGAGCAATTTTACTCTGGTCCACTACATATAAAATTTGATCTATCTAATGTTTTTTTAAATCAGATAATACACTTTACTTGTTGTCCTTAGCTTCTCAAATCAACATTGAAACATCTGAATCTCGTCTTGTGTGATGGAGGCATTAACGTAAATGTCGAAGTCCAAATCGGAGGCAAGTTTTTCAACACCAATGCCTGCTTCCTCAGCCATCAGATAAGTTAATGCATTGAGCTAGCTTTTGATGACATCGGCTACAAAACCACCACAGAGGCGTGTAGTCTACCAAAAAAGCATCTCTTTGGCTTGAGAAGCTTCTTTGTGCTAGTCTAATTTCCTACCTAAAAGACCTTACGTCATTGCATACGTTGCAGCAAGAACATATGTATTCCACATAAATATATTAACAAATTCAATGGTAAATGCAGCTTGTTGGAAGCGCATGTAGCCACTTCGTGTTTTGGCTAGTCTCCAAGATGGCGAAACCCCATTGGCTGAAATGGGTGGGTATATTTTCGGCTACCTCTTAGTATATATTTTGGGAATTGTTAAATCGACGTCCACAAAAATGTTAAATCCACGCCCTTTTGAAATTATTATTTTTTTTGTTAAATCGACGCCCTTTTTCCATCCATCTATCTAATCTATTTACTATATATACTCTATATACTCAAAGGGTTACGCCATTCAGCGAGTCTAGACCAATACATTCTACTGAGTAAAAACTTTGATGTTAAAATGAAAAAGTGTGATTTACGATAGTGCATGACGGCTGCATTTAATCTGAATCTGTATCGCTGTCCGAGCTGCTGCTGCTCTCTGATGATTAACTGCTGGATGAACTGCCTTCACTGGGACTTGAAGAAGCTTGTGCGGCAGCTGCAAATTTTGCAAGTTTAACTGGGCATGATCTTCCGTTGTGTCCCGTTCCCCTAATGCCACAACTAACACATTTAAGGCCTGTAGATGCTTCCACAATCTTGAATCCAGAAGCGCTTCGTTGTGTCGAGCTGCGACTTCGAGCCAAGCTACCTGGAGGACGACGATTTAGGGCCCCCTTAGGTCGTCCTTTAGGACGAGCTGAGGGAGGGTTGGAAAGATGAAATGTTTGAGAGCCCATGTGAGAGAGTTGCATCTGCATAGCCATTTTCTGACGCGGAGCCAAACTGCTGTACGTTTCCTGAACCTTTCGCATCAAATATTAGAGCTCGGAACCGCTGCATCGCCTTTAATTCCAGTAGCAGGAACCGGATGATCATCAAACAGACAAATTGCCTTCAAATGCCACTGGTCGTGAAAATCCCCCATGTGGAGAATACCTCCAGACTGCTTTCGCGATGCAATAGTTTGAACGCACAGTAGTTCCCAGGTGATGGTGAAGAACCCTGAGCACTCAGCACTCAGCTTCATTATCGAGATCCTGCAGCAACTTCACTTGGCTATGTACTTTTGCAAGGGCATATCCGAAGACACGCCGGACAACTTATGAGTAGAATTAATCATCATGGTCACTCGATACCTTGAGGAGTTGCCTCCATCGGCAGCGCGCAGCTCAGCAACAGTACTCAGCATAGCCATTTCCAGGCGTCGACATACATCCCATAAGTCGAGGGTCGACACGATGATATACTTTTTGATGAAAGAATGAAGACCTTCTACGCGCAATTTTTTGATGTTGTTGAAGTGCAAGAACAGGTTGGTCCATGCTGAGACGAAGCGGGTCTGGAGAGGGATCCATTGATTTCCAATGTACATAATTGCTTCTGGCACCGTTGAAAACTGTTCCATGAAATCTGTCCACGTCTGATCCCAGAGCTCTTCGGTGGCAGCTTGTACGATCTGAATTGGGGAGTCGTCGGTAATGTGGCAAACTTTCTCATGGCAACAAAGATGCCATGAGAAAGTTTGTCACATTACCGACTACTCCCCAATTCAGATCGTACAAGAGTGACGTATCTCACTCCACTTATTGATGAATTCTTCCCATTCCTCGACCGATTCAAATTGTTTACGGCAATTTTTGAGCAGACTTTTGGCTATGTGTCATCGATAGAGCAGGTTCTTCGAGCTAGGAAAACGCTGTCCACAGCAGCTAGCAATCCATCGTCACAATTGGTGGCAATCGAAACAGGATGCGTAGCGGGGGGAGATGGATGAAGTTCGCTTGGCTGGTACAACTCCGCAATTTGCTTCTGGGCCCACGTGTATGATGGTGTATCTGCATTGAGAAGGAATACAAAGCAAACCGAGAAGGAACAGTAAACACTTGTTAAGCCGACAACGTGCATTAAGGGCAGACCAAAACGATTGGTTTTGTATGTACAGTCCATGCGGAGATCATGTGGGTGTTTGGGTAGGAGGTCAATTGCGATCGGGTGAGCAAAGAACAGATTCGTGACTTATCCTTCGGCATTACACTCGTACTTGAACTGGTAGTTCTTCTCTCTCAATTCATCAATCAAGGCTTGCATCGGTTCCCGCCCGTTCAGTTTCTCTTTACGCAGCTTAGCCCTCTCATTGTAGACTGTTCGGGCATGGGCTAGTGTGTTACGATTTCCCAGTCGCAATCCGGTCAATATATCTCTGGGAGCAGAGCATGCCTTGGTGCCCGTCCTGACAACTTCTCTCTGCTTCTTGGTTAGACGACGCGCTGAAGCATAACCTGCTATATCCAGGGCAGGAGGGTGGTTATGTTCGCCGCATTTGACCATCAAGTGCCAAAGACCATCTTTCAATACTCGTGCATACTGCAGAAACGGGCAACCGTAGAGTGTTGTAGCTCCTTTTCGTAGACGATCTTCTTCTGCATCTTGCTCAGGAGTGACGCCCCGACTGCATTCTAACCAGTTTTGCGACCTTGCTCCGAGGAGGTCTTAGTCGTAATCGTATATCCTTGCGTGTGCCCAAAAGATTTCACGGAGGTAAAAAGTTTATCGTAAGTAGCGTAGGTCTTCTCTTCTGGCACGAGCATGTGCATAGCAAGTCAACAGGTATTTTTGATCAAGAGGTTAGGATCGTCTGAAGATCGTACCCTCGATCGTACCAGATCTTGTCCAGATCTGCCAGACCACTGACCGCAGAGCTCTATGTGCCACACATCAAGGTTAAGCCTTGAAAGGAGTCGATTTAACAGGGCGTCGATCTAACAAATTTTAGGCATCGATTTAACACTTCCCTATATTTTAGTATGGTTATGTTTTTAGTTAACTGTACCTAATACACTTTTTCATTTTTATCTCTCTTACAAACTCAGCTGAAACCGCTACAACGTGGCAGGCGTCGCGCAGTTCTTAACCCCTGCTGGAGATCCTACCTGGTCAAACGTGTTCCAGCCGGGTAGTTGTAGATCTAGCAAGTGGAAAACAATCTTGATTCTATTTTAACACAGCTGCAGTCATCCTTTACACGACGTAAACATATTCGAGTTCTAGCGGAGTGTCGACTGCCAGCGCAGCAACCCTCTTTCTTCTACTTTGACACGTTGATGTAAATTTCAGTTGGAAGAGCGCGTCGCCTCGCCTCGCCATGTCAACTGTATAAGTAAATGCGGATGTTTTTATATCCGTTCTATGATCGTACAGTCATCCCTCTGTTACTTTATAACCTCGGTGGACAGCATACCCTATAAAGTACCGGGGGGTATTAAGTTGTAGAAAATCACTTAAATTTAATAAAAAAAACGCGGTGCCCATCGTTTTTTGAATAACATGCTTTTTTTACCTTTTAAAAATGCTTATTTTACATTTTTGAGTGCATAACGGCGAGCTGGCCACCAAGGGAGAGGTATAAAAGGCGCCTTCCCCCCCCCAGGCCACCAACATTTTCGCTTTCCCCATCGACTGTAGCAAAGCAAGCACCCCTCCCCCCCACATACCCCAGGAAGCAAAAATCTGGCCAGGCAACACGATCATAGTCCAATCATCTCAGCCGCCTGTGTGGTAAGCGACAATTCGAAACAGTTTTTTTTTCGCCTTTTTCGCCTTAAAAACAGCAAGCGTTTTTAACCACAATTGTCTTTCTAGTGCCTTCCACTTGTTTTCGGTAAAATGAATCTGATTCGTCTCACGTACGACCAGCAACGCGACATCTGTCGTCACAAGGCAGCAAACCCGGATATGAGCCAGACGGCGCTAGATGCTTGGGCAAAGGACAAGTTCAACCTTCCCAAAGCCATCACTCAGGCGACAATCAGCGACATTCTCAAGAAGCGAGCTGAACTTGAGGCTATGGATCCAGCCGATCTCAGCGCCAAGCGGACCCGGATCGTCCAGCATCCTGTCGTCGAGGAAGCTGCGGCATATTGGGTCCTTCAGTGCCAGAGCCGTGGAGTGGCGCTGACCGGTGAGCTCATCCGGCTGAAGCAAAGACCTTTGCCCAAAGCTTCAACACCCCTGAGAGTGTCATCGAATTTTCTGCCGGCTGGCTCCACAAGTTTCAGCAGCGACACAGGCTGCGTTCGGTCCGCATCCACGGCGAAAGTGCATCTGCAGACAATGATGCCATAGTGGAAGCTATGCCTGGTTTGCGGACCACTATCGCTAGGTACAGCCTCCGTAATGTTTTTAACATGGATGAAACAGGTATGGAAGTTCTCTCAATATCAAATTCTTTGATTATGGCAAAATAATGCTCACTTTCATGTCCTGCAGGCCGGTTTTACAGCATGTGCCCGAAGAAAACAATCGCACAGCATCAAGTTGAGGGTCTCAAAAAGATAAAGGTACAAAAAATCTTTGCTGATTTGGAGTCTTTACTCCCTGTCTAACATTCCTGTGTTCAGACCCGTTTCACTCTTGCCTTCACGGCAAATGCGGATGGTTCCGAAAAGCTTCCGCCTTTCTTCATCGGGCATGCCGCCAAACCGCGTGTTTCTCAACGCATGATCGGTGCCCAGTTGGGCTTTTATTACCGCCATAACAAAAATGCCTGGATGACTGGCGTATTTTTTCAGGAGTGGTTGCTGAAGCTGGAAGCTGACATGAAGGTTTGTTTTGATGCATGCTATGCTGAATTGTCTGTGACATTTTTCCACTCATTACTGTATCTGTTCGTGTACAGAGGCAGAAACGCGAAATCCTTCTCCTTCTTGACAACGCTCCATCGCACACTACCGAGGAACTTCAGCTTGATCACGTCAACGTGGTTTTTCTTCCTCCAAACACAACCTCAAAAATTCAGCCGATGGATGCCGGCATTATTTCTGCATTCAAGTGTCACTACCGCCGCCATCATCTTCAGAACGCACTTGATCGCAACGAGCGGGGAGAGACGGAATTGTATAAGGTGGATCAGCTCACAGCTATGCGTTGGTAAGTGGCAGCTTGGGAGGAGATCACCTCCCAGACAATTGCCAACTGCTTCCGTCATTCTGGGCTCTTAAACCAAGTCGAGCGGCAGGCAGCACAGGAAATACCACAGTCACCTGCGGTGGATCTAGACGAGCAAGCGGTTGGACAGGAACTTCAAGACGCCATCAACCAACTACCCCTTCGTAATCCAATGTCTGTTGAAAACCTCGTTAATCCTATCGTGGAGCGGGAGGCAGCTCAACCTGAGTTGGATGACAGTGAGATCCTGGCTTATGTGCAGGATGCTGAGGAGGAGGAGGAGGAAGAGACTGTGGAGGAAGAGCATACGGTAAAGCTGACAAAGGCTGAAAACCTTCAGGGTATTGGAATCTTTGCTTCTTTGCTTGATCCTTCCCTTCCTGAACACCGCAATGCCCTTAAGGTAGCTCGTCAGATGCAACTTGATCTCCGCCACAGTAGCACTGTCCAACGTACCCTTGATTCCTGGATTTCTTGAGATATTTTTTAATATTTTCTCTCCATTTTCCCTCTACCCCTTTTTTTGTTTATGAAAAAATTTCCCTCTGCTACTTTATGTTTTGTTAGAAATGTTATAAAATAATAGGTATAAGGTTTACTCATAGGAACGGCAGCGGTGGAAGCCAAAATCCATAAAGTAACAGAAGCTATAAAGTACCGGGGATAAAGTTTCGGAGGGATGACTGTACATCTCTTTTACACAACTCAGAAAAGTGATTTTTACATCAGGAAAAAAACTTTATATTATTCTATCGTCAACTATCTACTTGGGGCCTTTGTCGTCATGATGTCGCACGCACAGTTCAATTGTACAAGCAGCTAACTGCATATTGGAATCTTGTGTAATGAAAAGAGGATTTGACAGAAATCTTTCTTCTTTGCCCGTTCGTCTTCCTCGACGCTTTCCGTGTCCGTGTTGCATTCACTTTCTTCCAGTAGATAAGTCTGTGGCTCCCTAACGTCAGTCTCAGCTCGCAAACAGTCAAGCGGCAGGTCGTGGAACGCGCGCCCCCTCTCCGACAGCACGAATTTCTTACCGGCAATGTACTTGCTCGCTCGATACGGCCATCGGAAGCCGTAGCGCTTGCAATTGCGCTTGATCGTGATGACGGACACGTTGAGAGCCTTGGCTGCCTGTTTTTGCGGCATGTGGAAGAACTGGGCCAGGAACTCGAACTTAAAGTCGTACACTCGACGACTTTTGCGTGACTTTTTTCGGACGGGATCAATGATAAGAGACGGCCGCTTGCGGCTCGTTGTAGTGTCCGTTGAAGTTGGTAGTGGCGTCGACGTAAAAATGGACGAAGGAGTGAATACGTTGCCGTTCATAGCGTGATCGATGGTGGACGGGAGACTTAAGTCGAAGTGGAGAAAAGGGAGAATGAGCTGTCCGAAGTAAAGCGTGACATCGACCTAAAAGACACTACGCACCGCAAAGCGGCAGGGTCTCTTATACAATGCTGACAGGAGGTGACTTAGGTATCCCACTACTACTGTCGGTGCTGTTGCATTTTGTATGGAGGTGGATTGACCCGTTGAGAGACTGGGGATATTGAAGATCATTGATGACACCAGATTTTTGGCGTGATATAAAACCTATAGCGGCGCTTCCATACACGTCGTACAGTAGCAGTTGCGTGAATCGACTTTTATTTCACATGGCGTTGCCCGTGGGATGAATCTTAATGTCTCCAAGGGGACTATACAAGCAGATCCAGATGATTGCCAGCCTGTGGTCAAAAAGTTGAAGTCGGAACGACCACGAAGCGCGCCAGAGGAGACCGACCCCCAGATGCTAATATTTCGTCCTGTGGCCACAACGCGGCTACCTGATTCCAGTGGCGATATGGCGACGAGTCCCTCCATCTCCAGATCAGGACGCGTATGGTGGAGGAAGAACTGTCCAATGGCAACCCCGAAACGACGTGTTCTATGGACCAAGCGCATGTACTATTCATCCTATTGCAAAGTTGCATCACGACATGTAGTTTTTACGAGCTAGCTAGCGAAAGGTTATGAGTTCGAAACGATACAATGTGCGAGATGAACTACGTCGCTCCATTTCGCCCTCACAAGCGTGACACGTCCTAACGCAGTTATTTACCAGTAAGACAATGTGAAACCGACGATACAGCGATGGCCTCATCTTGAGATACGCCATCCATCGTAAGCGAGACGGAAGAACAGTCGTTCGTTCGTGCAGCATTTTGTAGGTCATTGTGATCGTATACTCCGGACCAACTTTAGCAGATCAAACGCTGCATATCTCGTGCCAATGAGATTGACAGACCGCGACGACGTCAAAGTTAACTAGTACACTCTAAAGAGAAGGAAAGGACGCTGTCACGGCTCGAGCTTCAGATACAACAACCACAACGACGCGTGGTGTATCTTAAATGATGCCAAAAACGTAGTTGTTGCTTTCGACGCTGCAGAATGCACAAAGCATGGTAACTTTTTCAAGAAATGTGCTCTTTCTTCCGCAGTAGTAGGCCAGTTGCTAGTTCCACCTCTTCCAATACTCTCAGGAGACAAGCGTTGAAGTGCAACGTTCTATGTTCCGAAGGTACCCACCCACCATTATTGCCCATCGTGCGAGGGTTCACCTTGGTCAATTTTCTGTGTTTAATCTACCTAAGATGAAAATGCTTTAAAATTCGTCATCGGAGGTGACTCTCGCTTATGGAACCGAACGGTCACATGATATTGTTACTGGCCGTTATGAACGGAGTCAACTCTTGTTCGTGGTCCAACATGTATCAGGTGTAGGTGGAATGTTTAGTAGAAGTATGGATGTGCCGTCGGCGTTATAGAATGTCCTCTTGCGTCGTCTGAATCCGCTCGTGGCTCTGCCCTTTCGTGTAACTGCAAGTCATGGAAGACCTCAGTCATCCAACGTTTCGCGCCTACCATCCAGCGCTTTCGATTGTCTCATTGCATCAACAAGAGCCATACGACAGCTCTAAATGTGTACATCATACGTTTCCATGGCCTTGCGGTAGAGTCACCCAGACGGCCACTTTAGACACCTTCAAGGTTCCTCCATCGACTGAGTTGTAACATCCTATTCACTTATCAATTTGCTTGAAGCGCCCCACGCCCTGCACGCCGCCAGTCTCCAAAAAAAGCCTCTGATGATGATCAATAAACGAGTGGATGCCAAGTCTCCTCCACGCAAAAGTCGGCTCAAATACGACTTTCCCATTGAAACGCTCGAGAAGCTTTCGCACTTCCGACAAGACGAAGCGGCTAAAATTCTTGGTGTCGCTTCGATCACGCTCAAGCGCAATTGTCAAAGACATAAGTATCGCTGGCCATACCGTAGCATTAAGGCCAAGCACCGCCGTGAAGCTCGACTCGCTGCGCAGAAGGTTTACGCGGACAAAGCATTCGGTACACCTTCGCCCGAGTTACTGCTCGCACTCAGAAAGGCGCCGTCGATCCATGGGCTCGCGACTTCAGTTAGTAATTTAGATATTTCGACGCCGATGATGTGCGCCACGAAGTCTCACTCCCCCCCAACGCATGAGGCAAAGACGTCGAAACATCCTCCCCAACTACCACCATTGACTTGGGTTTTGCAGAGCCTTCAAGTGCGGTCTCCACCAGCCACGCCACCCCGCCTGAAGACCATGAGACCCATGCACCATCACCCACTTGAGCATAAAAATTCTTTCTATAGTGCAAACGTTCATACGGCAGCGCCCAAATTCTCTTTGGGATGTTTATCAGCTCTGGGTGATGAGTATCCCAAGGAACCACGAACAAGTACCATGGACTAACGTCATGCATCTATCCTGTAGGATGGTGGTATCACCACAAAGAGTTTTGTACCTTACAACTTTTTTGGCAACCACTTTTGAAGTGGGATTTAAAAAGTAGTCTAGGACTGTAGGAAATCCAGATGCAGTGTACTGCTTTTCCAGTGGAATAGTCCTTATGAATAAGGAGGTAGTGCAACAATGCATTCAAATACACTTTTTGTTGTGCGCTGCATGTAGCTTCTCTCGTTGTCCTAAGGTTATGAACCCAAACCTAATGAATCCGTAACAATTCTTGCAAGTCAAAAGGATGCGCATGCAAGCGTGGAAGGTCACTGACTAGAAGGTCCGCGCTATGTTGTCAAGATGTTGATTCCGACATATCTGACGATTATAGGGGAAGCGACGTCGCCCACCGCGTCCATCTCCGTAAACAACTAGACAACTTTTCGATGAAAAAGTTGGAACATGTGGTGAATTTTGAGGAAATAAAATTCAAAATAATTGATTTGGGCGACAAATGAAATAGTGTTTCGAAACTCGTGGTACAAGATCGGTCTACTTGAAGTGACAGTGATTGTTGCGCCGGCATATGAAAGTATTCATAAAAAGGAAGACAGAAACGAGCTCTACGGTGGCATAGAGCTCGTAAAAAATCAAAAACTTAAGTATGAAATTGGAACGACGAGTTCTTTTCGGTCTTAATCACCTTTCTGTTTGTAGCAGGTGCGTACACGCACGGTGCGGCTAGCGCACAGAGGAAGACTTTCCTTAAGCGGCGATGCGCCGCTACTTAGCCGATACGCCCTTATATAAGGGCTTAGTGAGAGATCGCTCTCTCACTCGGGGCCAAGATTGTAGCAGGTGCGTACACGCACGGTGCGGCTAGCGCACAGAAAAAGACTTTCCTTAAGCGGCGATAAGCCGCTACTTAGCCGATACGCCCTTATTTAAGGGCTTAGTAAGAGATCGCTCTCTTACTCGGGGCCAAGATTCCACTTTGGTTTACTAGTTAGCACAAGCTAACGCCTTAACACAAGGCTCCCTTAATAAAGGGGTAGCTAAGGGAAGAACTTCCCTTACGCTACTACACTCACTGCGCGCGCGACCGGTCGAGGTCGTGCGCCTAGCAGTCCTCAGAGTGAAATGTAAACAATGTATATATATATATATATATTAGAATGTATTTTTAATATGTAATTAGCCTAAATTAATTTAAACTAATGTAAACTATATGTAATACTAAGTAGAACTTACTCCATTCGTACCTAGCTAAAATGTAGTGTACACCACCTGTGTACTAACACGTGGCTGGCTACCACGCCTCCACCAAGGGCTCCTGCCCTGATTGGTTAAAATAACCAATGGTCCAAACCTTTCGGACCGGTCAATACTGACCTCAACCGTAGTGTACTTATGTACACAACATACCCAAATGTAACCAAATGTAACCCTGTTACATCCTCCCCCATCAAGACTATTGCTTACGCAATATTAAATTATAGTTGGAGAACTCCAACTGCCAGAACTTCTGGCTTACCATGAGCACCTTTAGTGGTGCTGAGGTTTCTCCTCGAGAAGAAAAGGTAAGCTATTCCGATAACTCGGAGTTGAATGCCCTTCGGGAAATCTCCCCAAAGGCTGACCGCTCCGACAACGCCGAACGGCGATGTCGGCAGCCCAATCCGTTCCCCGCCACGTGGGGAAAATGCACTAGCTAGTGCGCCACCCCTGCCAATGACGGATGATACATCCGGATCGCCGAAGGCGATCATCACACCAATGCGTTGGATGCGGCTCAAGAAGCTCAACTTGCCGCACAGTCACGAAAGGCTGCGTTACGCGCCCCCAAACGCCCGTCACGGGCGGCATACATTTTTTACGGTCCTCGTGACCCCCAAAAGTAGGCTAGGACTATGGTAAGGAATGGTTTAGCATTCTATACTCCTGGCCCTGCGGCTGCACAGCCGTATCAATGCGAACGCCGGGAGAAACTCCGGGAACAACTGCTCGAGCAGAAGCAGTTCACAGGCGTCTCATACCAAGAACGCCTCGACAGGCAGACACAGGGTGCCCCTGTTGAGAACCTCCGCGAGGTTCCTATCGTTCTTTTTCCCGGAGAGACCGCCGAAGATGCACAAAAGAAATTCCGCGCTTGGGTGGAAGAGGAGAAACTCCTCCCTAGCTTCACTCAGCTGCACGGCAGCTATTCCCCCCGTGACGTTCGGGTGGAGAGGGCGTTGCACTTGGCGTTTGCCAGAGCGAAGGAGATGGGGCTATTATGTGCCCCTTATTGCACGCACTACGCCAGCGCTCCCGCCCCTAACGCGGTGCCAGAGAACAGTGTTAGCGCCACATCTGCCTCCAGCGAACTGCCAACTTCTGGGAGTGAAGGGGCTTCTCGCGTCCCTTTGGTCGTCGACTCGCAGCGGGGTTCTCCCGCTCAAAAGCGTCAACGAAGTCACGGCAATCCTGCCTCAGGGGAGTCTCAGACTCCCACCAACTCTGTGAATGTGGATAACCCTTCCACTTCACCAGATATTGGTTTTAACCCCGATGATGGCGTCGAGCCATCAGACGCTCCACATGGTAATTTGGAATACCCTCCGTATAGAGAATTGGAGGAGGAGGTCGCGCAATTGCGACGTGAGTTTTGCGAGCGATGTGATCGACCCAGTCATCGCATCCATGACATCCAGGAGGGAGTCCGCGATGAAGGGGATGCGATTTAACGCTTCGAGAAGCGGCTTGACTCTCTCGCGTCGACCGTTGCGGAGCTTTGTGGTCGCATTTTCGCCCTGTCGGACTTATTCCGCCCTTCCGTGTCTTACGGCTCTTATGGCTACCCGCCTTTCTACCCCTCTCCAAGAGGGGACCCGCCTCCGGGTTCTGGTATGGCTTAAGCATACCTACGTAAAAGTTGGATGCGTACGCATCGCCTTCGGAATATCCAAGGTGTACGCCAAGACCTTTCGGGATAGCACCTTGAAAGTCCCCACAAACCTGGGGCACAGTTTGTTTCTTAACACATTAGAAACAGCATGTGTATGAAGGTTTTTAGCGTTTAATAAAACCCTTTCTCCTACTTTGTACGCCCTTTTGTTACGGCGACCCTGGCGGTAGGCCTGTTCCTTTTGCTTGTCTTGGCTTTCCGCCATGGCATCGCAAAAGTGTTGTAAGACACTAAGGCGCGTCGATAAAAACTTATCGATGTGCTTTCGCACAGATACAGGGCTGACATCAGGGAATCCTACCCCCTCAAGCCCTGGGTCACACACACGTGGCGTCAACGGAACCCTCGGATTCACTAATCCGTTCACGTAAAACGGGTTAAACCCCGAAGATGCATGGACCGAATTGTGAATAGCAAATTCGACCATAGGAAGCATATCACTCCAGCTCTTTGGAGAATCCGGACATAAACTCCGGAGAATATCTTCCACAACGCAATTAACGTGTTCCGTTTGTCCGTCCGTCTGCGGATGATCTCAGTGGACATGAGGAGCTTGGTGCCCAGCACCTTACACAACGCCCCCCAAAACTGACCCGTAAAACGGGGATCCCGATCCGATACAACGGAATTGTAACTGGGTTACATTCTGGTTACATTTAGTATGTGTGGTGTACGTGAGTACACTACGGTTGGGGTCAGTATTGACCGGTCCGAAAGGTTTGTACCATTGTTTTTTTTAACAAATCAGGGCAGGAGCACTTGGTGGAGGCGTGGCAGCCGGCCACGTGTTAGTACACAGGTGGTGTACACTACATTTTAGCTAGGTACGAATTTAGTAAGTTCTACTTAGTATTACATATAGTTTACATTAGTTTAAATTAATTTAGGCTAATTACATATTAAATATATTCAGTTTACATTTCACTCTAAAGTGCAGTCGCGCGACCTCGACCGGTCGCGCGTGCAGTGAGTGTCGTAGGTAAGAGGGAACCCTCCCTTTACTTACATCACGTAAAGGGAACACAGCCGTTAAGGCTAGTTAGTAAACCAACCCGGGAATTTTGGCTCCGAGTAGGAGATCTCTCCTACTAAGCCCTTTATAAGGGCGTATCGGCTAAGTAGCGGTGGACACCGCTTTAAGGAATAGTCGTCCTCTGTGCGCTAGCCGCACCGTTCGTATACGCACCGGCTACATCTGGTAGCACTTGTTGTCAATCCAACACCTGTGTTGGTAGACTAAGGCATCCTCTGTCAAGGATGAATCAGGACGATTGGGATAGTTTGAACCTCGTCCAGCAGGAAGCCTTTAAAAGGCTGTTAACCTTAATGGGTGACGAAGGCATGAAGCTCCTAGTGGAGCAGGGCCTTGAGGCTGTAAAGGCAAGGGTAAATGCCCTCATCGCTCACGAGGCGAGTTGTAGTGGAGGTCGTTCCACGGGGGTGCGCCCTCCATTATCATTCAAAATAAAGGAGTTCACCGGGGAGAAGGGTGACAACCTTTACGTGTGGTTGCGAGAGGTCGAAACGGCCTTCGTCACAGCGAATGTGATCGCTGATTACTTGCAAGTGGGACTTGCATTGACCCATTTTACGGGTAAAGTTCGTGCATGGGCGTTTACGTATTCGGAGTCAGTTACGGACGTGTTCCCAACATGGAAGGTCCTTAAGCAGAAGCTCATGGACATGGATGCAACGCCTGAT
Organism: Peronosclerospora sorghi; assembly: GCA_026184515.1. Taxonomy (NCBI): domain Eukaryota; phylum Oomycota; class Peronosporomycetes; order Peronosporales; family Peronosporaceae; genus Peronosclerospora; species Peronosclerospora sorghi. Next base: position 8,945,091 of record CM047590.1, read on the forward strand.
CTGGTTTTCCAGAATCAACTGGCGTTATGAGGTGCCGTCAAGGCACTAAGGACTGGAGATTTACATCCAGGAGCTTAAGACCCTGTTAGCAGGGATGTACGCGAAAGCGTATTCGGACAATGTGTCCATCCCCGTCTTCATGGGAGGCCTGAGAGAAGGACCAGCACGTTCGGAATTGTTCCGATGCCGAACCGAATCCCTGGGGGAGGCATTCAAGATGGCGTTCAACGCCGAGAGGAACTTCCGTTCCTCTAAGGTGGGTCCCGAACCCATGGACCTTAGTCAGGTCGAAGAGGAGGAGAAACCTCCCGCTAAGAGTCACACTGACTCTTTTTTCGCAGAGCTTCGAGGCGGAGCTCTTAGATATGCTGCAGAGACATGGGCCGCTGAGATGCTTCTTGTGTGGAAGCACGGATCATCTGCGGAACAGGTGTCCGAAAAATCCCCAGCGAGACACTCGCTACAAGGGACCAAGGGTGGGGAAAAAGCCCTTGCCCAAGCCGTCGGGAAACGACGGCTCCCAGTAGGTGCAGAGCGCCCTACTGGGGGACCCCTCAGTGCTGTTAAGCCCCATGGTAGGGGACGACAGCACAAAGCCCCGAGGGAATCGGTGCTTTCTAGCACCGAGTTGGTGTACCAGCCAGGTTTTCTGGTAGTCCTTGCGGACGTGAAAGGCTTTGATAATCCTTGGAGAGTCTTGATAGACTCTGGAGCGTCTGAAAATTATGTCAGACGGACTTCTGTTGAGAAGAGTCGGCTGTATACCGAGGCCCTAGAGGCACGTTCTCGTGACGTTGTCACGGTCCGTCTTGCGACGGGCGTACAGGTTTCTGTACCCAAGGTCTCGATTGATATTAAGCTGAAGTTTGCAGACTTCGACAGCTTATAACGTTGCCTAGTCCTGGGTCCTGGATTGGACTCGAGGTATGACCTCATTCTGGGCATGAAGTGGCTGGAACGCCACGAGCCATGGATAGACTGGAAGTATAAGTCCATTGGATAACGCACCCGCGGTCGGGTGAAGCATTGGCGAGTCATGAACCCACCTTTTCTCGATCGCAAAAGCGATTCTGTTGAGAGATTCCAGAGTTTGGGATATCCGAGATGATCATTCCCAATGAGTTCAAGGAAGTGTTCCTTGACGAGGGGGATTCGGCGGTTAATCCCCACGCCGTTAACGGCGATACTGGTGATTTACCAGTGGTAGAGGTAGATTCCTCTGAGGTAACTCCAGTGGTAGGGGTAGAGACCCCTGTGGTTAAGCGCGAGGCGCTTCCAAGCAAAGAGACCCGTAGGTCGTCTCTTTTGCACGTCGGAAATGATTCCGACCACGCCTTATTAGGTTAGACCGGCGAGTCACCGGTGGTAGAGGTAGAGACCTCTGTGGATAGGCGCGATGCGCTTCCAATAGATGGAGCAATTGACTCCCCCCAATCTGGGTCCCGGGATGAGTCCCGAGGCCAGTAGTCAGCAGTCCTATCGGATGCTGAATAGCGTGGCAGGTGTTGTCACGGAAGGCGTAAGCCTGGAACGGTTGCCAGGGGTAGGCCAACTGTTGTCGTTGGAGGAGATGTCCTTCAACGAGTTTGGAACTTCTTTGAAAGCAGGTGAAATCGACAAGGTTGTCGTATTACGCCCGTAAGAGGAGTTGAACTCCTCATCCACGATGGAAGAGTCAGTTTTGGTGCAAACAAACAGGCATTAAATGCCCGAAGCGACCTCAAGATCCTCGCGGATCCTGAGGACCCTTACCATTCCTTATTGAAGGAATTCAGAGATGTAATTAGTGACAACCCGCCGATGGGGTTACCACCGGATCGGGGAGTCCGACATGAAATTGATTTTGTTCCTGGAACCAGATACTGCGTCACTAGGCAGTGGCCTCTCTCCAAGGAGCAATGCGACGTCATCGACGCATTATTCAAGGGGAAATAATAGGCAGGGATGGTACGGGAGAGCAAGTCTCCCCATTCATCTCCCAATTTTTGTGTTCGTAAGCCGAGAGGAAAGCGGCGCATTGTGCATGCGTACAACAAGCTGAATGCAGCTACTGTACCCATGCAGACTCCTATTCCTCGGAAGGATGTCCTCCAGAACAATTTGGCGGGCTGTACTGTGTACAGTGCCTTAGATCTGGTGAACGGGTATTATAAGGTGCTCATGCGAGCGTCCGATATTCCGCTTAAAGCGGTCAGCACGCCTAGCGGCATGCTGTAGGAGTGGCTTGTTATGCCACAGGGGCTTTCGAATGCGCCAGCGACTTTCAACCGCTTGGTGACTCAACTCTTCCGCCCTCATAGAAAGTACGCTCAGACGTACTTCGACGATATATTCATTCATAGTCGCGCGGAAGGCGGCTCGTCTGATGTTCAGACGCACCTGATACACCTTCGAGCGGTTCTCGAATGTATGCGAGAGCATAAGTTATATGAAAACACATCAGAATGTATCTTTGGTGCTGAGGAAATTCCTTTCCTCGGATGCTTCATCGGAAAGTATGGAGTGGGGGCGGATCCCGCGAAGGTGAAAGCCATTGTGGAGTGGCCTTCGCCTGTAAATCTTAGATATTTACGGAAGTGGCTTGGATTAGCCAATTATCTCCACAAGTACAGCGAGAACTACGCTGATATGGCGAAGCCATTAACCGATCTTCTTAAGAAGGACGTTGATTGGTGTTGGGAAAACAAACACCAAAACGCTTTTAAAGCGGTTAGTGAAGCTTATTAAAAGCTCCCGTTCTAGCTCTCCAAGATTCTTGGAAACCATTTAGCGTCGTCTGCGACGCCTCCGATTTCGCAATCGGATGTGCTTTGTTACAAGCAGACGATTCGGGACGGGAACGCGTGATCGCGTTTGAGTAGAGGCAGCTTAAAGCTGCGGAACGGAATTATCCCGTTCATGACAAGGAGCTACTTGCAATGTAGTATGCCCTTGTCAAATTTAGGGCTCACTTACTCGGCTCAAAGCCGTTCGTGGTTTATACTGACCACGCGACCTTACGCACAGCGACGAAGTCACCTCATCTCTCCCAACGGATGGACCGTTGGCTCTCCTTCTTTGCGGAGTATACCTTAGAGGTTAAGTATAAACCTGGAAAGCAGAACGTGCCTGCAGACGCCGGTACTGTGACGGTTTTCTACATTATAGCTCGAGCGCGGAGGACACTCCGCGGGTGGTAGTTCCTCATGCTGAGGAACTAAAGTAAAGAGTCCTCGTTGAGTCACATGACGCCCCTACCGGGGGTCATTTAGGTCGGGATAAGACCTACAGCGCTTTAAGCGCTTTGTATTGGTGGCCCAATATGTATAAGTGGGTCGGTGCGAATATACGCACCTGTGAGACGTGTCAGAGGGTTAAACCCTCTGCAAGTTCAGCTGCGCCTTTGGCGAGATTGTCCGTTCCAACGGAGTGTTGGAAATCCATTAGTATGGATTTTATCTTCGGTTTTCCGAAGGATAAGACCGGGAACACCGGCATATTGGTCTTTGTAGACCGTTTGAGCAAGATGGCTCACCTGGAGGCGGTGCCAGAGTGCATTGATGGACAAGGAACAGCAAACGTGTTCCTAGACCGTGTTTTTCGACAGCATGGTCTACCCGATTCCGTTGTGTCGGATCGCGATCCCCGTTGTAAGGGACAGTTTTGGGGAGCGTTGTTTAGGGTGCTGGGCAACAAGCTCCTGATGTCCACTGCGGATCATTCGCAGACGGACGGTCAAACGGAACGCGTTAATCGCGTTGTTGAGGACATTCTCCGGAGTTTACGTCCGGATTCTCCAAAAAGTTGGAGTGAGATGCTTCCTATGGCCGAATTTGCTATTAACAATTCGGTCCATGCATCTTCGGGGCTTAGCCCGTTTTACGCGACCGGTTTTGTGAATCCGAGGGTTCATTGACGCCACGGGTGTGTGGCACAGGGCTTGAGGGGGGAGGATTCCCTGATGTCAGCCCTGTATCTGTGCGAAAGCACATCGATAAGTTCTTATCAACGCACCTTAGTGTCTTACGACACGTCTGCGATGCCATGGCGGAAAGCCAAGACAAGCAGAGGATCAGGATGACCGCAAGGGGCGGCGTAACGAAAAGGTGTACAAAGTAGGAGAAAGTGTTTTATTAAACGCTAAAAATCTTCCTACACATGCAGTTTCAAATGTGTTGCGGAATAAACTGCGCCCCAGGTTTGTGGGGCCTTTTAAGGTACTATCCCGAAAGGGCTTGTCGTATACCGTGGACATCCCGAAGAAGATGCGTACGCATCCAACCTTCTATGTGGGTATGCTTAAGCCATACCAGAACCCGGAGGCGGGTCCCCTCTTGTAGGATGGTGGGAAGTTGGATAGCCGTAAGGCACGACAGGTCGGAACATCTCCGACAGGGTAGAAATACGACCCTGAAGCTCCGCAACGAGAGACTCGAGGGAGGCAAGCCGGCCCTCGATGTGTTCATTCGCACTCCCCTCGTCGCGGAGTTCCTCCTGAGCATCTTGGATGCGAAGGCTGTGCCGATCACAGCGCTCGTGGAAGTCACGCCGCAATAGCGCGACCCCCTCCTCCAGTGTTCGATACGGAGGGTATTCCACATTACCATGTGGAACGTCTGATGGCACGACGCTACCACCGGGGTGAGACCCAGTATCTCGTGAAGTGGAAGGGTTATCCACCTTCACAGAGTTCGTCGGAGTCCGAGACTCCCCTGCGGCAGGATTGCCGTGACGTCGTTGACGCTTTCGAGCGGGAGAATCCCGCTGAGAGTCAACGACCATAGGGGCGGAAGAAGCCCCTTCACTTTCAGTAGCTGGGAGTTTGCCGGAGGCAGATGCAGAGTTTGCATTGCTCTCCGGCACCACATCGATAGCAGAGCGCGTGTAGTAAGATGCAGGTAATTTCTCCTGTGCTTTGTCTTGGGCATATGCCAAGCGTAACGCCCTCTCTACCCGAACGTCGGCTTCGGAAAAGCTGTTGTACAGCGCATCAAAGTTGGGGAGGCGCTTCTCCCCTTCCACCCAAGCGCGGAATGCCCGTTCTGCGTCCTCGACACTCTCGTCCCGTAGGAGAACGTAGGGAACCTCGCGGAGGATCTCTACGATGGAACCGCGTGCCTGTTTCCCGAGGCGCTCTCGGTAGGACTTGACAGCGAACTGCTTTGGCGTTAGCAGTTTGGCCCGGAGTTGTTTCCGGCGCGCGATATCACGCGGCAGTACGGCCGAAGGACCAGGGGTATAGGAGGCTAAACCTCTCTTGACCTCGTTCTTAGCCTTCTTTTGAGGGTCACGAGGTCCCTTCCGTGCCGGTACGGCATGTCGGGCTTCATGAACCGTGTCCGGTTCATTTGTGATGGTCGCCTTCGGCGACCCGGATGCATCATCCGTAATTGGTAGAGGTGGCGCACGGGTAGCGCGTTTTCCCCACGGGTGGGGAATGGATTGGATGACCGACAACGCCGTTCGGCGCTGTCGGAGTGGTCATCCTTTGGGGAGATATCCCCAAGGGCATCCACCTCCGAGTTATCGGAATAGTTTCCATCCTTAAAACCACTAATTGTGCTCATGGTTAGTGTAACGGGGTTACATTCGGGTTACATTGAGTGTTGGTGTACATGAGTACACCACGGTTGAGGTCAGTATTGGCCAGTTTGAAAGGTTTGAACCATTGGTTATTTTAACCAATCAGGGCAGGGGGCCTTGGTGTGGTGGTGTGTCAGCCATCCACGTGTCAGTACACGGATGTGTACACTTCATTTTAGCTAGATACGAATTAGGAATATTCTACTTAGTATTACATATAGTTTATTTTAGTTTAACTTAATTTAGGCTAATTACATATTAAATATATTCAGTTTACATTTCACTCTATTTAGCGGACGCGCGACCTCGACCGGTTGTGCGCGCAGTGAGTGTCGTAGGTAAGAGGGATTCCTCCCTTTACTTACATCCCGTAAAGGGAACAGCCGTTAAGACTAAGTCGTAAACTAACCCGGTAATCTTGGCCCCGAGTAGGAGAACTCTCCTACTAAGCCCTTTACAAGGGCGTATCGGCTAAGTAGCGGTAGCTACCGCTTTAAGGAAGAGTCTTCCTCTGTGAGCTAGCCGCACCGTGCGTATAGGCACCGGCTACAGTTAGCCAGTGGTTCTGGCAGTTGGAGTGATCCAACTAAAATTAATTTATTGCGTAAGCAATAGTCTTGATGGGGGAGGATGTAACAAGGTTACATACTGGTTACATTTAGTATGTGTGGTGTTCGTGAGTACACTACGGTTGGGGTCAGTATTGAACGGTCCGAAAGGTTTGTACCATTGTTTTTTTTAACAAATCAGGTCAGGAGCACTTGGTGGAGGCGTGGCAGCCGGCCACGTGTTAGTACACAGGTGGTGTACACTACATTTTAGCTAGGTACGAATTTAGTAAGTTTTACTTAGTATTACATATAGTTTACATTAGTTTAAATTAATTTAGGCTAATTACATATTAAATATACATTCAGTTTACATTTCACTCTGAAGACTGCTAGGCGCACGTCCTCGACCGGTCGCGCGCGCAGTGAGTGTTGTAATGTAAGGAAAGTTCTTCCCTTAGCTACCCCCTTATTAAGGGAGCCTTGTGTTATGGCGTTAGCTTGTGCTAACTAGTAAACCAAAGTGGAATCTTGGCCCCGAGTAAGAGAGTTCTCCCTTACTAAGCCCTTTTATAAGGGCGTATCGGCTAAATATCGGCACTTCTCCGCTTTAGGAAAGTCTTCCTCTGTGCGGTAGTCGCACCGTGCGTGTACGCACCGGCTACAGGAATCGGGTAGACCATTCTGTCGAAAAACACGGTCTAGGAACGCTTTCGCTGTTCCTTGTCCATCAATGGACTCTGGCACCGCCGCCAGGTGAGCCATCTTGCTCAACTGTCTACAAAGACTAATATGTCGGTGTTACCGGCCTTATCCTTCGGAAAACCGAAGCTAAAATCCATACGGATGGATTTCCAACACTCCGTAGGAACGGATAAGATCGCCAAAGGCGCAGCTGAATCTGCAGAGGGTTTGACCCTCTGACACGTCTCACTGGTGCGAATGTACGCACCGACCCACTTATACATATTGGGACACCAATACAAAGCGCTTAAAGCGCTATAGGTCTTGTCCCGACCTAAATGACCCCTGGTAGGGGCGTCATGTGCCTCAAAGATGACTCTATACTTCAGTTCCTCATTATGAGGAACAACCACCCGCGGAGTGTCCTCCGCGCTCGTGCTATAATATAGAAAATCGTCACAGTACCTGTAACGGTGTAAACGAGCTCTAGCTCGACTTGACAGGGTTGGCTCAGACGAGCCAAGACCCTTGTCACCCAATGCGCTGATAAGCGCCGTACATTGTGGGTCTTACTCATACGCCTGTCGTATGAGATCCACCACAGACGAGGTGATGAATGTCGCGTTAGTGAGCTAGTAATCGGGACGACGCGACAACGCGTCTGCAGGCAAGTTCTGCTGGCCAGGTTTATACTTAACCTCAAAGTTGTACTACGGAAAGAAGGAGAGCCAACGGGCCATCCGTTGCGAGAGATGAGGCGCCTTTGTCGCTGTCCGTAAGGACGCGTGGTCAGTATAAACCACGAACGGCTTTGAGCCGAGTAGGTGAGCCCTAAATTTGACAAGGGCATACTTCATAGCAAGTAGCTCCTTATCATGAACGGGATAATTCCGTTCCGCAGCCTTAATCTGCCTCGACTCAAACGCAATCACGCGTTCTCGTCCCGCATCGTCTGCTTGTAACAAAGCACATCCGATTGCGAAATCGGGGGAGTCGCAGACGACACTAAATGGTTTCCAAGAATCTTGGAGAGCTAGAACGGGAGCTTTTAATACGCTTCACTAACCGCTTTAAAAGCGTTTTGGTGTTTGTTTTCCCAACACCAATCAACGTCCTTCTTAAGAAGATTGGTTAATGGCTTCGCCATCTCAGCGTAGTTCTCGCTGTACTTGTGGAGATAATTGGCTAATCCAAGCCACTTCCGTAAATATCTAAGATTTACAGGCGAAGGCCACTCCACAATGGATTTCACCTTCGCGGGATCCGCCCGCACTCCATCCTTACCGATGAAGCATCCGAGGAAAGGAATTTCTTCAGCACCAAAGATACATTTGGATGCGTTTTCATATAACTTATGCTCTCGCATACATTCGAGAACCGCTCGAAGGTGTATCAGGTGCGTCTGAACATCAGACGAGCCGCCTTCCGCGCGACTATGAACGAATATATCGTCGAAGTACGTCTGAGCGTACTTTCTATGAGGGCGGAAGAGTTGAGTCACCAAGCGGTTGAAAGTCGCTGGCGCATTCGAAAGCCCCTGTGGCATAACAAGCCACTCCTACAGCATGCCGCTAGGCGTGCTGACCGCTTTAAGCGGAATATCGGACGCTCGCATGAGCACCTTATAATACCCGTTCACCAGATCTAAGGCACTGTACACAGTACAGCCCGCCAAATTGTTCTGGAGGACATCCTTCCGAGGAATCGGAGTCTGCATGGGTACAGTAGCTGCATTCAGCTTGTTGTACGCATGCACAATGCGCCGCTTTCCTCTCGGCTTACGAACACAAAAATTGGGAGATGAATGGGGAGACTTGCTCTCCCGTACCATCCCTGCCTATTATTTCCCCTTGAATAATGCGTCGATGACGTCGCATTGCTCCTTGGGGAGAGGCCACTGCCTAGTGACGCAGTATCTGGTTCCAGGAACAAAATCAATTTCATGTCGGACTCCCCGATCCGGTGGTAACCCCATCGGCGGGTTGTCACTAATTACATCTCTGAATTCCTTCAATAAGGAATGGTAAGGGTCCTCAGGATCCGCGAGGATCTTGAGGCCGCTTCGGGCATTTAATGCCTGTTTGGTTTTCACCAAAACTGACTCGTCCATCGTGGATGAGGAGTTCAACTCCTCTTCCGGACGTAATACGACAACGTCGTCGATTTCATCTGCTTTCAAAGCAGCTTCAAATTCGTTGGAGGACATTTCCTCCAACTACAACAGTTCGCCTACCCCAGGCAACCGTTCCAGGCTTACGCCTTCCGTGACAACACCTGCCACGCTATTCAGCATCCGATAGGACTGCTGACTACTGGCCTCGGGACTCATCCCGAGACACAGATGGGGGGAGTCAATTGCCCCATCTATTGGAAGCGCCACGCGACTATCCGCAGAGGTCTCTACCTCTACCACCGGTGACTCGCCGGTCTCACCTATAATGGCGTAGTAGGAATCATTTCCGACGTGCGAAAAAGACGAACTTCGGGTCTCTTCGCTTGGAAGCGCCTCGCGCTTAACCACAGGGGTCTCTACCCCTACCACTGGAGTCGTCTCAGAGGAATCCACCTTTGTCAATGTAGACTCGCCAGTCTCGACTATAACGGCGTAGTCGGAATCATTTCCGACGTGCAGAAGAGACGAACTACGGGTCTTTTTTCTTGGAAGCGCCTCGCGCTTAACAACAGGGGTCTCTACCCCTACAACTGGAGGTACCTCAGAGGAATCCACCTCTGCCACTGGCAACTCACCAGTCTCGCCTATAACGGCGCGGGGATTAATCGCTGAATCCCCCTCGTCAAGGAACACTTCCTTGACCTCATTGGGAATGATCATCTCAGACATCCCAATCTCTGGCATCTCCCGCCAGAATCTCTTTTGCGATCGAGCAAAGGTGGGTTCATGACTTGCCAATGCTTCACCCAACCGCGGGTGCGTTGAGCCGATGGACTTAGACTTCCAGTCTATCCATGGCTCGTGGCGTTCCAGCCACTTCATGCCCAGAATGAGGTCATACCTCGAGTCCAAATCCAGGACTAGGCAACGTTCTAAGCTGTCGAAGTCTTCAAACTTCAGCTTAAGGTCAATCGAGACCTTGGGTACAGAAACCTGTACGCCCGTCCCAAGACGGACCGTGACAACGTCACGAGAACGTGCCTTTAGGGCCTCGGCATACTGCCGACTCTTCTCAACAGAAGCTCGTCTGACATAATTTTCAGACGCTCCAGAGTCTATCAAGACTCTCCAAGGATTATCAAAGCCTTTCACGTCCGCTAGGACGACCAGCAAACCTGGCTGATACACCAACTCGGTGCTAGAAAGCACCGTTTCCCACGGGACTTTGTGCTGTCATCCCTTACCCTGAGGCTTAACAGCACTGAGGGATCCCCCAGTAGGGCGCCCCGCACCTACTGGGAGCCGTCGTTTCCCGACGGCTTGGGCGAGGGCTTTTTCCCCACCCTTGGCCCCTTATAGCTAGTGTCTCGCTGTGTGTTTAGCGGACATCTGTTCCGCAGATGATCCGCACTTCCACACAGGAAGCATCTCAGCGGTCCAAGCCGCTGCAGCAATGCAAAGAGCTCCGACTAGAAGCTCTTCGAAGTAGAGTCAGAGTGACTCTTCGCGGGACGTTTCTCCTCCGCTTCGACCTGACTCAGGTCCATGTGTTCGGGACCCACCTTAGAGGAACGAAAGTTCCTCTCGGCGTTAAAAACCATCTTAAACGCCTCCCCCAGGGATTGGGGTCGGCATCAGAAGAGCTCCGAACGTGCTGGCCCTTCTCTCAGGCTTCCCATAAACACGGTAATGGACACATCGTCCGAATACGCTTTCGCGTACATCCCTGCCAACAGGGTCTTAAAATCTTGGATATATGTTTCCAAGTCCTTAGTTGCCTGATGGCATCTCAGAAACGCCAGCTGATTCTGAAAAACCAGATCAGGCGTGGCGTACATGTCCATAAGGTTTTGCTTAAGGACTTCCCAGGTCGGGAACACGTCCATGAACGAATCCTAGCACGTAAACGCCCATGCACGGGCTTTACCCGTAAGATGGGTAAGTGCAAGTCTTACTTGCAAGTGATCTGCGATCACATTCGCTGTGGCGAAGGCCGTTTCGACCTCTCGAAGCCACATATAAAGGTTATCAACTTTTTCACCGGTGAATTCCTTTATCTTAAAGGACAACGGGGGGCGCACCCCCGTGGACGTGGAATTACTTCCACCAAAACTCGCCTCATGGGCAATGCGGGCATTGACCCTCGCCTTTAAGGCATCAAGGCCCTGCTCCACTAGGAGCTACATGCCTTCGTCACCAAGTAAGGATAACAGCCTTTTAAAGGCTTCCTGCTGGACGAGGGTTAAATTTCCCAATCGTCCTGATTCATCCTTTGCAGAGGATGCCTAGTCTACCAACACAGGTGTTGGATTGACTACAAGTGCTACCAGATGTAGCCGGTTCGTACACGCACGGTGCGGCTAGCGCACAGAGGAAGACTTTCCTAAAGCGGCGATGTGTCGCTACTTAGCCGATACACCATTATACAAGGGCTTAGCAAGAGAGTACTCTCTTACTCGGGGCCAAGATTCCCTTTGGTTTACAAGTTAACACAAGCTAACGCCTTGATACAATGCTCCCTTAATAAGGGGGTAGCTAAGGGAAGGACTTTCCTTACACTACAACACTCACTGCGCGCGCGACCGGTTGAGGTCGTGCGCCTAGCAGTCTTCAGAGTGAAATGTAAACTGAATGTATATTTAATATGTAATTAGCCTAAATTAATTTAAACTAATGTAAACTATATGTAATACTAAGTAGAACTTACTCCATTCGTACCTAGCCGAAATGTAATATACACACCTGTGTACTAACACGTGGCCGGCTGCCACGCCTCCACCAAGGGCTCCTGCCCTGATTGGTTAAAATAACCAATAGGTCCAAACCTTTCGGACCGGTCAATACTGACCCCAACCGTAGTGTACCTACGTACACAACATAACTAAATGTACTCAGAATGTAACACTGTTTCACCAAAGCTTTTACGTAAGCGTTAGGGACGTCTCTATGCATCGATTGGACTATCTATTTGCGCGCCAGCGTTAGGAACTGTGGTCATTTCCATGACCGCTGCGAACGTTTGCTCATAGGCGACCCCGAAACGCTGCTCGTTTTCGCAGGCCACTAGTCTTGCTTTATAGCGCTCCAAAACACCATTTGCATCCGTTTTCATCTTAAAAACCCACTTCGTGTGAAGTGGCTTCACATCAGAAGGCTTTTTAATTATGTCCCACACTTGATTTGCTTGTAACGCTTGAATTTCCTCTTTCATCGCTTGGACCCCCTTGTCAGCGTCCTTCCGATTAATCGCCTCCCGATAATTTTTCGGGTCACCTTCGGTAATCAACTTTACTTCGCGACTTTGTTCAACTTCATCATTGTCTTCGGTATCTTCACCTTCTTGAGTCTTCCTTTCGGTATATTGCCGCACAACATGCCGCTCCCTCGTCCAGCGCGGCTTCTTTCTCTTTCTAGAAACCTTCAAAGACCCTTGACCTTGACTCTCATCATTTTCTTCGTCCTTTTCTTCGTTCAACACGTCCGCAACTCCTTCTGACGCTCAACTTGCTCCTTCTGACGCTTGACTTTCTCCTTGAGCTGCCTTTTCTTCGTCATCCATCAACGTGTTCTTGAGCTGACGATTCTGCTAAAGGGTCAGTGTTTCCACGTTTTTAACGTGCTGCGACACCTTTACTTTCTGCTCCCGCTTGAGAAAGACCTTGAAACCCTTGGGACTCTTCACTCCTTCCGATTATTACGCCGATTTGTGCCCGATGCGCAAGCGTATTCGTTTCGGGATCCCGGTAGACAGTGCATGGCAATCCAAATGTTACGATCTCATCGATATTTGGCTTGGTACCGCTCAATACTTCTAGCGGCGACATCCGCCTAGGGTTCGCGCTTTTGGGGGTTCGGTTCAGTACGTACGCCGCGTACTCGGCCGCTCCCCCAAAAAGAATAAATTCAAACCGCTTCCGAACAGCATGCACCGGGACATATTCATGACGGTCCGATGCATGCGTTCCGCCTTGACATTGCTGGCCTGATTGCCAGCCTCGCTAATCTGGCGCGAAATACCGGTGCTTCGACAAAAATAATCAACATTATTGAACTCCGTGCCGCGGTCTGTTCTCAAGACGTGTATTTTACAATCAAACTTGCGCTCAAAAAATTACAAAAAATGTTCAAACTTCATGGCCACCATGTCCTTGGTTTTAGCCAGAAAAATTCTCACATAGTTAATTTATAGTCAATGAAATTGACTAAGTATCGGTTTCAATCGATTTCTCAGTGTGATTGGACCTTTGAGGTCGAAACAAATGACACCACCGATCCGATCAATCTGAGAATTCTTTCCACTGTCCTTTTTGGCTGATTATTCTTGGACTGATTGCCCTACGCGCACGTGACACAGTGACGGCGCGTGTAATCAGTGATTCGTATGCCATACTGGGGATTTTTAGAGAGTGCAACAATCGTATCAAAATTGAGATGCAGCATCCGAGAGTGGAAGTGCATGAGAGTTCCACTCTGGACATCTTTATTAGCCGTGAAATCAGCGTCGTTCGCTGCGGCGATCGACATAACCATTTCTTTATATGCCTTTTAGGCCTATCCACCGTTCCTTGAACGGTCAGGACGTTACTGTCCATGTCCACTTTGACGATTCCAATACCGGAATCACGCTTGACCAGCGTTCTTACTCCATTTTGATACGATAAAATGAGTACTCCTTCTCCGAAAGTTCCATAAGAAAAAATATTTCTTGCCACGCCTTCGACGTAATACAGATTATTCACCTTCACTCGCGTACTATTCTTTTCGCACATGAAGTGTATGAATAGTGTAACCTTTTTTCGTAATCTCGAATTTCTTCCCATCGGCTTGGTAGCACTGATGATTCACGTTTTTCACGTCGATTAAAAACTTCAAATCCGACTTCAGGTGAATTTTAGCACCACTATCCAGCACCCACGTATACGGCAATTTTTACTATCGTGTCCGGCGATCATGAGAGCAATATATTCCTTGTCCGGATTTTTCTTGGGGAAATATTTTTTATATGCCCTACTTCGCCGCATGAATAACAACTGCGTTTCTTCAAGGCCTTTTTCACCTTATCCGCACCAAATTTACCGTTCCATCTTGTGAATTCTTTATCGGTCTGTCGTTAAACTCCACCACCTGTGCGAACTGAGACAATTCTTCTGCCTGCCGCAGATAATAAGGCCTTGTGTGGTCGTATTCGGAGATGAGGATCTGCCTCATCTCCAGTACCGCGTGAAATACCACGTTGTTAAGCACCAAATTTTCACAATTCGACCCGACTGCGCCTGCAATAGCAGTCAGGTACAAAAAGTGATCAGACCACGACCTCCCAAGCGCCTTCCTTACCACGAAAAGCTTCATTCCTTTCCTCGAGGTCACTTGTACGTGAAAGACAGATAACATCTTATCCATCACTTACCAAAGGGCTGGTGTTTCACACCAGCACCATTCCATTGCCGGTTGTAGTAGGACTCCGGTGGGCCTGCCAAAAAATAGCCCAGCAGGTCAATCTTCACGTCTTCGGACCATTGAAAGCCGCAAGCCGCTTCGGCAAGGCTGATCTGGCGCAGAATGTAACGGGGTTACATTCGGGTAACACTGAGTGTTGGTGTACATGAGTACACCACGGTTGAGGCCAGTATTGGCCGGGTTGAAAGGTTTCGAACCTTTGGTTATTTTAACCAATCAGGGCATGGGCCCTTGGTGTGGTGGTGTGTCAGCCATCCACGTGTCAGTACACAGGTGTGTACACTACATTTTAGCTAGGTACGAATTAGGAATATTCTACTTAGCGTTACATATAGTTTATATTAGTTTAAATAATTACATATTAAATATATTCAGTTTACTTTTCACTCTTTAGTACAGACGCACGACCTCGACCGGTCGTGCGTGTAGTGAGTGCCGTAGCGTAAGGGGAGCCCTCCCCTTAGCTACACCCTTTGTAAGGGAGCCTTTCCGTTAAGGCACTAGTAAAGTCTAGCGTAAACTAACCCGGGAATCTTGGCCCCGAGTAGGAGAGCTCCCTCCTACTAAGCCCTTAATAAGGACGTATCGGCTAAGTAGCGGCGAACGCCGCTTTAAGTAAAGTCTTTCTCTGTGCGCTAGCCGCACCGTGCGTGTACGCACCGGCTACATCTGGTAGCACTTGTAGTCAATCCAACACCTGTGTTGGTAGACTAGGCATCCTCTGCAAAGGATGAATCAGGACGATTAGGATAGTTTGACCCTCGTCCAACAGGAAGCCTTTAAAAGGCTGTTACCCTTAACGGGGGAAGAAGGTATGAAGCTCCTAGTGGAGCAGGGCCTTGAGGCCGTAAAGGCAAGGGTGAATTCCCTCATCTCTCATGAGGCGAGTTGCGGTGGAAGTCATTCCACGTCCACGGGGGTGCGCCCTCCATTATCATTTAAGATAAAGGAGTTCACCGGAGAGAATGGTAACAACCTTTACGTTTGGTTGCGAGAGGTCGAAACGGCCTTCGCCACAGCGAACATGACCGCTGATCACTTGCAGGTGGGACTTGCATTGACCCATCTTACGGGCAAAGCCCGTACATGGGCATTTACATGCTCGGAGTCAGTCACGGACGTGTTTCCAACATGGAAGGTCCTTAAGCAGAAGCTCATGGACATGTACGCAATGCCTGATCTGGTTTTCCAGAATCAACTGGCGTTCCTGAGGTGCCGTCAAGGCACTAAGGACCTGGAGATTTATATCCAGGAGCTTAAGACCCTGTTGGCAGGGATGTACGCGAAGGCGTATTCGGACGATGTGTCCATCCCCGTCTTCATGGGATACCTGAAAGAAGAGCCAGCACGTTCGGAACTGTTCCGATGCCGACCCCAATCCCTGGAGGAGGCGTTTAAGATGGTGTTTAGCGCCGAGAGGAACTTTCGTTCTTCTAAGGTGCGAACCCATGGACCTGAGTCAGGTCGAAGCGGAGGAGAAACCTCCCTCCAAGAGTCATTCGGACTCTTTTTCACAGAGCTTCGAGACAGAGCTCTTGGCTATGTTGCAGCGGCGTGGGCCACTGAGATGCTTACTGTGTGGGAGCATGGATCATCTGAAGAACAGATGTCCGAAAAATTCCCAGCTAGACACTCGCTACAAGGGGCCAAGGATGGGGAAAAAGCCCTTGTTCAAGACGTCGGGAAACGACGGCTCCCAGTAGGTGCGGGGCGCCCTACTGGGGGACCCCTCAGTGCTGTTAAGCCCCAGGGTAGGGAAAGACAGCACAAAGCCCCGAGGCAAGCGGTGCTTTCTAGCACCGAGTTGGTGTACCAGCCAGGTTTGCTGGTAGTCCTTGCGGACGTGAAAGGCTTTGATAATCCTTGGAGAGTCTTGATAGACTCTGGAGCGTCTGACAATTATGTCAGACGGGCTTCTGTTGTGAAGAGTCGGCTGTATGCCGAGGCCCTAGAGGCACGTTCTTGTGACGTTGTCACGGTCCATCTTGCGACGGGCGTACAGGTTTCTGTACCCAAGGTCTCGATTGACCTTAAGCTGAAGTTTGCAGACTTCGACAGCTTAGAACGTTGCCTAGTCCTGGATTTGGACTCGAGGTATGACCTCATTCTGGGCATGAAGTGGCTGGAACGCCACGAGCCATGGATAGACTGGAAGTCTAAGTCCATCGGCTCAACGCACCCGCGGTCGGGTGAAGCATTGGCGAGTCATGAACCCACCTTTGCTGGATCGCAAAAGCGATTCTGGCGTGAGATGCCAGAGATTGGGATGTCTGAAGCGATCATTCCCAATGGCGTTAAGGAAGAGTTCCTTAACGAGGGGGATTCGGCGGTTAATCCCCGCGCCGTTATAGGCGAGACTGGTGAGTTGCCAGTGGCAGAGGTGGATTCCTCTGAGGTACCTCCAGTGGTAGGGGTAGAGACCCCTGTTGTTAAGCGCGAGGCGCTTCCAAGCGAAGAGACCCGAAGTTCGTCTCTTTCGCACGACGGAAATGAATCCGATTACGCCCGTATAGGCGAGACCGGCGAGTCACCGGTGGTAGAGGTAGAGACCTCTGTGGATAGGCGCGTGGCGCTTCCAGTAGATGGGGCAATTGACTCCCCCCATCTGGGTCTCGGGATGAGTCCCGAGGGCAGTAGTCAGCAGTCCTACAGGATGCTGAATAGTGTGACAGGTGTTGTCACAGAAGGCGTAAGCCTGGAACGGTTTCCTGGGGTAGGCGAACTGTTGTCGTTGGAGGAAATGTCCTCCAACGAATTTGAAGCTGCTTTGAAAGCAGATGAAATCGACGAGGTTGTCGTATTACGTCCGGAAGAGGAGTTGAACTCCTCATCCACGATGGACGAGTCAGTTTTGGTGAAAACCAAACAGGCATTAAATGCCCGAAGCGGCCTCAAGATCCTCGCGGATCCTGAGGACCCTTACCATTCCTTATTAAAGGAATTTGGAGATGTCATTGGTGACAACCCACCGATGGGGTTACCACCGGATCGGGGAGTCCGACATGAAATTGATTTGGTTCCTGGAACCAAATACTGAGTCACTAGGCAGTGGCCTCACCCAAAGGAGCAATGCGACGTCATCGACGCATTCTTCAAGGGTAAAGAAGAGGCAGGGATGGTACGGGAGAGCAAGTCTCCCCACTCCTCTCCCACTTTTTGTGTTCGTAAACCGAACGGAAAGTGGCGCATTGTGCATGCGTACAACAATCTGAATGCAGCTACTGTACCCATGCAGACTACGATTGCTCGGAAGGATGTCCTCCAGAACAATATGGCGGGCTGTACTGTATACAGTGCCTTAGATCTGGTGGACGGGTATTATCAGGTGCTCATGCGAGCGTCTGATATTCCGCTTACAGCGGTCAGCACGCCTAGCAGCATGCTGTTGGAGTGGCTTGTTATGCCACAAGGGCTTTCAAATGCACCAGCGACTTTCAATCGCTTGGTGACTCAACTCTTCCGCCCTCATAGGAAGTACGCTCAGACGTACTTCGACGATATATTCGTCCATAGTCGTGCGGAAGGCGACTCGTCTGATGTTCAGACGCATCTGATACACCTTCGAGCAGTGCTCGAATGTATGCGAGAGCATAATTTATATGAAAACGCATCCAAGTGTATCTTTGGTGCTGATGAAATTCCTTTCCTCGGATGCTTCATCGGTAAGGATGGAGTGCGGGCGGATCTCGCGAAGGTGAAAGCCATTGTGGAGTGGCCTTCGCCTGTAAATCTTAGCAATTTACGGAAGTGGCTTGGATTAGCCAACTATCTCCACAAGTACAGCAATAACTACGCTGAAATGGCGAAGCCATTGACCGACCTTCTTAAGAAGGATGTTGATTGGTGTTGGGAAACTGAACACCAAAACGCTTTTGAAGCGGTTAAGGGGAGATTGTTAAAAGCTCCCGTTCTTGCTCTCCCAGACTCTGGGAAACCATTTAGTGTCGTCTGCGACGCCTCCGATTTCGCAATCGGATGTGCTTTGTTACAAGCAGACGATGCGGGACGAGAACGCGTGATTGCGTTTGAGTCGAGGCAGATTAAGGCTGCGGAACGGAATTATCCCGTAGCTACTTGCAATGAAGTATGCTCTTGTCAAATGTAGGGTTCACCTACTCGGCTCAAAGCCGTTCGTGGTTTATACTGACCACGCGTCCTTACCGACAGCGACAAAGTCGCCTCATCTCTCGCAACGGATGGCCCTTTGGATCTACTTCTTTGCGGAGTACAACTTTGAGGTTAAGTATAAACCTGGCAAGCAGAACGTGCTTGCGTACGCGTTGTCGCGTCGTCTCGATTACGAGCTCGCTCACGCGACATTCGTCACCACGTCTGTGGTGGATCTCATACTCCAGGCGTATGAGAAAGACCCACAATGTACGGCGCTTATCCGCGCGTTAGGTGAAAAGGGTCTTGGCTCGTCTGAGCCAACCCTGTCAAGTCGAGCTAGAGCTCGTTTACACCGTTACAGGTACTGTGACGGTCTGCTATTTTATAGCACGAGCGCGGAGGACACTCCGCGGGTGTTAGTTCCTCATAGTGAGGAACTGAAGTATAGAGTCCTCTTTGAGGCACATGAAGCCCCTACCGGGGGTCATTTAGGTCGGGATAAGACCTACAGCGCTTTAAGCGCTTTGTATTGGTGGCCCAATATGTATAAGTGGGTCGGTGCGTATATACGCACCTGTGAGACGTGTCAGAGGGTTAAACCCTCTGCAAGTTCTGCTACGCCTTTGGCGAGCTTATCGGCTCCAACGGAGTGTTGGAAATCCATTAGCATGGATTTTATCTTCGGTTTTCCGAAGATAAGGCCGGGAACACCGGCATATTGGTCTTTGTAGACCGTTTGAGCAAGATGGCTCACCTGGCGGCGGTGCCAGAGTCCATAGATGGACAAGGAACAGCAAAAGTGTTCCTAGACCGTGTCTTTCGACAACATGGTCTACCCGATTCCGTTGTGTCGGATCGGGATCCCCGTTTTACGGGACAATTCTGGGGAGCGTTGTTTAAGGTGATACGCACCAAGCTCCTCATGTCCACTGCGGATCATCCGCAGACGGACGGTCACACGGAACGCGTTAATCGCGTTGTGGAGGATATTCTCCGGATTTTATGTCCGGATTCTCCAAAGAGCTGGAGTGATATGCTTCCGATGGTTGAATTTGCTATCAACAATTCGGTACATGCATCTACGGGGTTTACCCCGTTTTACGTGAACGGATTGGTGAATCCGAGGGTTCCGTTAACGCCACGTGTGTGTGGCCCAGGGATTGAGGGGGGGGATTCCCCGATGTCAGCCCTGTATCTGTGCGAAATCACATCGATAAGTTTTTATCGACGCGCCTTAGTGTCTTACGACACGTCTGCGATGCCATGGCGGAAAGCCAAGACAAGCAGAA
The DNA here is from genome assembly GCA_026184515.1 of Peronosclerospora sorghi. Classification (NCBI taxonomy): domain Eukaryota; phylum Oomycota; class Peronosporomycetes; order Peronosporales; family Peronosporaceae; genus Peronosclerospora; species Peronosclerospora sorghi. The sequence goes on from CM047590.1 coordinate 8,964,854, forward strand.
GGAGCAAGCTGACCGAAAGGGGAGGCGTAATAAAAAGGAATACAAAGTAGGAGAAAGTGTTTTATTAAACGCCAAAAATCTTCCTACACATGCAGTTTCAAATGTGTTGCGAAATAAACTGCGCCCCAGGTTTGTGGGTCCCTTTAAGGTGTTAGCCCGAAAGGGCTTGTCGTACACCTTAGACATCCCGAAGGCGATGCGTACGCATCCAAGCTTTTATGTGGGTATGTTAAGCCATACCAGAACCCGGAGGCGGGTCCCCTCTCGGAGGAGGTTGAGAAACCGGATAGCCGAAAGGCGCAACAGGTCGGAACATCTCCGACAGGGTTGATATACGACCCTGAAGCTCCGCAACGAGAGTCTCGAGAGAGTAAAGCCGCTCCTCGAGTCGTTCATTCCCACTCCCCTCGTTGCGGGGTTCCTCCTGAGCATCTTGGATGCGAAGGCTGTGCCGATCACAGCGCTCGTGGAAGTCACGCCGCAATAGCGCGTCCCCCTCCTCCAGTGTTCGATACGGAGGGTACGCCACATTATCATGTGGAACGCCTGATGGCACGACGCCATCACCGGGGTGATACCCAGTACCTGGTGAAGTGGAAAGGGTATCCACATTCCCAGAACTCTTGGGAGTACGAGACTCCCCTGCGGCAGGATTGCCGTGACGTCGTTGACGCTTTCGAGCGGGAGAATCCCACTGAGAGTCAACGACCAAAGTGGCTGAAGTGGCTCCTTCACTCCCAATAGCTGGGAGTTCGCCGGAGGCAGATGCTGTGCTTGCATTGCTCTCCGGCAACACATCGAGAGCAGAGCGCGTATAATAGGAGGCAGGCAATTGCCTTTGCGCTTTGGCCTGAGCATAGGCCAAGCGTAGCGCTCTCTCTACCCGAACGTCGTGTTCGGAAAAGCTGTTGTACAGCGCATCGAAACTGGGGAGGTTTTTCTCCCTTTCCGCCCAGGCGCGGAACGCCTGTTCTGCGTCTTCGACGCTTTCGTCCCTCAGGAGAACAAGGGGAATCTCGCGGAGAACATCCACGAGGGCACCGCGTGCCTGTTTCCCGAGGCGTGTCCGGTAGGCCTTAACGGAATAATGTTTGGGCGTTAGTAGTCGGGCCCGGAGTTGGTTCCGATGTGCAATTTCACGCGGCAGTATAGCCGCTGGTCCAGGGGTATAAGAGGCTAAGCCCCTCTTGACCGCGTTCTTAGCCCTCTTTTGAGGGTCGCGAGGTCTCTTACGTGCCCGTCCGGCACGTCGGGCCTCTTGAACCAAGGACGGTTCATTGGTGGTAGTTGCCTGTGGCAACCTGGAGGTATAACCCCTAGCGGGTAACGGTGGCGCACGAGTTAGTGCGTTCTCCCCACGTGTGGGGAATGGGTTGAATGACTGATAGCGCCGTTCGGCACTATCAACATGGCCAGCCGTTGGGGAGAGCTCCCCAAGGGCGTCCACTTCCGAGCCGTCGGAATAGTTTGCGTCCATAGCACCGCTGAGGGTGTACAATGGACAGCCAGAGGTATGGCGTTGGAGTCCTCCAACAAAATATTGTTTGTTGCGTAAGCAATAGTCTTGATGGGGGAGGTTGTAACGGGGTTACATTCGGGTAGCACTGAGTGTTGGTGTACATGAGTACACCACGGTTGAGGCCAGTATTGGCCGGGTTGAAAGGTTTCGAACCTTTGGTTATTTTAACCAATCAGGGCATGGGCCCTTGGTGTTGTGGTGTGTCAGCCATCCACGTGTCAGTACACAGGTGTGTAAACTACATTTTAGCTAGGTACGAATTAGGAATATTCTACTTAGCGTTACATATAGTTTATATTAGTTTAAATAATTACATATTGAATATATTCAGTTTACTTTTCACTCTTTAGTACAGACGCACGACCTCGACCGGTCGTGCGTGTAGTGAGTGCCGTAGCGTAAGGGGAGCCCTCCCCTTAGCTACACCCTTTGTAAGGGAGCCTTGCCGTTAAGGCACTAGTAAAGTCTAGAGTAAACTAACCCGGGAATCTTGGCCCCGAGTAGGAGAGCTCCCTCCTACTAAGCCCTTAATAAGGACGTATCGGCTAAGTAGCGGCGAACGCCGCTTTAAGGAAAGTCTTCCTCTGTGCGCTAGCCGCACCGTGCGTGTACGCACCGGCTACACAGAAACTTGCGCCCCCAGGCTTGAAATACAGACCCCAGTCTTTTGTGCACTTCTTTGCCTTCGAAAGGCTTAATCTGCAGCATCTTTTGCTTGGGTGAGAGCGTACGCGTCACTCCAAACCCTTGGCCGGCACATGCCCATGCATTCCATATGCTTGCAGGTGCTGATTCGCGTTGTGCGCTTGCACATGCGGCCTATAAGCACCGGGGTTTCCAATTCGAGTGAAGGCATCCCTGCCAGCATGGCTGATACCTTCTAGACTCACCCTGCCTTGTATTCCAGTAGCAAACCTCCTCTTGTCGTCACCGCTGTCACCAGAGCAGGCCATACTCATCTCGGTGTCTCCCTTGGCAGTGGGCGAAACGTTTTCCTGCTGCCCTTTGGTGCTGCACAAAACTTCAAACCACGAGAAAATCCACAGAAACTTACGCCTGCAAACACGGCGTACTTGGATCCGCAATAGTCACGTGATAGAATTAAATAGAAATCAAAAGTGATATTATTAGTGTTAAGATTTAGTCTTAAACTAATAATATGCATATATGTAAGTTGCTGTACTTAACACAAGTTATGTACAGTACACCAGGTTTTCATCGAAAAGTCACCAAGCTAAAACGTTTCAGACGACGCGAGGTGCCGCAGGAATTGCGCGCCCTTCCAACACAAACAATGCTTGATATACATGTACTTGTATGTTAAAACAGAGAATAATGAACAACAACTATTAGAATATACGTGGAATGTTAAAAAAACCAAATAAAAGGTTTCAAACACTATACGCGATCTATACTCACCTTGTGACAAAGTTTCAGCAATGGAGGATCTGCGGGAGAGGCAAGCTATCAATCGCCGTCCGATAGCCGTACAGAGTTCAGTATAAGCGTGCTGATTTATATGCAAAAAGGAAAGTAAAGTATATTATGTATGGTTACTTAAGTCGCTATCCAGTAATAAACGAAACTTAAACCTGTAACCGTCGATATATGCATAAATGTATGCCATCCCAAACAGTCAATGGGATTCCACTATCCTGGAAGAGTGCAAAGTCCAAAGTGGCTACACACTCTTCCAACATGGACAACTTACTGGCTGCAGGTGTCAAGGAAAAACAGATGGAAAAGTTTTCGAAGCATGACTGTGTTGGTGATTAAACCTTGGAAAGTGTCGAAAATGTTTGATATGCGAGTAGTTTATCAAGATGACAAAGGGTACACACTGGATTAAGAGGTTTTGATCGAAAACGTCTAGCGGGTTTCTACACCTTCGCCAGTCCAAAGTGAAAAGGGACCAATGTGGAGTGGGTAGCGCAGTAATATGTAAATTTCATAACTATTGTAACCAAAGTGAAAAGCCTTTCAACCAATGTGAAATTAGCAACAAATAAAACACAAAAGTGCAGATGTTCTTGCGTCACATCGATTAAACTTTTATGAGTGGAAGGCGTATATTATTGACCATGAGCGCTCTTACCGAGCATCGCATGCTCCTGCTCGAGAGCACCGCTGCTCGAGCTATCAGCATTATCGATAAGATAGCGATCTCGTGAACTCGATGGCAATAAATGGCAATACTGCACTCAACGCTGCTGTACGCTTCGAAGACTTGCAGAATGAAATGTAAATACTTTGAATACATTTTGTGTTATTGGGTGCCAATTTCACATTGGTTGAGAGGCTTTTCACTTTGGTTACAAATAGTTATGAAATTTATTTATTACTTCGCTACCCATTCTACATTGGTCACAAAAAAAATCACTTTGTACGGGCAAAGGTGTAGTTATGGAGCGCAAACTCAGTAAAGATGTCGATGTAAAATGGGTATGAAGATTTAAAATACCCGATGATAAAATATTGACGAATTCCGGAAAATATCAATGAAATACTTCCAATATCTAGTCGGAAGCTTGTTCTAGATCTCACGTTACACACGTCCAGACATTCCTTTGCCGTGAATAATCCGACCGTGATCGAGTGGTTCACTACTCACTGCGGGACCGGAAGGTCCCGGGTTCGATCCCGGGCCAAACCAAGTTGGTTGGTTTCAGAAAGTATAATGTGACGAAATCACCCTTTGCCGTGAATAAGTCAGAAAACGGACACATGCGATGAAGGTTTTGGATTGGATCTTGTGGAAAGAATTCGAGAATACCTAGAAAGAACCAAATATATGAAGTTTCACATGGGTGCAGGAATTACATGCGCAGGACCAGTAGCTTCGGAAAGATATGGTGATTCGGATTATGCATTTGCAAAAGACGACCGGGAGTCTACAACAGATGTAGTGATAACGAGGGAAGATTATTCTTTGTTGGATATTCGAGCAAGGGGCCGTGTCGCTGCCCACAATCAAAGTGGAATATTATGCTGCGCCAAAGATTGAGGTGAAATTGCTGGGGATGCGTGAAATTCAACAAGAAAGGGAGTACGAGTGATGAAAGCAGTGACCTCGAATATGGATAATCAAGCGACTATTAAGATGTTTCAAGGAATGAAAAGTGGATCGAAATGAAGCATTTAGATGAATGCTTGAAGTTTATTCTTCAAATTTAACGATCGACGAAACAATTCACTTACCATCAGAAGATGTGTTGGTGGATCTTGACAAAATCTTGCCATATCCGAGGACGGAGGAGTTGCGTTCGAAGTTCGTTTTGAAGTGATACGAGACAAAATTCACATTGAGAAGCTCACTTAATAAGGCAATAATAATCTGGTCCGTTACCTGTCAAGTAGTTTTTCGCTTCCGACTGTATCTCTCAGGTGCACGGTAACTGGTACCTGTTGGAAATACAAGTAGCCATTTTTGGCTTTTACGTCATTCCACGTTGATGAAAATTCATTGGCTGAAAGGCAAATGCACATTTTCAAGTTATAGTTCAAGTTTAACATTTTAGTATTGTTTTATTTGACGTGAGTAACTTTACATAATATATTTACTTTTCGTTTTTTAATGTGCCTTTGGGAGACCTGGTCTCCCCAAGACACATCAGTGTTTGTTGCGCTTTTTACAGTATCTGTTGAAAGTTGTTCGTGTCCTTGCTTGCACTTGTAGACAAAAACTTGAGTCGTAGATGTTTGATAATATGATCAAGGGCGCCACTATTGCCACAGACACCACCACCACAGCCAATCGGAAGCCGCCGTCGCCTTGGTTATTAACATAAGTTGATATTTTTTTGTTTCTTGGCATAAACTTTATCAGAAGCCGAATTAGAAGATGGACGACGATGTCAAGTCCGCGGCAAATGCCATAAATGTACGTGGGTATCAGTGATTACCATAATGTACTTACTTTCATTTCCTATTTCTCATTTACATGCTATGTATAATACTTTCTCGTCTTTTTTATCTTTCCGTTCAGGACCGAGGTGTCAACTTGGTCTTCGGTATGTCTATATATATATATATATATATATATATATATATATATACGCAGAAATTCTACGTGCCGTAACGTTGGTTTTGAGTGCTTCTGAGTAGTAGAGGTTTCAGTAGTCGATGTCGACGAGTTAAAGGATGGACTTATGTCCCCAAAGGCTCGAGATACTAGTACATTTATTGGCTCTGAAGACAACAAGACTGGACGATACGTCGGACATTCAGCAACGTCTGATACAAGCAATATTGCCGTTCAGAAAAGATCCGACATTTGCTGAGCTAGCATTGAAGTCACCAGATGCGTATGAGCCGTTTTGGCTCTCAACGACTCTCATCTTTTCTTTGGCATCGTGCACCAATGCGGCATTTTTCCTTGATTACAATGGAAAAACAGAAGACTGTTCGTATGATTTTAGTCGTCTCGCTTCCGCTTACACACTCGTCGGAATATTTTTCTTGGGCCTACCCATGCTCATCTGGATCGTGGATAAATATTTCCAGGTGCCCATGACTCTGCTTTTTCTCATGTGCCTCTATGGTTACTCGTCGAATGTGTTCATAAGTATTATACATAGCATGTAAATGAGAAATAGGAAATGAAAGTAAGTACATTATGGTAATCACTGATACCCACGTACATTTATGGCATTTTCCTCGGACTTGACATTGTCGTCCATCTTCTAATTCGGCTTCTGATAAAGTTTATGTCAAGAAACAAAAAAATATCAACTTATGTTTATAACCAAGGCGACGGCGGCTTCCGATTGGCTGTGGTGGTGGTGTGTGTGGCAATATACAATACGTCTGTAGCAATAGACAAAACGTCTGTGGCAATAGACAAAACGTTTGTGGAAATAGACAAAACGTCTGTGGCAATAGACAAAACGTCTGTGGCAATAGTGGTGCCCTATCACCAATAGAACGAAAAGTCACTTAAATCGATATCTCCACAGTCAAATATGCATTAACTGCGAAAAATATACAAGAAGACAGTTCGTAACGAGAAGACGAAAAAAATCCAAACCAGGGACTAAATCAACGGAATGTCTATTGAGAAGTGTTTAGCGAGCCTAACATGAAATATGTACGAGATGTTGAAGTTATGGTAAACTCCATCTGTTATGTGGTAGACATTTCTTATGCATAACAAAAATGTGTGTACTCAGAACCGAGTACTAATACACTAATTATGCTACTAATAAGAACGAAATACAATTTGCTACCTAAAAATAGTTCTACTCAGTTTTAACAAAAAAGCAAATATAAACAGACTATTTTAACAGTATCATCCTCTAAAAGTAAGCTCCAACTTAAGACAAAGGAAAAGTGGCAAGGGCACTAGAATGGCGACTTGTCTGAGGAGGACATTTTGTGGATACAGACAGTGTCAACATCCTATCATTGAGCGCCACATGGTTATTATTGAACTCGAGATTCAATGCTCTTTTGTGCATTACGCACTGCCGTTTGTGCAATCAGTCACACGTGTACAATTATGTATACAACTGATGAAAGTCCCTCTACGGTCCATTTTACCAAACACGTCTGCGTACTTAACCAAAAGCCCGAGGGGTTTCCTTTCATATTGATTATACCGACTGCAACTTTCCTCGTAAACGCATTTTTATCTTGTTTTTTTATTTCCTTCATACCGGCCCCACCCGCTTCGTCAACGACGGCCCGTATGGCATTTCCATAGAATACCCATAAAAATCCCCTCAAACACGACAATATAACCTACCAAACACAACATGTTCTTGTTCACGTCCACGTTCTCCATGCCAAATTTCGTTAATATCGCCTGCGCCTCGTCCGACGTGTCGTATTCAAACTGTTTAAACACAAACGACTCGAACGAGTACGAGTGAAACGCGACGTAGTAACCCCAGAGCCAGTACTCGGGGATCCTGGCGCGGGGGACCATGAACCCCTCACACAGCATAAACATGCCAAAGACGCCCGCGCCCAAGGCGATCCCGATAATATAGTGCGGCACGGCTGCGCCAATCACGTGCATCATGGACTCGGACACGACGAGCGACAGGAAAAGATTGAGTAAAAAGTACTCGATCGCTTCGAGATTCGCCAAGAGCACGACCAGGGCCGTGGATAGCACGGCAATCACGAAAATACCGGGCAGCGACGCTAAAAAGTTGGCGCACACGTAGCTCACGACACTGAGCGAACTGTTGGCGCGTTCGCGCGCAAAGATCGCGCGTTGTTCGATGAAAAACGGGAGCACGGCCACGGACATGAAGACGAGAAACGCCTGGACGTAGAAGAGCATGGGCACGAGATCCTCTTTCGTCAAGTCGTGGTTCGTCCGAAAGTACATGGTCCCAACCATGAAACTGAGACAAAAGTACATGAACAACCGAATCCAGTAGATGCCTGGGTTCCGAATATTGTTCAACGTGTTGCGGTACATGAGCACACGAAACTGCCGCAGCGTGGACGACTTGCGTCGCTCCATCTCGGGCAAGTGCTTGAGCGACACGCGGTCGGTCGCGAGTTGCGTATACAGTCGATTCTTTTCGTCGCTTTTCATGTACGCCGAGATGAACTTTCGAATGTTCGCATGATCCTCGAAGTCTGCGTTCACGAGGTTGACAAAGTACTCGGCCGGGTTCATGTAGTTGGGACACTTGTACCCCATCGCGGCAAAGTGCGGCAGCATGTTCGCGCGCGTGCCACAGTAGACGGTGTAGCCTTGCGAGAGCAAGATCACGTTCGTAAACATGTTGTAAAGGAGCGACGACGGTTGGTGTATCGTACACACAATATTCTTGCCCTCGTAGCACTGCTTGATGAGATATTTCATGACATTGTGGGCCGAGCTCGAGTCGAGTCCACTCGTGGGTTCGTCCAAAATCAAGATGCTCGGATTCGACAAGAGCTCGATGGCAATACTCAGGCGCCGCTTTTGACCGCCCGAGATGCCTTTGCGAAACATGTCACCGACTAAGGTATTCCTGCAACCACCGAGGCCCATCGTGACCATGACGCTCTCGACGCGGGAGTGAATATCCGTCATGACGACGCTGTTCGGGAGACTCAGTCGCGCGGCCATGTGCATCGTCTCGAGCACGGTAAAGGACCCAAGGAGCATGTCTTCTTGCGCCACGTAGCTCGTGACGGCTCGAAAGACTTTGGAGACGCGGACGCTGCCGTTCAATTCAATCGTGCCCGACACGTGGCCTGAACTGATGCGATCGGCCAATAAATCGACCAGCGTCGTCTTGCCGGACCCGGACGGCCCCATGATCGCCGTGAGCTCGCCCGGCGCGCTGCGTCCACTGACTTGATTCAAAATGATCTTCTTCCCCTCGGGGTTTTTATTCGTCTTGCGCCGCGACACGATATAACTGAGGTCGGCCCAACTCAGGACGCACGGGTTCATGAGCTCGTCGAACTTGTCCACGACGTGCGGCCCATGGAGACTCGTGCTCGCGTAGTCGGGCGTGCCATTCTCAAACGTCCCGCCACTCTCGAGCATGTAGCCGCTCTCGAGCATGGATTTTTCCAGCATGGGCGGCGACAATTCCGGCAGCATGCTACGACGCAAGCGGCGCACGCGACGATTGAGATTCCAAAATGGCGTCTATGCCAACAGACCCACACGCACGCTCGCTCGTCCCCTTTACCGTAGAATATAAAGCCGTATAGTTTGTACCTATCATTGTCACGCACATATGTCGTACGCGGGTCTCAGGATCTGGTCAGACACACACACACGCAACAACAACTAGACTGCGGCCGACCATGTGTGGTAGGTGGAGAGCAAAGTGGGGATTAGGGATGGAGGAGGTATTTTTACGTCTCGACTCAAACTGGGTAGATGGGCAAAACTACGAGATAGCATGCACTCGGATACAACCTTGTGTCATGACGTGGTGGCTGGCAAGCAGGGGGCGACGACATTGCGCTGTGCGGTTGCTGCTTTCAAGGTCCTGAGGGTTGAAGGTGCAGGACGAAACTGAAAAAAAAGCATTGCTGCTAGTCCGTCAGGTTACGCTGAATGTTGCCAAGTGATCCAATTCATCGCACTTGACGACACTACTAGCGTCTTCAATAAGGAAGATCTAAAAAATGTGAGCTTTTGTTTTATTGTAAAACCCGATGCATGAACGGGTCTTGTCGATTTACACTGGCTCCCCGTTCTGCAACTGGATCTAGTTCTGGTATCCTGTGGTATTCTAGACCAATCTACTTAGGTTGATTCTACTAGGCGCGCAGAGAGAGAATGATCGAAGAAGATTCTAGACCAACCCCGTGGTGAAGTGGTTAAGGCCCTACCACGCGACCGGGAGGTCACGGACTCGAGTACCGAAGTAGAGAGAATCCAAGGTCGTGTAGAGTCGGGGTGCAAGTGTAATGAAGTGGCCCTTACAGCACGTGCTTGACATGGCTTACACCTATCCCGAATAATTTGGGAGGTTCCTAATATCTCTAAGAAGATTCTAGTAGGTATACATGCTTGTAGCATTTGTATTACTATTAAATGCATTAAATGCTCACTTCCACTTTACCTTCTAGTAAACAAGCTCCTTCTCTCTTCCTGTATAGCCTTTTTATTAATTAGGTAGGACCTGGTTCATCAACGGCTTCGTAACTGAAAAAAACTTTGCTTGAAGGTCATAGATCGTAATAGAGTCTGATGATATAAGCCATCTACTGTATTCTCCCCTTGCATCCAAATGCTGCTGTCGTACTTCACTTGCTTCTTAACTTCATCAGCGTTATCTAAGTTCTCGTTGGTGGCATCGGTATAACGGTAACAGTGTTGTGATAATTGTGTCTCCAAATGTTTTCACTACAAAGTGAATCATCCGTTGACTAGGATTCTCATTACCGCCGAAATATAGGTAATGCAGTTGAATTACCTAGAACTTTTTTTATACACTTAAATTAATGACTATCATGTAAACGCATTTTGTAAAAAAAGTAATAGCGTGTTCGGCATCCGCTGGGGACCCGTGTGGTGGAGTCCAGTTCAAAATCGAACACCGAAGTGTCCGGAACTGAACCACCATCGTGCCCAGCCGACCAATTGACGGAGGGGGGTACTCCGCGGACCTTCGCCTGCGTGCTGATCAGGTGAGCGATTGGCACTGCAGGACGCCGAGTCCGATTCATCACGTATCTCACCTTGTGTACCCATTGGTATGGGTGGCTACACACTCGGTGGACCGTTGCTTGGTGGAGACTTTAGAGAAGATCGATATGGATGTACCACTTCTGGGGTACTGATCCAAAATTCCAACGAAAGATAATGCGAAATAGACGATCGGCAAACGAAGCGGAGATCTTCACTCCGAATGTTGTTAAATCAGGCACTTGTCCGCCCGAGGCAGTGAGTAATCAAGCCAATAGTAAATCCTGGCACTTGATACCAGAGCAATGAGTAACCCAGCCAATAAATGTTTCTGGAACTTGACCGCAGATCGCGATGAGTGATCCAGCCAATTCCCGGGACTTGATCTCAGCAGCGCGATGAGTAACCTAGCCAAAAAATAACCCGCCTCCCTTGATCTGGGCCGAACTTAAGTGGTGAGTGAACGTAACGAGTGCTCCCTGTTGTGGTCTTCCGGTGGAGCTCTGTACTGGCCGGGATTATAAGCGTGAGGGGACTCTGTCAGCCTCCCGCTCCCAATGACTCAGATCGGAGCCACTGGCGACTTACGCAACCCGATGTAATACGGACATTATATTTAATACCCAATAAATCCAATATGTAAACGATACGTAAACCGTGTGCCTTACCTTAAATCCGCGTACGAAACACTCCAAGCACACGATTGACCCAAAATACTCCGTCCTTTCAGCCAACCAGATCGATCAGCCTTGAAAACGGGTACAATGGTACAAACGGGGCAACAATTTTCACTTTTCACCACACTCGTTGGTGGCTTTGTCAATTTCGAGTGAGTAATACTTGGAAGTCTCGCTAACTACTCCCTAGAACGTCCACAGAAGCAAAAAAGTCCTGGCATTTTATGGATCCTAGCATAGGTTCAGTCGATTCAAAGCGCAAATTCCTATCAGCTCCTTCTTAAGGATTTCTTTAGGCTGCACGAAAATTCGGCCGCTCCCATGAGACGATATATGAGTCGACGCATTATCTACCGACCTTGCTCGGAGGTAAGAGGGCTGAGCATCAAACGTAAATAATGTCAGGTTAGAAAGAGATGGATTTCGATCTGTGGTCCGATATCCATGTCGGGGCATGCGACTTACGCATTTTCCCGTCCTCCTAGGTTGAAAACATGGATTCCAGCTGAATGGTGCCTGAGCCATGAATATTCTGTCTCTGATTGGCACCTTACAACAGGCTTTGTACGAGGTCTATCGGCGAGAGCAATGGGGAAACCAGTTTTTTGGGATCACCCAGATGATCATCCACGCCTTCGCATTGACAGTATTTGAAGTAAGTTCTGCTTATGATCGACATGCTGATTGCCTTAACATTTAGGCATATTTATTCTTTAAACTACAAGAGAATTCGGCCCATTCCATACTGATTATATTCCCAATATAATGTTTATACCTATTTTGCTCCAACCAAGACCGACTCCATGACATGTAGTCAATTCCAAAATTCCAAGTCATGGACCTGCAGATTGTAACACAGGCCCACAATTTTCTGGTGAATCCCATCAGAGCAAATAGTTTTTATCGTGTAGTTAAATTTTCATCCGGTTTGGCTAATATCCTCAAATTGAGCTTCGATCAGACTCCGATCCGCCCTCCGATTAGCCAGTAGTATTGAATGGGCAGTCAAACCGTCTTCCTCATTTGTCGACATCACTTCGAAGTAATTAGGACTGGTCGTTCCTTCACAATTTAGATCACACCTCGATCCTGCTTGGCTCTCTATATCCTTTCCAATGCACTAATATCTCCCGAGGGTCTCGACAAAAACATGTCTTTCTACTCGATCGGACGCAGCGGTCCTAACTCGTTCCGATAGAGTAGCCTTTTTCAGCTATCTTCGGTTTGTAGGGCATCATCAAATTCAATTCTTTGGCCCTACTCTACCACAAATTCTGTCTTTGACCAAGTGGAGTACTCTTGAGCTTTGAAACGTACACGATCGGGAATACATTATAATCTGTGCCGGAGTTAATCTGCCAGGCAGCCTGATCCTCTATCAGATCAGCGACAATAAATAAGACGTGTCACATATGAGCTAGTTTCCTCGCATATCCGTCAGTGACCCGATCAAGGTACAGCAATACTCTTAATCCTGGCTAGATATCGTGGAGTTGCCTGAGCGTTTATCCGATCGGCTCGGACCATTCGCCGAAGTCGCAGGCTTAATAGTAATGTCATTATACCTTCCCAGATCGTAATTTAGCTGAACGAAGTCTTATCAGACCCATAAAACGAAGCGATAAATGGTGTTAGGCGAGTTTTTAAAAGGGACATCCTGCAGTTGAGTCGACATATCCGATCTATTGTCCTAAATTATATGAGATTTCGAAGCATACTATTCCACTTTTGGAGTGTCTGCCGCTAGACAATATTACCACATAAAGAAAATGCTGGAGGAGACGCCGATCTATGAATATCTACATTGGCCGAACATCTCTCCAATCTGTGATTAAAGTTACCAAGCAATCCGGAGCTGCCCGCGACAATGTTGAACATTTCAACAAAACTCTTCACAATCTTCAGTTAGCTCTGAGTAATGTAGATCAAGGGACGAGAAACACATGATGGTATTGCTCTTCATCTGATATTTAACTATTGGCCATTCTGCTTACCAATTCAACTCCGCGATAATTCGGAGATTTCTTGATCTTTTTGGGATGTGGCTTCGATCTGTATTAACTTAAACCCATGGCTTTAATCCATTATGGCCTCTGCTGTTGGCTCTCGGAAACGTTCTTTGTCTGCTCCTATACATTAGGATTTTAAGGAGTAAAGAGATCTAGCCATCAGGGTTGGCAACAAATCGATCTAGATAGTTCTAGCCGCAGATTCTCTTATTTTTGGATCGACTTAGCATGACGATGAAAGCTTCTTGAAACGAGTGACATGTGGTAGTGGAAAGTAAGAAAGATTCTACAGATAATTGTAAAATATTTGAAAAGTTGAAGATGTGGGCTTACGTTCATTCTAGTTTTTTTTAGCTATATGAGAAAAAGGTACATGCCAACAAAGACACGCAGGCACGCTTCCACAGATGTCGATAGAATATTAAACTATATCACTCACCACGTTGGAATCTTATATGATCCTAGTGGTCAACGTTTAACATCTGTGCAGATGCTGGTAAAAAAAGCCATTTAAAAAAGAAAATATTCGACATTACATGTTCCGCTATAGTTGTGATCATCGGTGCTCAATCCACAGTATTCGGGTAGGATAAAATATATTCCCGATCAAAGTTTATTATGAAATTGGATTAATTTCCTGGTGAAGTTCACGGATTCTGAAAGTACATTCTCCAATTAGTAGTTCAAAGTGGTGGAAGATCAATAATGAACAAGACCACTATACAATTGACCTACTTTTCGTGGAAGTCACATTGACGAAAAACAGATACAGAAATTGTTCGGATTTCTCCATATGCCATGCTCACCGATATATGCTGTTTCTACTATATAATGCGTACTACTAGCGTGACTCCAAAGTAAGATGGAGTGGGCAAAAAGATGCGTGTACGATAAAACGAACAAATAACAAACTTTATTCCACGTAATTATATCCAGAATCGAAATCTCCACATAGTAATGTGACCAGACCAATTCGTAACGTTACCAGACCAGTTCGCGCACCACAAACTAAATCATTTCTACTTCGTAAAAACGAGAAAAAAAATGTACTCAGGTACGTTGTGTACTTACGTACTACAGTTAAAATTAGGGCTCCGCATGGGCAGGTTGAGCTGGAGTTTGGCTGACTCGCGGCCCAAACCACAAGCCGTGGGCGGGCAGACGGGCTGGTGTGGACTCGTCGGATTTTTAACAGTATCGCTCGTGAAGTCTTCCCAATCAATATATTTTTCACTTTCTATCCGCTGTTACTAAATAAATATATGTCTCCGGCGCGGCATGATGAGCTAGCTATTTAGGATGCCCTATACTAGCCCACTTTTCACCCAGTTCTGCATGCACATCAATGCTTACATATGAACGGAGCTGAGAGAACTGCAAAAATCAGTAATGACGCGGCGTCCAGAAGATAAAATCTGTTCACTAGGCACACTAGTTGCGGTGACTGACAAATGTACTCAAGCCATTTTAGCCAGTGTCGGATATAAACAAGCCTGCCCTTTCCACCATACTAAAGGATCAATGCTACCATCCACACATTGTGCCGCAAGATAATCTTGAATCTCGCTTTCTAAGTTGTCACAACGCCGCTTTTTGAAAATTCTTGTGTGTAGGCCAGATTCATCTTGAGTGGCAGTGAGAGCGGAAACGCGCTCGTCTCCAGAATAATAATTGCGTGCGTTATTAAGAGCTGCTTGCCGTATGGGCTCCACATCAATGCCTTCCTATAACCATTGTGTGAGCTTCAGACGCGGATCCAATATGGTAGAGCTAGAGTACACTTGTTGCTTTGCGGTTTTTCCGTCATAAGCCATTAGTTTTTCATCCATGAAATTCATTGATGAGTCCAAAACAAAGCCATCTTAAGTGCCGACCAAGCTACGCACGCACCCCAGCAACCACTGCTGCACAGGAAGCACCATAGAGAAGGTAGGATTGCTTGTGCTCGAAAGCATACGGGTGGATTTTTCTAGCGGCTCGAGAAGCTGAATCACTTGACCAATCGAGTCCCATTCGTACGAAGTAATGCTGTAATTCGTTGCCGTGGGCTTCGTACGGGTGTAGAGATTAATAGACTCGCGTAGTTTACGTGCACGTATCAACATGAGCTCAGTAGAGTTCCAGCGGGTTGGAACGTCGTACACCATTGTCTTTACGACTAAACCAGGTTGAGCTACTTGAATCGTTTGCTCGAAACGTTCACGTCGCCGGATGGAATTGATGAAAGTCATGGCGAGAGCACGCACCCTATTGACAACAGGCCCCGCTTTAAAAAAAACAATGTTAGAAAAACAGAATGAGCAGAATATTTGTATCAGAAACGCTCATGCCCACCATCACCAGGATAGATATCACGCGGGTCAATCAGATTGATAATGTCCATCGGATTATCTGTTGGAGCAAATTCCATGTCATGCGCTGGGTCACTGAGCTCCTTGATACTCTCTTTGGCTGCCAGATTTATGATGTTCGCCGTACACCCCAGAAAATTCCGCGCCGGATCAAAGAGACTCATATCATCCGCGGTAGCCAAATGTTGTGCGGGAGTTTGATTCTACGATGCATTGTCAGCATTAATGCAAAAGATCTTGTCGTAAATGGAATAATCGCGGAAGACGGAGAGGAGGTGTTTTCCAAGATTCGCTCCGCTGTGGTCGCCTTGAATGGGAAAGGACGCAATACTCATTTCTATGAGTTTCCGATCCGAGTCGATCCAATGCGCCGTAACTACAAAGATCGCCTTGTAATTTGGCGAGGTCCACGCATCACAAGTGATAATTATACGGCTGTCAAAGCCCAAAAACATGCCGCGGATGCGCATCTTGGCTAAAAAATTAAATCAACCAAGACATAATGCAAAATACTCTTCAATATACCTTGGCGATATGTTTAATGCAAAAAAAATTCAATATACCTTTAAGATATGTCTCGAGTGTGGCCCTCCGTAATGTGTCCGCACCAAACAACATGTTTCGGACGTCCGAATTCACCAATGGCAGTATTTCTCGCATCTCGGTGTAGTCCGCAATTTAATATGGCAAAGCCAGACGAGAAACCAGATTGACCATGGCAGCTTTCAAGGTCTCCCTGGTCAGCTCTACAGCCGTGACCTGCGGGTTACCAGTAGAACTCCACGCAGACGTCAGGGTACGTTGCGACGACTCCACTCGGCCACTCGCAGTTATCAAATGATGTTTTTCCAGGTGTCGGATGAGAGTGCTGTCCCCATTCCCTTTTGTCCACTTAAACGCTTTGCCGCACGCTGTTTGTCCGCTACGTCGCGCCACCTTGCAAACAGTCTGTTTGTCTCAGGACATTGCATGAAATACTTCCAAACCCAGCTGGGGTTGGCTGAAGCGGCAGTGGCCGCACTGACTGTCAAACTGACGCTGTCTGAAGGCTTCAGACACCCCTGGGACACCGCGGACAAATTTATGTCCATGTTGGGCGAAAAACGTTCGGAAATGGTGTGAATGGTGATATTTAGAACGATATGATACCAAGCCTCGGATTTTGTAAGTCTGGAAGACACCTATCAGCCACCGCATTTATAGAGTTTTTGGGCCAGCTCATGGTCCTTGTGGGCTGGGAACATCGGCCCATAAACCAGCCCAAGCGGTCTAGGCTGTGGGCTGTGCCGGGCGAGCTGGGCATTTGCGGAGCCCTAGTTAAAATTCTGAAGTGATTATATTAGAGTTAAGTAAAACTTAATCTAACAAAATTTATTTATAAATTTGGGTAACACCCATAATCAAATTGGGTGTTACCGAATTCCCTTTTGCTGAAAATTCGCAATTACCCATATGCGTCCGACCCACGGCGCGTCCGAATTTCGGGTCCCTTCAACAGTCCTACTTGACTTTTCAGTAAAAGAGAGTTACGTGCACTTGTTCGACCTAAGACCCAGCCTTGCTGTATGTACTTCGACCTTGTAACGTTTATTTCTTTTTTTTAATACGTCTGCAAGAATACTATCACTCGGTCTGTACTCCACGTCGATTAAACCATCGCGTCCTTGGAAACCATAAACCTCACTCGAACATCAATGGGCTTGGTCCTGGATGTCTTGATATCTCCATTCAATGTCTTCATCGCCCCTTGACTGTCACATTTTAGTTTCATTTGTAAATTTACAGTCAATCCAACTTCCATAGCCATCTCTTTCAATCCAAGCAATTCACATTCCATCACCAAAGCCGCATAAAACTCAGCTTCTATCGTCGATAGACACACACACGACTGCATTTTACATAACCACAGCGTAATTATTCCATCCATCAACGTCAATCCACCACTTATAGACTTTCTGTCTGTCTTGTACCCTGCGAAATCCGCGTCGCCGTACCCGGTTATCGTAACTTCATTCCACTTGTTCTTCTTGTGTGTCACATCAGCCCCATTTGTAGCTTCATGTCCGAAGTGCCCTTCAAAAACTTTAGTATCTTCTTTGCTAGACTCCCGTCTAGCATGCTCGGCGCGTTCAACCTACGCGTCGCCTTGTGTACTGCATACACTAAATCTGGCCTTGTGCAGCGTGCGATCCACAACACACTTCCCGTGAGCGACTGGAAATCCTTAACTGTTGGCTGTCCTTTCGCTTCGCTCGCACCCAAACTTTTGTGCTCCTTTAGCACCTCGTTTTCATGTTGATCATTAATGGTCGTCTTAACTCCATTCTCATCTTCCAACTTGTATGCCACAAGTAAGTCCTTGATAATAACTTCCTGGTACAAGATATATCCATCCTTTTCATCATACGAAACCCGCATTCCCAAAACCTTTGACACCTCTACAAGATTCTTTATCTCCAACACGTCCATGTCACGAAAAACCCCTCCTCATACACAACGTTCGTTCCAGTAACCAGTAGATCATCCAAATGTACTCCAACAACCACAATTTCGCCGTCAACTCTATTGGGGTACAAGAAAACATCGTTATTTCTCTGAATATACCCTTAATGCAATAACTTTCCATGCAGCAGGTGGTTCCACTGCCTGACCGCCTGCTTTAATCCGTAAAGAGTCTTACAAAGCTTCAAAACCAGCCTTTTAACATTTTATACTTGCAATTCACCCAATTTTTCCGTCGTAATCTCCATCCCATTTGGCACGTAAAGCAAAATTTCATGCTCGTCTTCTAAGGCCTTCACATACTTGTTTTGGAATGTCCCCATGCAACTCACTAACCTTCCATTTCCTTGCGAGACCCAAAATAACTTTCACTGTCGACATATCCATCACTGTGGCAAACGTCAACTCATAGTCCACCCCTAAACGCTGCTCGTTCCCGCATGCGACTAATCTCGCCTTGAATCTCTCCAAATTCCCGTTTGCATCTGCCTTCGTCTTTAAGACCCACTTAGTGTGCAGTGGTCTTGCATACTCCGGCTTTATTACGGCATCCCACATTTGGTTCTCTTGTATAACGTAATTTCGTCCTTAGTCGCCGCTATCCACTGCTCCTTGTTTCCCCTGTTGACTGCATCTCGGTAGCTCTTCGGATCACCTCCAGTGACCATATTAACTTCATGTCTTGAATCTTTCTCGCTTCCTTGTCTCCCTTTTCCTCCGCAGCCTTTTCCTCTGCATACCTGCGTGTCATATGCATTTCACGCTCCCACGGGGCTTTTTACTTGTTTTTGGCCTTCCCGGTGCGCCGTTATTTCGACTTTCCGTCTTTTGAGGTATCTGAACCAACGTTATTTTCTGCTAACGTCCTGTTACCTCATTCTAACGCTCCACTTCCTTCTTCATTCGTGATTCCATTTCGATCATTCAAGAAAATGTCCTTCAACTTTTGGTTCTGCGTCTCATTTAATGTTTCCATATCCCCGACGTGCTGTGTGACCGTTACTTTGTTATCTCGCTTAAGATACACTGTGTAACGCTTCATTTCTTCACTCTTTCCAATGATTATACCCACTTGCGCTAATTGTGGGAATGTGTTTATCCTTGGGTTCCTGTACAATGTACACGGGGAACCAAACGTAACGATTTCGCCAAGATTAGGCTTAACTCCAGTCATTAATTCCAGCGGCGATACTTTCTTTGTGTTCATACTAGTAGGCGTCCTGTTCAAAACATACGCCGTGAACTCGGCTGCATCTCCCCACAAAGATAGGTTCAATACACTTGCAAACAACATGCATCGGTCCCTGTTCATCACGGCCCAATGCTTGCCATCCACCTTTTCGTAACTTGTCTGGTTACCCGCCTCGCTTATCTGCCTTGAAATCTCAGTACTCTTGCAAAAATAATCCAGCGTCATGTACTCAGCTCCCCCAGCAGTCCTTTCAACGTGAATCTTGAAGTCAAATCTTCTTCTGAAAAAAAACTCGATATGCTCGATTTTTTTCGTCACCAAATCCTTGGTTTTGCTAGAAAAACCCGAAAGTAGTTGCCTTTATAGTCGATAAAATTTATCAATTACCTGTTCCCCATTCTGTCCCGCGGCGTTATCGTCCCCTTGAGGTCTGAATAGATGACGCCGCCATTTCCGCCAATCGGCGCGTGATCCCGTGTCCTTTATTGACTGTTTGTTATTTCCTTGTTTCCCTTGCGCGCACGTTACGTATTTTCTGCGCGTAAAGTCAGTGATTTTTATCCCGTACTTAGGGTCCTTTACCAGTGCAATAATAGTATCGGAGTTCAAATGCCCCATCCTAGAGTGGAAGTGCATTAGTGTTCCACTCAGGACATCCTTTTCAGTCAAAAATCATTTTCACTTGCCCCTACGACAGATATCACCAGATTTTCAAACCTTGACCTTGAACGATCAACTCTTCCTTCGATCGTGGGTACATTATTACCCATCTGCACGTGAACAATGCCCTTTCCGGTGTCGTGACTCACTATTTCCCGTTTGTCATCCACATACGACAAAACACAACCCTATTTCTCCAGGACTCCATACGAAAGAATATTTCGCGTCAGACTTTCCACAAAAAACGCTTGTAATATTTAGGATGGATCCTCTTTCCACACATCCCGTAGATGTATAAAAACCCTTTTCTGTTAATTTTCCAATCTCTGTCCATCCGCTTGATAACACATTCAGACACAGTCTCCACATCATTCAAATAACTTATGTTATGCGTGAGGTTCATGTTTGCACCACTATCCAAAATCCACGCGTCTTTTCTGGTTTCACCACTTGATTTTGCCACTTCAACACGAAATCTTCTTTTTTCGGACTTCTTTTTGGACAATTCTTCTTGAAACTCTCTTCCTCGACGCACACAAAACATCCACTTTTCTTCGGTAATTTTTGCTCCTTTCCGACACCAAATTTACCGTGTCTCCGTGATACCCTATCGGGTCTTTATCGTTCATTTCCACGGCCTGGGAAAACCGACACATCTCTTCCGCCTATCTCAAGTAGTGGGGTCACGTGTGATCGTATTTGGTGATGAGTATTTGCATCATCTCCGAGGCCCCGTGATAAATCACGTTGTTAAGCACCAAAGATTCAAAGTTTGACCCTACAACCTCGACAATCGCGGTCAAGTAAAGCTAATGGTCCGATCACGATCTTTCAGCGCTCTTTCTTGCCGTAAAAAGTTTCATGCCTAGCGCCGGCGTAATCTGCACGTTGAACGCCGACAACATTTTGTCCATCACGTACCAAAGGACTGGTGTTTTACACACCACCATTCCACCTGTCTGTTGTAATATGACTCTGCCGGGACCGCCAAATAGTAACCCGGCAGATCAACCTTCACATACTCCGGCCATTTATAGCCACATTTTCCTTCTGCGAGGCTAAATTGTCGCATAAACTTTATCACCCAGGCTTGAAAACCTAAGACAAGGCCTTTATATATCTCCTCCCAATCAAATGCTCTTATCTGGAGCCTTTTCTCTTTCGGCTAAGGGGTCCTTACCGCCACAAACGCCTACCCCACTTCATTACCCTGCCCCACGTGCACATTGGGGTGGTAATTAGGGTTTTCCCGCTGCTCGTGCAAAAACCAAGGATACGCCAGCCAAGAAGTTCGAACATTTTATTGCTTTTTTTAAAAGAAGGCTTGAATGCAAGGTTCACATTTTGCGTACGGATGGTGGTGAGGAGTATAAAAACTTGGATCACTTTTGCCAATGCAATGGCATATGCAGGCAGGCGAGCAAAGCAGGAAACCAAGCAAGTAATGGAAAATCGGAACGGATGCATCGGGCCATAATGAATATGGCTCGATGAATACTGTTTGCGATTGGATTGAATTTGTCTTTTTGGGTTGACGCAGTGGCCTATGCGGCGTTTATTTTAAATCGAAGCCCGACAAGTGCCAACCCAAGACGGATGACGCCGATGGAGAAGATGACAGGGAAGAAACCGTTTCTTAGACACATTGTTGCGTTTGGGTATCCGTGTACTGTGTACCGGAACCCAGGAAAGGAATCGCTGTACCACAGGGCACAAATTGAATTGAGTATGGGTTGAGCGAAGAAGTGAAAGGCTACAAGGTTTATTTGCAGAAATAACACAAAGTGGTAGTGACACAGCATATGTAGAACGTGGAAACACTGGACGACACGCAGAATCAGCAATTGCGGGGTTTGTTTTTGGATGGAAGCAGTGGAGAGACAGAAAGAGTTGCGACGACAAAAAAAAGTTCAAAAGAAGTTGACACGCAGGATCGTGGAGGATAAAAAGGAAACGAGAAGAAGAAGAGCACCTGGAGAAGATCAACATGGAACGCACGAATAAGTGAAAAAGAAAGCAGATAAAACTGACGAATCCAAGGAAGAAGATCATACAGTAATTGAAGACAGCTGGATGGTGAATGTCGTTACTGAAATGGACCCAAGGAACTACGTGGAGGCGATGAAGAGAAGTAAGAAGGAGGAATCGATCGCAGCTATGGAAAGCAAAATATCGGCGCTGGAAATGAAAGAAATGTGGATAATCATGAAGTAACCGAAGTATTGCAGGCCACTACACACCAAAGGGGTGTTCAATACTAAGACGGACGCGAATGGAAGCGTGGAGAGATACAAGGCTAGGTTGGTCGCGCGCGGAAACGAACTGCGTTCCGTGTGACTACGGATTAAAATTTGCGGCAGTGATGGATATGGGGACCGTGAATATAATTCTCGCGTTGGCAAGACGATGGAATATGAAAGCAAAACATGGAGATATACCGAATGAGTATGTGAAAGCTCTCGAGGAGGGGCATGAAATTTTATTGTATATTTATAAGGGAATGAAGATGAACGAAGACTTACTCAAGAAGCATGAAGCGTGAATGATTTGGTACTTAATTAAAGACGACACTCTATCGACTGAAGCAAGCGGATCATTTATGGAATCTCTGTCACATACCAAGAAATTGGAGTTGGATTTTGCGCAAAGCTATACGGACATGTGCTTAAACTATAAGCGGCACGGAGTAAATGTGTGGAGAAGCGTGCCCAAAATTTGGCACACTTCTGGTCATGTTTCGTCAAAGCATTTGGTCTAATTTCGGATTGGCTTAAACAAGGGGGGCTTTTCAGCCTATCAGACTCAAGAAGTGTCAAGAACGCAAGTTGGTGAGTCACCCTACTTTGGGTATTTTACATATATTTGTGTGGGTACATTTAGGGACTATAGGGTAGTAGTATTTTAGTTGTGGATTTGCCTAATAAAGTAAGAAGTCTTTTGGTTGCAGGATTTCTCTAAGTGGAAGTCCATTGGTCTTAGTTCACACCACAGCTAGGGGTCGCCGTTCTTCCCTTTTCGTACGCTAGCCGCCTCCGCCCTCCGCGGAGTGTTTGGGGGCAGAGGGTTGAATTATCCCCTCTCGACCATTATACCCGGTCTGGAAGCGCCGCACGCGCACTTTGGCCCACCGGAAGTCCCTCGACGGGAGTACGATTTGGCGATCTCAACACCTCAACTCAAGTACGTTTGGAACGTGCTATTCACTGGATTGTTCTTGGCGTGGAGATATCGTTTGTGGAGTCTCACGAGCATATTGGGTCTTTACGCGGACATATTGGCTTGTTTAACATTGGTTGGAAACTAGACCGGTTTTGGTCTTATTTCGTATTGGTCAGGGGCTAGACCGGAACGGCCGGTCTACCCTCTATTATTTCGTATTGGTCAGGTCTTGATCTTTTGGACGATCGACCTATTGGAAATTATCTCTCGGAAGTTTTTTTGGTCTGTTTGTGTCTGGGGTGAAGAGTTCCGCCCCAGAGATACTTACCCAGATCGGTCTTCTATATTCAAGACCGCTTCGATCCAATCTGCGATCCCGATCCACCGAGTGTGTAACTAGCCCATTCCATCGGGTACACAAGGTGAGATGGACACTAAACAATCGGACCAAGTGGGTTCTGATGACGACCGGTCGTCCGCTTGCAGCGGACGATCGGACCAGATCTCGAGTGGTGGTCCGCGGAGTACCCCCTCCGAAAGTTGGAAGGCTGGGCGCGATGGTGGTAGTCAGGTTATCGATGCTAATGTTTTCGATTTCGAACTTGACTCCACCACAAATGTCGTGGTGGTTGGAGTTTACGTCGACGATATTTTGGTGACCGGTACAAACGAAAGACATGTGACGATATTTTTCGATGATATTAAGTTACTTGAGATCAAGGACTTAGGCTAATGCTCAAAGTTTTGGGGATGAGGGTTAAGTATGACCCTGAAGTCGGCTACTACTTGAACCAAGAAGTGATGATAGAATGTCTTTTGGATAACTATGGATTGACGGAAGAAAACAGCGTGAAGACGACAATTGGGGTCGATTATGAAGTGAACTGTATGGATGAACAAGTGGATCTACAGACGCGACCTAGTGACGGATCTCCTGCAATGAGGGATTTCCAATCAGTTGTTGGATCCCTCCTGTCGATAGCTAGATGCACTAGTCCCGACTCGGGTTTGCGGTACATAGGGAAACCCGGCAGTCACATGCTACGAAGATGTTGGATTGGAATTTAGCCAAGAGGAAGTTTCGGTACCTAAAGGGTACGATTACGTTGAAACTCAAAATGGAAGTCGCGAAAAAAGTCTGGCAAGAAGGAGTTGACTATGCTGGAGGCGTATAGCGACGCAGATTACGCTGGGTGAAGGGAAGATAGAAAGTCGGTGACGGGTGGTTTGTATTCGTTGGATGGTATCATCTTATACTGGATGTTCAAGCGACAAGGATGTGTTTCTCTATCAACATAAAGAGGCGAAGTTTTATGAAGCGTCGCAAGTGGAGTGTGAGATTTATGGGGTGCGGGAGATAATTACGGAAATTGGTGTGGAGGTCAAACCACCAATAGTACTATACTCGGACAACCAAGGAGCCATCAAGTTTTGGAGGGTGAGAACAGCTCGGCCAAGATGAAGCACGTGGATGTACGAATCAAGTTTCTAGCATCGAAATGTAAGGGCGGGAAGATTGAAGTGCATTACAAGATCACGCAGGACATGTTGGCGGACATGTTTACGAAGGCCTTAGCGTCGCCAAGACTCGAGGACATGAGGTCAAGACTTGGTTTGATGAAGCATTGAGTGGTACGTCTGCAGAAGTACGCAATGGTGAGAGGGAGTGTTGGAATATGTTGAAGTGCAACGGTATTCCAGTTGAAGCACCATAGTACATTTCCCGGAAATAGTTAAAATCAATTTTAAATTTTGTGACTAACTATAATTAGTTTAAGTCAAATATATTCACTTTACACTATTTGTGACTTGTCGTTTCTTTCGGTTGTCTATTTCGTTAAGTTTTCGCTTTGCGCATCAAGTTGTTTGACTTTGTGGAGCATATATGGTTACGTTAGGTTGTGGAGATTACGTTTACGAATCACGTTGTGGAATTTACGTTGTATTGGATCTTAACTGGAAGTTTTACTATCTCAAGTTTACTCTTACGATACCTGTGATTATCTTACTTGTTATCACGATGGCAACACGCAAAAGCGCTCAACAAAATCGTCCCTACAGCACGCGCTTGACATGGCTTACACCTATCCCAATTAATTGGGTAGGTTCCTAAATAACTCTACGAATTATTTATGTTTGTTAACATTAATTATACGTTAAGCACGCTTAAAAGGGAACCATACGATAAAGTACATATAACTGTGTATTTCACCCAATGTTCAGTTGACGCGACGAGTCGGGCGCATGAAAATAGCCTGCATAGATTCGTGCCTCATAATCAGGACTGAGTAATAGCGGCAATTGCCACTATTGCCGATATTAAGCTAATAGTGGCATATTCGGAATTTTAATAGTGGCATCGAAGTGGCAATATACAATTTGCCTGTTTCCGACACTAAAAACAACACCACCATCACTTTTTAATTGTGATCTTCAGAAGTTTCTTGTGCTGCTGGGCATGGATAACAGTTTCTAAACCGAAATCAGATAGACTCTGCCTGAAAATATCCTTCTCACGCCTTAGCCTGGAGAAATCTGGCTCGACCGTAGAAGTGCCTGGAAAGACTGATGCCAAGCCTCCTGAAAATTCAAATAGCGCCGGGAATCGTGACCCAAGAAGACCCCAACAGTCTCTAAACAACGTCCTGTGATCACAGGCATCTATTGAAAGCTGCAGGTTCCTCTCGGCATGGTAGCATCGAATCATCTCCCCATGTTCTTCTTCGATGGCTTCGATCTGCTGTGGTGTAAACTTGGATGCCTGCAATCGTATAATGTGATTGCGAACGGTGCCACAAAATTGTGACCTTCCGTATTTAACAAGTTCATGTGGCATCACTGGGGGAAGCTGATCGGTAGCATCTGCGGCCTCGTTTGAACTGTTTCGCTCGGCAGTGGTCGAAGTAAGCTGCAAAGCTGCTGAAAGAAACGCCGAACCAACGAGGCGGAGAACTTGAAGCCGTGCGCCGTTCTCGGCAGTAATCTCGTCGAGCTTGACAGATACGAAGGTTCCAAGCCCCCGAAAGAACTGCTCAACGCTCGAAAAAGGAGCTGCGAATCCCCCAGTCGCAACATGACCACCGGAACCAGCTGCAGCGTCTTCCATGGCTTGTAACTCGGACGGCAGCAATGGAGCTTTTCCCCCCACCAACCTGCATAACTTTTGCGATAGGTTGGACAATTCTATCACTTTCTGGGACAACAATGTAGTAATGCCCTGGAGTCGCATGAACACCATTGACGCTTCTCGATCAAGCGAATGAACTGACATCATAAGCACCCGCCACGCTGCAGATGAACGGCATGGCGGGAGTTTCTGGTCTAAATAGGCAAGAACAGCGATCCTATGCGTCTTGAGCCAGGTCATGACCTTGATCATAGAAGGCCAGCGTTTAATGGCTACCTTCGGTCACGTCGTCTTCATCTCAGCAATTAGATTCTGCTGGCGTCGAAAGTAGCCAATAAGGGCCACGAAAATAGAATAGAAATCATCTTGAAGCAATTTTTGATAGACGTCTGCCATGATGAGGTCAGCTGGTGCGCACCACACCAGACTCTGATAAAGTTGGGTCCAGTGGCATTGTCCAAAAAGTTCAACAGACCGACGTGCCGTCCAGTCATGTTCCTTGCTCCATCGGTCGCAACGCCGATCAAAGGAGTCATTCCAGACGGGAAAAATCACATCCAACACTTTCTCGACCATGTCGAACATTGATCGCCCCGTGTGGCGCTTGTTCA
Organism: Peronosclerospora sorghi; assembly: GCA_026184515.1. Lineage (NCBI taxonomy): Eukaryota > Oomycota > Peronosporomycetes > Peronosporales > Peronosporaceae > Peronosclerospora > Peronosclerospora sorghi. The sequence continues at coordinate 8,991,758 of CM047590.1, forward strand.
TGGGCAGAGCAAGCAAGTGGAAATTGTTAAAGGTCGTCGACGACCCAAAATCGAACCATAATGTCAAGGTAGGATGTGCTTTGGTGTGGAGCTCCATCCAATTCCAGAGAGAAAACCCAGCAATTGTCAAGAAGGTCAGAAACCATCTTCAGGTTCAATGCGCACATCACCCGAAGGAACGCTGAGACCTTGCGACTGCTGCAACCAGAATAGCAAGCCATTCCGGTCAGTTCTTTTGTCGACTGAGCAAGACGAGCAGTGAGGCGAAACGATGACCCAAGGGACGTAACTCAACGACCAAGTCAAACAAGGAGCCGTTCTTGATCACTACCCTATACTCAGTCACAGGAGCATTGTCAGAAGAATCCTGCACCGGTACAAAGATACTCAAAGCCCTCTTGCGGATATCGGAAGGGGTCAGATCTGGACGGCGGAGGTCATCTCTGCAGGGAGCGACCTCAACTTCGTCTGCTTCTTCATCCGAATCAGATTCATCGTCAACATCGAAATATATTGTGCCAATAATCATGTCGACAATGCCTGTAACAATTTCGAAGAATCGCTGTGTAGATTGAAGCGTGAAGTGGCTGAGGAGGGTGCTCTTGTTAGGTACGACCCCGTCGAAGAAGATTCCCTTCTGGTCATCAACAAGTGTTTAATACTCCTTCCATTTGGATGGATGTTGTGCCTCGTTATGCTTGCGATAGCTTTCCGGACGAAACGGCGCGGTGTAGTACTGAACATTCCGAGTAGCCTTTCGCTTCCGCCCAAGCTGTTCTTCCCTTCCAAAGATCTCGCAAAAACGACAAGCAACACTGCGGGCCGACTTCGTCTAGGGATCAACATCGCTCACCCGAAGCCCGTAAACCAGCTCGTGGCCTTCCTGGAAAGGTGCATCGCTTCGGTGGCATCGGTATTGGTACAGCGTCAATCAATACCGCGACGGAGTTGCGCCACGATCCTCCTTATAGTTGCAAGCTGTTGTAATTTGATGAGCGGTATGCAACAAACCGTTATATCTGATATGATATCGAAACTCCTTGAATCGAAGATGGTATGATAGACCACCAGTAAGCGAGAGCGATATGCCGAGCTTAATCAGATGAAGTGCTGATAGATGTTGGTATATTCTATCAATGTTTTTCGATGTATTTTCTATAAATAGCTTGTGGAGACTGGAGTCCTCTCTTTTTATACTCATTTACCCCACATCAGTGTCTACTCATGCCAAAGAGGGCTATTCTATGCTTCTACGATGTCTACCCTATTTCCTTAGCTTTCGCCAGTCCGGGCCCACGATGGAGCAGGGGCTATGCAGTAGAATTGGTTCTTGGTGGCTGCAGTCGAGAAGCTCGACAGCGGGCGCGGCTGGCGAACACCGCAAGACACGAGTCGGGGTTACAAATGAGGTCCGGAAGTGTGGACGGACTAAGCCCACTTGCTTGCCATCGGAGTCGACGTCGACATGTGTCGGAGTATCCTGATGAGGGAATATTACTATACTAATAGTGGCAAACCTGCGAGTACTAAATAGTGGCATTAGGTGGCATTTTTGCCGCAACTGCCACTATTACTCAGGCCTGCTCATAATACGTACGTTCTCTCTATGAAAATGAAGTCAGACACTTTTGATGCATGTATAGTGGTGCATCAGCGCCCACTGACCTAGAATAAACTGCTAGAGATTGTACTTGCAAGAATAGAGGTGTACCTCCTATTTCAAAAGGTCGCCCCAGAATTAAAGGATGGAAATGAATTCGGGTGTGTATACAAAAACATGATCGAATAATCATGGCGAGTCGCGATCTCATATTCGATCCGTTGAATCAGTATCCAGGCCGCGCGACTCGATAACTTTTTCCTGATTTAAGCAAAGTCAACGGGTGAAGAAAACGTTAGCAAATGTAACGTCTTTTTGCACAGGGGGTACACTGCATTGGACCGAAAAAATTACTTTTCTTCCCACCGCATCTATATTCAGTGTTTCGTACTCGCACAATCCATGGTCTCAGGAACGAGACACTGAAAAATGACCATCCAATAGATTTCGGCTGCTTCCATCAACCTCAAGATATACAGCAAACAATGAACGAAAAGAGAGTTGGTTCTCCCAAGGTTAGGGGGGTGTCAACCTCGTCATAAAGTGTCTCCCCCATCCGAAGCTCATGGTCTACAATGGAATAAGAAAAACCAGCTGAACATTATAGACACACACACACACACACATGCGTGTCTCGTGTGGGTGCAAGCCACTACCTAAAAGGAAGCAGGGTGTGCATAAGTCTAACACGACCACCACTGCGTGACCCTCTCGTCGTCGTTTGATCCTACGCGCTTGAATCCCACCAGTGCCCGTGGCAAGTCAAATGAAAAGGCGCGACGTGGGGTGGAACGTGTGCCCATTTTGCATTTTGCACACTCCATCCCATCGGCGTTGACTCGTTGGATCGTACTGGAGCTCGTACGTCGCTCGTCATCGCTGACATGGCTTCCCCGTACGCGACGCCGTACACGACGTTGGACTCGTTAGAAGCGGGTGGGAAGCTCGAGCCCGCGTATCAGCACATTTCCAACCCTTGTGTCCTCAGTTGGAGTAATCTCAGCTACGCCGTAGCCTGTCGGCCGTCCACCACTGCCCCCGACGGCAAGAAAACCATTTTGCACAATGTGAGCGGACGTTGTGCGCCGGGAGAACTCATGGCGATTATGGGGCCGTCTGGATCCGGGAAAACGACCTTGGTGGACCTCCTCGCCGATCGCATTAGCTCTGGAGACGTCCAAGGCGAGATTGACGTGAATGGCGAGCCCCGCGTGACGAAAACGTTTCGTGCGGTCACGAGTTACGTGGCCCAGGAGGATTCCTTGCTCGGGTCGTTCACGGTACGAGAGACCATGCACATGGCCGCCAAGCTCAATCTGCCGACGACTGTCACCTCAAACGAGATTGCGAGTCGTGTCGACAACGTCGTCGAGGCCATGGGCCTTGCAACCTGTCGCGAGACGTTGGTGGGCGATCTCTTTCGCAAAGGACTCTCGGGGGGACAGAAACGGCGCCTGAGCATCGCCCTTGAGCTGCTCTCGAACCCGAGTCTCTTGATCCTCGATGAGCCCACGAGTGGCTTAGACGCGAGTGCCACGCACAGCGTCATGAAGTTTATTCTCAACCTCTGCGCCGCGGGCAAGACCGTCTTGTGCACGATTCACCAGCCCTCGTCCCTCGTGTACAACATGTTTACGCATGTCATGCTGCTCACGGCCGGGGAGACAGTGTACTGTGGTCCTCGTCGTCACATGCTGTCGCACTTTGTCTCGCTCGGCCACGACTGTCCGCACTATATGAATCCTGCAGAACACTTTGTGAGTCTCGTCAACACGGATTTCGAGGGCCACGCAGATGTGCCCAAGCTTGTGCGCTTGTACGCACTCAGTGACGTGGCCAAGGAGCTGCTCAGCACCATTGAGAGCGACCGCAAGACCCTGCAGCAGTTGCAAGATATCGAGCAGCCCGTGCCATCGTCGTGGCGACAGTTTCGCGTGCTCATGTACCGCAACACTCTAAACAATCTCCGGAACCCCGGCGTCTACTGGATTCGGTTGTTCATGTACTTTTGCCTGAGCCTCATGGTTGGCACCATGTATCTCAGTACAAACCACGAGCTGACGGAAGAAGATTTGGTGCCCCTGCTCTTTTACGTCCAGGCCTTCTTAGTCTTCATGTCCGTGGCCGTGCTCCCGTTTTTCATCGAGCAGCGCGCCGTGTTTGCGCGGGAACGGGCGAACAATTCGCTCAGTGTCGTGAGCTACGTGTGCGCCAACTTTTTAGCGTCCTTGCCCGGCATTTTCGTCATCGCGCTCGTGTCCACGGCCTTGGTCGTGCTCTTGGCCGATCTCAACGCGTTTGGATCCTTCTTACTCAATCTCTTCCTGTCGCTCGTCGTGTCCGAGTCCATGATGCACGTGATTGGCGCGGCCGTGCCGCACTACATTATCGGGATTGCCGTGGGCGCGGGCGTCTTTGGCATGTTTATGCTCTGTGAAGGGTTCATGGTCCCCCGGACGTCGATCCCGCGCTACTGGATCTGGGGCTACTACGTCGCGTTTCACTCGTACTCGTTCGAGTCGTTTGTGTTTAAACAGTTTGAACATGACACGTCCGAGACGGCGCAGGCGATTCTGACGAAATATGGCATGGACCATGTCGACGTGGCGCAGGACATGATGCTCCTGGGCGCGTACATTGTCGGCTTTCAAGCCATGTTTGCGTTTATTCTGTGGAAATGCCACACCGGGCGTCGTTGAGCCGTGGAACAGACCGAGCATCAGTCGCCATAATAAGGCAATCAATATACAACAGCGTAGAGTGTTGATCGAACGACAAGGTGTAGCACAAAAAATTGCCCTACATGAAGCCAAACTGAATCGTGTACTCAAATGCAGGGGATTAAAGAAGACATGATGGACAACGGCCAATGCGTGGACGTGGCTCAGCGATTATTTGTCACATGTGATACCCCCAGTAGACAGCTGTGTTTTTTTCACGAGTCGTCACTTCATGCACCTTTTAGATGCACTTGCACCTTAAGCGATTTTGTATTCATTCCGACATCATGACTCATGCGGCACGTGTTCGCCGAAGCCTGTGTGTTCCACACAATTATTCCTCGCATCTTCGCATCAGGTTTATATTTTTCCAATATTTCATGATATTCGCCATGAAGCAAAAAAGAGGCAAAGTGTCGATGGATTTCTTGTGTAAGCGGTCCGTACCAAAGATTACACATCATCAAGTGAGCGTCAGCCATTGCAATCGCGAGCGCGCTCAGGTGTTTAATGTTGGAAAAGCTGTGTGGGAAGATCTTTGCAATGGACGAAACCGCAGTGGTTTGAAGTGGTTTTTTATATGCATGGAATCTGTGATTAAGCATTTGGGACTTAATCTTGTGATTAAAGTTTAGGACTAAATTTGTAATTATATTAATACACTTTTTATCTTTCTATCTTCACAAGATCTCAGCCCCGGCGCTCTGAATTTACACTCAGAGCGCCGTTTCCTGCACCCACATAAGATACCAAGCACTGACCGGATTGAGCCTAACCAGTTGTCCGCACGCGCCCCCAGCTCGTGTCAACTTCCCACAGGTTATGAGCCCAAGGGGACACGGGGGCTGTAGCCGGTGCGTATACGCACGGTGCGGCTAGCGCACAGAGGAAGACTCTTCCTTAAAGCAGTGTCTACCGCTACTTAGCCGATACGCCCTTATAAAGGGATTAGTAGGAGAGATCTCCTACTCGGGGCCAAGATTCCCGGGTTGGTTTACTAATTAGCCTTAACGGCTGTGTTCCCTTTACGGGATGTAAGCAAAGGGAGGGCTCCCTCTTACCTACGACACTCACTGCACGCGCGACCGGTCGAGGTCGCGCGACTGCACTTTAGAGTGTAATGTAAACTGAATATATTTCATATGTAATTAGCCTAAATTGATTTAAACTAATCTAAACTATATGTAATACTAAGTAGAATATTCCTAATTCGTACCTAGCTAAAATGTAGTGTACACACCTGTGTACTGACACGTGGATGGCTGACACACCACCACACCAAGGGCCCCTGCCCTGATTGGTTAAAATAACCAAAGGTTCAGAACCTTTCAAACCGGCCATACTGACCTCAACCGTGGTGTACTCATGTACACCAACACTAAATGTAACCCGAATGTAACCCCGTTACATCCTCCACAATCAAGACTATTGCTTACGCAATAATCAAAATCTTGTTGGAGAACTCCAACGCCAGTTCCTCTGGCCCGCCATATGTACACCTCCAGTGGTGCTATGGCGTCTCCTCTAGAAGAGGTAGACTACTCCGAAAACTCGGAGGTGGATGCCCTTGGGGATATTTCCCCAACGGTTAGCCGCTCCAACAGCGCCGAACGGCGTTGTCGGCAGCCTAATCCGTTCCCCACACGTGGGGAAAATGCGCCAACCAGTGCGGCACCCCTGCCCATATCGGATGATACATCCGAATCGCCAAAGGCGATCGCCACTAATGAGCTGGACGCAGCTCAATACACCCAACTTGCCGCACAGGCACTAAGGGCTGCGTTACGCGCTCCCAAACGCCCGTCAAGGGCGGCTTATAATTTTGATGGTCCTCGTGACCTTACAAGGTGGGCCAGGCGTTTGTTAAGGACCAGATTAGCGTCCTATACCCCTGTCCCCGCGGCTGAACAGCCGTATCAACGCAAACGCCGTGAGAAACTCCGGCAACAACTGGTTGCACTAAAGCAGTTCACTAGCGTCTCATACCTAGAGCGCTTAAACAGGCAGGAACAGGGTGCCCCTGTTGAGAACCTACGCGAGGTTCCTTTCGTTCTTTCTCCGGGAGAAGTGCTGATGATGCAGAGAAGAAGTTCCGCGCTTGGGAGGAAGGGGAGAAGCTTCTCACCAGCTTCGATGTGCTGCATGACAGCTATTCCCGTCGAGACATTTGGGTAGAGAGGGTGTTGCGCCTGACATTTGCCAAAGCCAAATCGATGGAGCAACTACGTGCTCCGTATCGCACGCGCTACGCCAGCGTCCTTTTCTCCACCATGGTTTCCGAAGACAGTGTGATCGCCACATCTGCCTCCGGCGAATTCCACCATATTGGGAGTGAAGGGGCTTCTCATGCCCCTCTGGTCGTTGGCCTACAGCGGGATTCTCCCGCTCAAAAGCGTTAACGACGTCGCGGCAATCCTGCCGTAGGGGAGTCTCGAACTCCCACAAACTGTGAGTGTGGATAACCCTTCCACTTCACCAGATACTGGGTTTGACCCCGATGATGGCGTCGCGCCATCAGCCGCTCCACATGAAAGTGCGGAGTACCCTCCGCATCAAGCATTGGAGGAGGAGGTCGCGCAATTGCGACGTGAGATTCGCGAGCGCTGTGATCGACACAGCTATCGCATCCATGATCTCCACGAGGGGATCCGCGATGAGCGGGATGCCACTGATAGCTTTGAGATGCGGCTTGCCTCTCTCAAGACGACCGTTGCGGAGATTCGTGGTCGCATTTTATCCCTTTCGGGCTGACTAGCCCTGCCGTGCCTTACGGCTATCCTCCTTTCCACCCTCCTCCAGGAGGGGGCCCGCCTCCGGGTCCTGGTATTGCTTAAGCATACCGACATAAAAGGTCGGATGCGTACGCATCACCTTCAGGATGTCCAAGGTATACGATAAGCCCTTTCGGGCTAGTACCTTAAAGGGTCCCACAAACCTGGGGCGCAGTTTATTGCGCAACACATTTGAAACTGCATGTGTAGGAAGATTTTTAGCGTTTAATAAAACACTTTGTCCTACTTTGTACACCCTTTTGTTACGCCGCCCTTTGCGGTCAGCTTGCTCCTTCTGCTTGTCTTGGCTTTCCGCCATGGCATCGCAGACGTGTCGTAAGACACTAAGGCGCGTCGATAAGAACTATCGATGTGCTTTCGCACAGATACAGGGCAGGCATCGGAGAATCCTCCCCCTCAAGCCCTGGGCCACACACACGTGTCGTCAAAGGAACCCTCGGATTCACTAATCCGTTCAAGTAAAACGGGGTAAACCCCGTAGATGCATGTACCGAATTGTTTTTTTATAGCAAATTCAGCCATGGGAACCATCTCACTCCAACTCTTTGGAGAATCCGGACATAAACTCCGGAGAATGTACTCTACAACGCGATTAACGCGTTCCGTTTGTCCGTCCTTCTGCGGATGATCCGCAGTGGACATGAGGAGCTTGGTGCCCAGCACCTTAAACAACGCTCCCCAGAATTGTCCCGTAAAACGGGGATCCCGATCCGACACAACGGAATCGGGTAGACCATGCTGTATAAAGACACGGTCTAGGAACACTTTTGCTGTTCCTTGTCCATCTATGGACTCTGGCACCGCCGCCAGGTGAGCTGTGGTGAAGTGTACCATAAATTCGGTCACTTTTGGTCAAGGCAGCTGGTCGAATTTCGGATTGGTCTAAACAAGGGGGGGGCTTCTTAGCCTATCAGATTCAAGGAGTGTCAAGAACGCAACTTTTGGTGAGTCACCTGACATTGGGTATTTTACATATTTTCATGTGGGTACATATTGGGACCGTACGGAGGTAGTATTGGTTAGAGTTGTGGATTTGCCTAAAAGAGAAGAAGTCGTTTGGAATCTTTTGGTTTTGCCTTCGGGCTAACACCTCAACAGGAGGTCGTTTAAACCTTTGCTATGTGCATCAGTCGCCTCCGCCCGCCGCGGAGTGTTTGGGAGCAGAGGGTAGAGTAATCCCCTCTAGCTCATTATAACCGGTCTGGACGCGTCACACGCGCATTTGGAGAGCCGGAAGTCCCTCGAAGGGAGCACTCATTGGTCGACTTCCTCAAGTTTAAGTCACGTACGTTTGGAACGTACTAACAAGTGGATTTGTCTTTACGTGGAGATATCGTTTGTGGAATTCACGAGCATATTGGATCTTTACGTGGACATATTGGTTTACTATAACATTGGTTGGAGTTTAGACGACTTTGGTCTTCTCTTATATTGGTCAGGGGCTAGACCGGTTGAGTGGTCTACCCTCTATTATCTCGTATTGGTTGGGTCTAGATAGATTGGACAATCGACCCATTGGAATTTACTATTGGAAGTTTTTCTGGTCTGCTCGTACCCGGGGTGAAGAGTTCCAACCTAGGTACACCTACCCAGCACGGTCTCCGATATTCAAGACAGAATACGATCAATCTGCGATCCCGATCCACCGAGTGTGTAACTAGCCCATTCCATCGGGTACACAAGGTGAGATGGCAACGTAAGATGAATCGGACCAGGCGTCTTCTGTTGATGATCAGTCGTCTGCCAGCAGCGGACGATCAGATCGGATCGCAAGCGAAGGTCCGCGGGGTACCCCCCCCCCCGTAATTTGGAAGGCTGGACACGATGGTGGTCAGGTTCTCGACACAACCGTGTTCGATTTTGAACTTGACTCCACCACAATGGTGCGCGTGCCCGGATTCGAACCAGGGATATCACCGCGAGGTGTCATCAAAGATTGAATTTGAAGATTTGAATTTGGAATCGTTCTGTAGAGGGCGTAAGGAAAGGATATCACCTTACGTCTTCGTTGTTGATAAAGATGGCGATGTCCTATCTGGCCTGGTGGAGGACCAGATCGGTATTAATATTTTTTTTCCTCCCCAAAAGGCTCCCACCGGAGCCGATCGGGACTATAGCAAGTTTTGCTATAGTTCCGGAAAGGATCAGGACATTTGTCCTGATCCTATGTATGTGCATTTAAAAGTTGATGAAAAATTGAAAGACGAAAAATACTTGGAGGCTGATCAGAACTATCAGACCAACCTCCGCAAGGTCCCCAAGGTCCCCAAGATTCCCAAGAAAGGGTTGGAATGCCGGCCGACGAAGACGACTTCGAATAGAAGTCGCAGGTCGGAGATGGAGGCATCAGCGAAGAAAAACTGAGCAAGATGTATTATGTTTTTGAGCTGAACAAGTTCGTTCGCTATGACGTGGTATTTCGGGTGTTGAACCTCCAGATCCCCGACCGTCTTCTCGGTCCCACTACCGAGCCGATCCAGAGTGATCGCCCATTACTGTTGGTGAAGAACTTGGTGGCGATGTTGGCGGAGGTTGGCATTAAAATGCAGAACCCCGCCGATGTCCAAAAGCTATTTGAATTTGAAACTTGGAGGCTGAAATCGTCGATGTCGACCTTCCACGACCATTTGGTACCACTAGTGGGGGCGGTTCGCCGCCCAACTCCCACCGCAACAGTGAAGGTCGCTGAAGCCTCCACAGCGCTTGTCGACATTATTTCTGATGACGAATCGGTTTATCAGTCTCCACCGGCCTCTAACAGCTCATCAGAGTTGGAGACCGGTGTCGAGCGGATGACCATGGGGGTGGACCATGCCCAGCCTGAACAAAAAAAGGACATGCGGCAGCAAAGGGCTGCTTGCCAGTCGGGGCTCCAGAAGCCCCCACATTCCTCAGTTCCGCAAAAGGAGGGTATCAACACGTTGCCCATGACCCCAGCTAACGTCCAAGCCCTGTTTGAGACGATGATGGAACGTTTCATGGAAGAACGGGTTAGACCACCTATGTGCCCACATGTCCAAGATCGGTCTACCCGTCAAAGTGTCAATGTTGCCGGGATGTGGATATTGAATCGGTAACATCTATGGATAAGCCTACTCGAAGTGATAAGCAAGTTGGGAAAGGGAAGCGCAAGCCGCAACCGGCCAGACCGCGTAGACCAAATAAGACAAGTGATTGTGACATGGAGTCGGTCGGCGGTCTTGACGATCACTGTGGGTCAGACGGTACAGGCGCTGGCAAGGCGCGCAAGGCTAACCTAGCCTCCACGACTGCTTACGACTTTGGATCTGCCGCGATTCCGCGCATCCGTATGGCCGCGACTACCGACCTCAACGACTTCACCGGCAAGGATGCTGATGAAGACCAGGCCCGGTCTTGGTTCGGTCGGGTCAAGTCTGCGCTCTTCCGGCACCAGACCCCGAAAAGTGAAAATTTTTTGATCTTCCGGTACCTGTTAAAAGGACCGGCTGCCAACTGGATCCAACAGTTGAGTCGGGATGTCCGGTCTGACTGGGACCTGCTATGTGCAGATTTTGAAGGACAATACTGCAACTCGGGATTTTCGTGTGCCCGCAAGTATCACCATATGCAGAAGCGGGGCGACGAGACAACGATCGAGTATTTTCATCGGTTAAACATGGATGCACTTCGCGCCGGCATACCAATTAAGGAGAACAACCCGCCTAATGGTGCCGCCTCGGTACATGTGGGTCACTACATTAGTACCCTTGACGATCAAGAAGTGGCGGACCATCTTACTCTGCTGCGTCTTAAGGATGAGGGTGAAGTTGAACAGACTCTGCGGACGCTACAGCAGTCGCGTAGCATGAGATCGAAGAGCGCTGGTGGATCAGGTCGCTATCGATCCAAGACCCAGACCCAGACCGATCCGGTCAAAAGACCCTGGACCAGACCGACCCGGGCAGTCAAGGCGATCGTGACTGAAAACAGCACGGGATCGGAAGGAGAAAGTGGCAGTCAATCCAGCCAGGAGTTATTGGATGAAGACCAGTATCGCCACGTCTGCTTTGCGGGACCTGCCCCAAGGACCAGGTCGAAGCCTTACCAGGCAGACCGGAATTGGCGGAACGCATGGTTCAGACCATAACAAGGGCGATCAAGATGTATGTGGCCGACCCAGACCAACGTGACTGGGACTAGTATGCAGAAAGACTGGTATTCGCACTCAACTCTTCAACCGATCGGGTCCGAGGAGAAACGCCTTTCTATCTGGCGTATGGATGGGACCCTCGATCGACACTTGAAGCGGCGATACCGATCGGCTGCACTCGGACCCGCGATCGCGATGCTCGCCGTTGGAGCATGCAGGTCCAGAAGCATTACCAGCATGCAAAAGAAGTCGTCAACGAAAAGTTGCGTCAGGCCACACAAGACCGGGCAGACCGGAACAACGACCAGGTCCGACCCCACGGTATTAAACCAGGGGCGAGGGTATGGCTATACCTCGACCGAGTCAAGGAGGGCTATGCGAAGAAGTTGGATCACATGTGGCACGGTCCTTTCCGTGTTGCAGAGCTGACCGGTGAGCACGCCGCCCGTCTGATCACGACCGGCACGGATTATAAGGTCTTTCTGCATGTGTCCAAGTTGAAGCTGGTCCGATAATTCCCTGATCGGCCTAAAGTGCCATGTCTGGTGGACGAAGCAGAGAGATTTGATTTTGATGAAGCTCTGCTGCCGAGGACAGTTGGTAGAGGCCATTGGAAGGGTAATAATTCGAGGTGGAGAAGGTCCTAGATGTCCGATCAGTCAAGAAGACCCGGTTCGGCCGGACCCACCTAGAATATCTGGTCCGCTGGAAGGACCATGACGAACCAACTTGGATCGACGAGCTCGACCTGAATAATGGAGCACTGCTACGAGAATTCGAGCGAGAACGAGTCAGTCGGAATCGCTTCGCAGTGATGCAGACTCATGAAGACCAAGACCAAGACACGCAATAGCATCGGTCAGTCCGACCGGTGTAAACATGTGGAAGGTCCGAAGTTGTTGTGAAAATGTGATGAACTGTGACTAATTGGAGTAGTGGAGTGACGAACGTGATGATTATTTTTCGCGATGTGGGTGGAACGGTTTATGATAACGTGTTTGGTGCAACTCTGAGAAAGTGGTGAAATTAGTTCAAGTGATTTGATGATCAGATATATGAAAAAGAAGTGATGACATGTATTACGAGATATCTGGTCGACTACATGGGACTTCATTCGCTATCACCCCACAGGCGGACGATGGAGAGCGCCGGATGGCCTGCAACTTGGTCTTGAAATTGGTTGCGCCAGGGTTCCTTCTGGTCAAGCTTGACCAAAGCATCCTTGAGGTCCGCAACCGGCTAAGCGCAATCAAGACCGGGGTACCATATGCCGTCATCGGCTAACAACCTGGTCTTCTCAACGCGACGCCTTGGCAGTAGCCAGACCAGATCGGGTCCTTTGAGAGTCGGCAGTGGCCAGACCAGATCGGGTCCTTCGAGGGTCGGAAGTGGCCAGACCAGAAGGAGGAAGAGTCATGTCAACCTTCAATGCCCACGACAAAGCATGACGATATCGAACAGAACTTCCGGGCAGAAAAGTTGGTTTGGGCGCGTCGACAGCCAGTTTCGACGACCCTTTATCGATGTCACCCTCCGATTGCGCCACTTGGTCTTCTTCTGACGTCGGCTCTTCAACTGCGACAGCGGATAGACGATGCTGGTTGGATCGGGATTGAGATAAAGCGGGAAGGAGATAATCTGAACCCACCGATCCACCCTCCGAAGCCGCCCCAGGCGAGACCAATACCGACTTGGACCAAACAGTGTGGCGGGTCGAGGGCGCGCGATTTTTCGAAGCCTTCCTCTTCACAACTGGATCCCCCGCTGCTTTTGGAAGTTGCTCCCGCGTCTTAGCTTGCGTTTGCACCGCTTTGAGCTTCTTTTGGCGCTTCAGGCCGCACGCTAGAGCCCGCGCCCTCGCGCCACTCTACGCGTCTTCGCGCTTCCGATTTTGTTTGTAAATTCCGAGGGGCGGATTTTTAGCGAATGCGCGGCACGAAAATCCACCCGAGCCCGGTTGGGCGGCGAAACGGGTCGAGAGCGCGCGATTTTTGGAGTCCTTCCTCTCCGTAACTGCATCCTTCACCGCACTTGGGAGTTTCTCCCGTATCTTGGCTAGTGATTACACCATTTCCGGTTTCTTCTCGTGCTCTAGGTCGCGCGCAAGGGCCCGCGCCCTCGCGCCTCCTGATGCTCCCTTGCTCTTCTCATTGCGTGCGTGAATTTTGGGGGGCGGAATTTCAGCCATGAATGGCGAGAATTTCCGCCCGAATTTTGCTGGGAAATCGTACCACCTGAATGTGCCCGCGGGGGCGTGAGGGCGCATGGGATTTGGCGATGTTAAACGCATCACTTGCATCCGATTTTTGGCTCATGAGGAGTGCCTGCGTCTTGGCTTTCTTGTGGGGCGGCGCTTGCTTCTCCTCGTGTTCGGAGTCGCGCGCTACGCCCCGCGCGCCTCTTGGAATGGCGCCGATATCGGTATTGATGCGGACCGGACCAGGATCTGCTTGGTCAGGGCGGACCGGTGCAAGCTACCGATCTGCCCCGACGATCAGGGAAAGGTGACGTCCGAGGTCCGCGGCGGAAGTGGGCGATCTCCAATTGCCATATCTTTTAGCCGGGCGTGGAGGTGCAGTCCAGACGTGCCAGGCAGGAACGAATGCGCCTATTTCGCTGACCCATATGCTGGCGTTCTGTCACCTGGCAGACTGGTCTTCTGCTCCGACCCCGATGACGATGCCGCTTGGACGGAACTTTAACGCCGACACGTCTGCGGCTTGGACGAGATGGCGATCATGAACTCTGAGTCTCCGGACTCTTCACTGGAGTACTCCCCGGACGAGATCCCTGTGTACTCGGTACGGAAGGCACGAGGGCGCGAGGGCGCTTTAGTTTTGGCAGGGTTGCAGGCATCACTCACGTCCAATCTTGGGTTCACGAGAAGCGCCTGCGTCTTGGCTCGCTTATGGGGCACCGCACGCTTCCCCCCTAGTTCGGGGTCGCGCGCTATGCCCCGCGCCCTCGAGCCACCCGGCGCGCTTGCGCGCTTCTTGGAATTTTGTAAAATATTGGACTATGGGATTTTAGCCAATGGATGGCGCCGGTTTTAGTCCTGGTGCAAGTCGACCAGGGAGGCCGACGCAGATCGGTCTACGATGGAGGCAGCAGCCGAACGCGGAAACAGCAGGTCCGTCAAGCGCTGGTGGCACTGGTCTAGCGCCACCCGACGACGACCCGATTCCTGCGTCCAAGCGTCCGACCGGTCCTGAAAAGACTGGACCTTCCCGGTCTGGTCTTGGACCGAAACTTGGAGCTCAGTAAGGTGTCGCTCAAGATCGTCGCCTTGCATGCGCAGCGAAGGCTTTTCCAATTGATCGTCTAACTGCTGCCGGCGGATTCGGATCCAGTCTGACACCCATCCGATGTTTGAGGTGCATGAGAATTATGTGGGCTGTCAGACCGGGCCGACCTAACAGGTGAAGCAATGTGGGGCGACTCGGCACATAGAGTTTCTACAAGAACAAGCGTCAAGAGGAAGCATAAGAGGATCGAGTGCAGTGAAGGAAGTACCTGGCGCAGGTGTCCAAGATGGCTGGTCCATGGTGAAGAAGTGTGAGTGACCAAGGTCCAGTTGGTCAAGTGATGGGTGAGGTCAGACCGTTATCGTTGTGCGACACGATCGGACTCAGGGGCGGCAGTGGTGAAGTGTACCACAAATTCGGTCACTTTTGGTCAAGGCAGCTGGTCGAATTTCGGATTGGTCTAAACAAGGGGGGGTTAGCCTATCAGATTCAAGGAGTGTCAAGAACGCAACTTTTGATGAGTCACCTGACATTGGGTATTTTACATATTTTCATGTGGGTACATATTGGGACCGTAGGGGGTAGTATTGGTTAGATTTGTGGATTTGCCTAAAAGAGAAGAAGTCGTTTGGAATCTTTTGGTTTTGCCTTCGGGCTAACACCTCAACAGGAGGTCGTTTAAACCTTTGCTATGTGCATCAGTCGCCTCCGTCCGCCGCAGAGTGTTTGGGAGCAGAGGGTAGAGTAATCCCCTCTAGCTCATTATAACCGGTCTGGACGCGTCACACGCGCATTTGGAGAGCCGGAAGTCCCTCGAAGGGAGCACGCATTGGTCGACTTCCTCAAGTTTAAGTCACGTACGTTTGGAACGTACTAACAAGTGGATTTGTCTTTACGTGGAGATATCGTTTGTGGAATTCACGAGCATATTGGATCTTTACGTGGACATATTGGTTTACTATAGCATTGGTTGGAGTTTAGACCGGCTTTGGTCTTCTATCATATTGGTCAGGGGCTAGACCGGTTGAGTGGTCTACCCTCTATTATCTCGTATTGGTTGGGTCTAGATCGATTGGACGATCGACCCATTGGAATTTATCTATTGGAAGTTTTTCTGGTCTGCTCGTACCCGGGGTGAAGAGTTCCAACCTAGGTACACCTACCCAGCACGGTCTCCGATATTCAAGACAGAATCAGATCAATCTGCGATCCCGATCCACCGAGTGTGTAACTAGCCCATTACATCGGGTACACAAGGTGAGATGGCAACGTAAGATGAATCGGACCAGGCGTCTTCTGTTGATGATCGGTCTTCTGCCAGCAGCGGACGATCAGATCGGATCGCAAGCGAAGGTCCGCGGGGTACCCCCCCGTAAGTTGAACTTGACTCCACCACAGAGCCATCTTGCTTAATCGGTCTACAAAGACCAATATGCCGGTGTTCCCGGCCTTATCCTTCGGAAAACCGAAGATAAAATCCATGCTAATGGATTTTCAACCCTCCGTTGGAACCGATAAGCTTGCCAAAGACGCAGCTGAACTTGCAGAGGGTTTGACCCTCTGACACGTCTCACAGGTGCGTATATACTCACCGACCCATTTATACATGTTGGGCCACCAATACAAAGCGCTTAAAGCGCTGTAGGTCTTATCCCTACCTAAATGACCCCCGGTAGGGGCGTCATGTGCCTCAAAGAGGACTCTATACTTCAGTTTCTCATCGTGAGGAACTACCACCCGCGGAGTGTCCTCCGCTATCGTGCTATAAAATAGCAGAGCGTCACAGTACCTGTAACGGTGTAAACGAGCTTTAGCTCGACTTTCCGGGGTTGGCTCAGACGAGCCAAGACCCTTTTCACCTAACGCGCTGATAAGCGCCGTACATTGTGGGTCTTTCTCATACGCCTGGCGTATGAGATCCACCACAGACGTGGTGAGGAATGTCGCGTGAGCGAGCTCGTAATCGGGACGACGCGATAACGCGTCTGCAACCACGTTCTGCTTTCCAGGTTTATACTTAACCTCAAAGTTGTACTCCGCAAAGAAGGAGAGCCAACAGGCCATCCGTTGCGAGAGATGAGGCGACTTTGTCGCTGTCCGTAAGGACGCGTGGTCAGTATAAACCACGAACGGCTTTGAGCCGAGTAGGTGAAACCTAAATTTGACAAGAGCATACTTCATTTCAAGTAGCTCCTTGTCATGAACGGGATAATTCCGTTCCGCAGCTTTAAGCTGCCTCGACTCAAACGCAATTACGCGTTCTCGTCCCGCGTCGTCTGCTTGTAACAAAGCACATCCGATTGCGAAATCAGAGGCGTCGCAGACGACACTAAATGGTTTACCAGAATATGGGAGAGCAAGAACGGGAGCTTTTAACAAGCTCCCCTTTACCGCTTCAAAAGCGTTTTGGTGTTTGGTTTCCCAACACCAATCAACATCCTTCTTAAGAAGGTCGGTTAATGGCTTCGCCATTTCAACGTAGTTCTCGCTGTACTTGTAGAAATAGTTGGCTAATCCAAGCCACTTCCGTAAATCCCTTAGATTTACAGGCGAAGGCCACTCCACAATGGCTTTCACCTTCGCGGGATCCGCCCGCACTCCGTCCTTACCGATGAAGCATCAGGGGAAAGGAATTTCCTCAGCACCAAAGATACATTTGGATGCGTTCGCATATAACTTATGCTCTCGCATACATTCGAGAACAGCTCGAAGGTGTATCAGATGCATCTGAACATCAGACGAGTCGCCTTCCGCACGACTATGGACGAATAATCGTCGAAGTACGTCTGAGCGTACTTTCTATGAGGGCGGAAGAGTTGAGTCACCAAGCGATTGAAAGTCGCTGGTGCATTCGAAAGCCCTTGTGGTATAACAAGCCACTCCCACAGCATGCCGCTAGACGTGCTGACCGCTGTAAGCGGAATATCGGACGCTCGCATGAGCACCTGATAATACCCGTCCACCAGATCTAAGGCACTGTATACAGTACAGCCCGCCATATTGTTCTAGAGGACATCCTTCCGAGCAATCGGAGTCTGCATGGGTACAGTAGCTGCATTCAGATTGTTGTACGCATGCACAATGCGCCACTTTACGTTCGGTTTACGAACACAAAAAGTGGGAAAGTAGTGGGGAGACTTGCTCTCCCGTACCATCCCTACATCTTCTTTCCCCTTGAAGAATGCGTCGATGACGTCGCATTGCTCCTTTGGGAGAGGCCACTACCTAGTGACGCAGTATTTGGTTCCAGGAACCAAATCAATTTCATGTCGGACTCCCCGATCCGGTGGTAACCCCATCGGTGGGTTGTCACTAATGACATCTCCAAATTCCTTTAATAAGGAATCGTAAGGGTCATCAAGATCCGCGAGGATCTTGAGGCCGCTTCGGGCATTCAATGCCTGTTTG